>CM075808.1:105195815-105775598 GCA_037975025.1 Excoecaria agallocha | reverse complement strand
GTATGTTCAAGAATTGATATTACTATTGTATGATTAATTTTCACCACCAGAAGTGGTTGATAATTAAGAGAAAGAATAAAAATGGTTAAGAAAATCATTTGAGAATGGATAACTTATTTCTGATATGCTATAAAAGTATATTAGTCATGTACATGTACGTACGACTAGACTATTAGATTTTATAAAATTTCTCATCTTAAAGCAATGCAAAATGTATAGATGAATTTTTACATGCTTAAAAAATGTATAATATGTAATTTTATGAAATAAGTTTTAGTTATTATTTTTCAGTTCATGCATAATATATCCAGAAAATATATATAGTAAGTATATCCAGAAGATATGTGGCTCATTTTTAGAAAAAAAAATTATAATATTACGTATCGAAATTCTGCATGCACAAATTTAAAGCTGTATACCAATATTTTTATAAAAGAAAGAAAAATACACGTTATACTATTTTTTCCTTAACTAAGATTTTTTTTCACTGAGTTTTCCTGTTAAGGTTTTTACTGAGACAACTTATAATGTGTATTAAAATGTTGTGTACTCTTTTTCCCTTTACTGAATTTTTATCCCATATGATTTTTTCAGTAAGGTTTTAATGAGGCACAATACGTATTAATGGACATTCAAGAGGAAGTATGTACTATAAATTTCATGATTATAAATGTCCATAGCTCTTTTAAGATTGATAGCATGACTTATCAAATGGAAAAAAGGCAAAACAATTATTGTCCATGTATGATATTTTGTAATATTATCAATGATTTTAAAAGTCCGCCGGAAACGTGACATATCTTTTAATGGGAAAGATATCAATCTTTGAAAGAAAATGAAATGAATATTTTTAAAGTGATACTCTTGAAGAGGTAAAAAGCAGCATAAATCAACAACTCCATATTTCTAGAAAAACAACCCCAGAAATGGTTCTTATAATGGTAAATTATATGAGTTGTGAAAATAGATGATAAATGTCGTTGATAATGTTGATAATTATCAAATTACTCAATATTAGCTATTCATGAAGTTAATTGAAAGCTCATGTGGTTAGAAAGCATAACTCAATATATACAAGAAATCAATGTGTAGATTATTGTTCAAAAACAACGACCAACAATATTGAAATCTGAATAAATCACAAAGTTTTCTTTAGCAGCAAACCAGCTGATTTCTTCATCAAGATTTTACCGACTTCAATTTTTAGAAAGTATGTAAGCAGTATTGGGATGTTTCAGTTTAAGAAAATGTTGTAATTATTGTATTTTTAAGGGAAAGTATATAGCCTATGAATACTGTAATCTTTTTCCTTCGCTAAGTTTTTATCCCACTGGGTTTTTCTTAGCAAGGTTTTAACGAGACATATTCATAGTGTATAGTTATCTAAGGGGAAGTATTGTGATAATTATGAAGTGTATGGATGACAATCAAACTCATGTCTTTCCATGTTCTAGTAAAATTCTACTACTTTTATGTTACACCTATAAATATCCCATTGTGGTTATTCATTATATACAATCAATAAGAGAAAATTTTCTATTCATACTATATATGTTTTTACTTTAATTAATTTTATAACAGATTATTATTTATTTTATGTAAAAAATAAAGAGAAATTGCAGACTCGAAAACAAAAATATTTCGTTATATTAAAATCAATTTGATTGTTAGAATATGTCGTTGGAGATATATTATAATTTGAAGTATATGCATACTAAATTTGGATTATTAGATAAAAAAAATAAAAATAAATAAATTTTAATTTGCAGTGTATCAAATGAATTGTATTATTATTTATGGGGAAAAAATTAAATCAACTGGGCTTAATTATATCTGATTCTTGGTGGGCTTAATTGGACGGTGGCATTTTAGTTGAGGACCCATTGCTCATTGCAGCCCTAAGACATCCAGCCCAGGGTAATTTATGCTCCATATTTAGCCCACTCAAAGGGCGAGCTTAACTATATTTTACACTGCAGACGATTGTTTTTTCCTAGCTTGATTCTCAAATTATAACATGATACTTTCAACTGTTTTTCTTTATATGGAAAAGGAAAATTTTTTGACATTACTCACATTTATATCTTAAAATAGATTGTCTTTAGCATAATTTCTTAATGGAAAATTTATCTAAATTCGATTTATGAATTTTTTTAAATGGATCAAGTCAATTGTGAAATCTGTGTAAATGAACATTTTTAATTCAAATATGACACTTGATTTTTATTAGTTGATTTATGATGGAATAAGTTTAAGTAAAAATTTCTTTATTCAAATATGACACTTGGTACTAAAATTGTTGCAGTGATAAATAGTATTACACGGATTTAGTGACCAATATCATTTAAAATTTTGGTAAAACTTGTGATTGAGAGTGCAGAACTATATTTAACTAATTTGAATCGTTAACAATTCTTATTTTAAGATATCTAACCAAGATTTAAAATGGAGAAATCAATTCATATCAATATTGTTATTGATAAGTTATGAAATGTCAAAGAAGTAGATTGGACAGCTTACAAGGCAAAGTGTGTGAATTCCAATTTATGACGGGCAAATGCCGATCAACAAGAGGAAGATCTACAGTACAAGAAGAATAATTTGCCCTGGTTAGCAAGAGCTGAGAACTCCGATTATTAAGTCCGTGGGAAAATTTAAAAAGAAGCTAGGGAGTGAAATTTACTAATTGAATGATTCCCGAATTTTGTAGGTTTTAACTATTTATAGTGTTTAGATGGCAATAGCAATCCAATACTAAATCTAGCCGTATTTACAATATGCAGAGTTAGAGTGCCTGATCTGACGGCTTGCAGGGCATGACCTACAGATATGATAGGTTTGATCAATATTGTATAGGATCAGCTTCATATATTTGGATCCAATCAGACCTGTAGTGAACCTGAACTTTCTTAATAGCAATTGGGTTTTTTTATTTTAGGTCTTGAATTGGATCTATTGCTTTTAAATCAGGTCCAAGAGAATAATATCAGTTATCATTTAAGCATGATATTAAATCTATTGAGTAGTGTTGTGACATTTTGAATTTGAACTGCAGTACAACCAACTCGTAAAGAAAAATATGTGGTTTACTTTCAATGCTTATTTTTCTTGATTTACTTGTACTGCACTAGACTAGATTTATGGAGACTTGAGTCAATAAAAATGCCCTTATCCATGCCCGTACCATACATGCAGTCACATGGCTTAGCAAAGTTATACGTCATATATTCATAGCATAAATTAAGGGGCTGCAATCACTGTATATTTGAAGTATATGTCTGTTTCTTAATATTTTATGAAGAATATGTCTGTTTACGTTTGTTTATGTACAGAAAATAAATCAAAAACTGAACAAAGAAACTGAAGATATGGGCAATGAAGTTATAATGTCAAAGGGATCGGGAACCAACAATTGGCCCTTGGCCATATAAATCTGATTATTTTAAATTTCTGCAACCAGAAATACACATGGTTCAATATTCATATTATTATCTTATTTTCTTTGCCTTGAAATAGGTGCAATTTCATTGTCCCTGAGTTGGAGGATTGGACACTGATTTTCCACCTCACCCCCTCCAAATTCTTTTGTCTTTCACCTATGCAACTTTTGTACAATCCATTTTCGGGCGAAATTACTAGACTTATTTGCAATCAACATTAAAATTAAGAAAAAAATTATAATGCTAAAATAACGGAAATTTTTTTCAATAAAAATAACTTTTATTGAAAAACTAAAAAAGTTATTGAAAAGTACAGCACAAATCAATAAATTATTGATATATAGCAACCTGTTTAGTATCCAGTCAAATACATCAACCGTAAACTAATGAGTTATTAACATATAGCAACCTATTTAATATTCAATCAAATACATCAATAAAAAATAATTATTGACATATAACAACCTGTTTAATATCCAATACCTACAGCGTCTCATATAGCATAAAAAAATATTTTTTCAAATTTCATGTATTAATTTGAGTTACGTGACGTGTAACTGAATATCTAACGCAAATTGTCATGTGTCAATTTATGTGCTATATACATTGCACACGATTTTTTTAATGATTTTAGAGTCATTTAGTAATAAAATGTGAAATCAATCCTTCATTTTCTTTACTTGTCACTGTGTTTTTTATATGGAAATTAATATTTCGATTATATAAGGTTTTTAAAAAATTAAACATAACTGAAACCAGTAAATTTTAAATTAGTGTTATCAAGACTCGATTTCAATGCCAATTAGCGCACAAATAAAAAAATTCAACTAATAATAATCTCAGCATACACATAAAATGATTGAGTATAAGCTATATGATTTGATTTCTAGATGAATAGATGATTCCTACAACCTGGAAATGTATTTTTAATAGAACACAAGAACCATTACCAACCATGAATAACAACATATACCTTCCTTCGCCACCAACACTTAATTGGCATTATTGGCACAAATAAGTTTGGTGCCTATTGGCCTATTATCTTCATTGAAAATGACCTTTCTCTACCTCCTAAATCAATGGAAGGGGACCTTTCTAGTTCTATACACTTTGTTTTTTAATTTCCTTTGGATTTCTTTTGTAATATTTCCCTCTTTCATCACATAATGTTGAGGAATGAGGACCCCCTCTCTACCTACTAAATCGATGCATGGGGACCTCTCCCAACTTTTGCATTTTTTTTCTTGCCCCTTTTTCTACCCAAAAAAGAACAAAAAGGGAAGAATTTTTTTTTTAAAGAAAAATATTTCAACAATAACCTAATCTGAAAAGAAGAGGGGATAAAAATTAAAAAGAAAGTAGCAGAAGAAAAGAAATTGGTAGTTTCAGCCATCAAGATCACAGTCTTAGCTATAAACTCATTTTTCCAACACATTGGCTAAACTCATTAATACACAACCAAGAATCAAGTTAAAAAAAAAAAATTAGAATATGAGATTTCGATTGAATATTTATGTGTCACAAATCCTATGCTTTTAAACACATTTAATTAAACTCACTATATCTTTGAAAAAAAGAAAAAAAATAGTCTAAACATTTTTCTATGGCTCCAAATAAACAGGTAAAATAGAGTTTCTTGATCCTCTACCATGACCAAAAGAAAAGAAATTTCTTCTTGGTCTACCATTACTACAACCTTCAATAGGACTAACCTCGATAACTTGTCTGCTGCTCTGTTGAACAATCTCTTGAATCGATAAATAAAGCTGCCGATCTGCTGATGAATCCATTGAAAAAGATCTTCTTATGGGCTCAATTGCAAATTGATCATCTTTCCCTCTAATATCAATACATTCATCGTCCATGCTTGTTACCTTCTTGAACTTTCTTGGTTTCTTGTTCACAGTTGCTGATGATCTTTGCTCTAACTTCAGATTAACCGAACGAGCAGATGATAATTCTTCTGAATTCATTAACTGTTCTTGAGCAGCAAGAAGTGTTTGATCTGTGGAATTATGTTGACCCAATTCGATTACAACATAATCTTCATCTCCGCTTATTATACTTTCTGTATAAGGATTCGGATCTCGTGGAGAAGAACTTGGAGCTATAATGTTATCAAATGCTGATCTTGTGGTGCTGGAAATACTGTTTCGACAAAGTGGGCAATTAGCATTGTTTTGAAGCCAAATATCAATGCAATCTATGTGAAAAACATGGCTGCAATTTGGGATTATTCTTAGCTTCTCTTCTTCTTGAAACTCATTTAAACAAACTGCGCATTCGCAGAAGCTTCTTTCCCCAAAATCTCTACTGTTATTGTTGCTGAGCTTCTTGAACTTGAAAATTGGTATTGATCTTATTACAGACTCATCTAATCCACGAGTTTCGATTGCCGAAGAGTATCCCATTAAAGGGTCTTCATGGTTTCTGTTTCTGGATAAAGAGAATCGTCTTAAGAGATCGATTCGGTGCCAGTTGAGGCGGCACTTGATAACGAAGATGTAATAGCTGACAAGCAAGAAAGCAGTGGCTAAAATTCCTATAATGGCAATGGCTATAATGGGGAAACTTGTATCTGAAGAATGTGAAGAAGTAGTGGGAGTTGCGATTGGAGGAAGAGATTGCCAATGGAAACCAGTGGAGGACTTGGATACAAGATCCATTGAGGATATATAGAAATGGGTTGTTTTAGATCTTGAAAATTGATGAGCAATAACAGAAAAAATGCTCAAGAAGATGAAAGAACATGGAGAAGAGAGAAAACCCAGGTGGTAAGGCGTTATAATGGAGACATGAAAGCCTTCAAAATTCAATGAAAATGAGATTCAAACTATTCTTTAATAATGGACAGGAAACTGTGAGCTATTATAAGATTAGACAAGTACGTAGTTGGTAAATTTTTTCCTATTGGTTCCCATCAGAAACCGTGTCAACTATTGTTATTGTTATTTTAGCCAGTGGTGGCTAATATTCAAACTGGAGAGAGATATTGATAGAATTGAGTTACCATTCCGCCGAATATGTATAGAAAAATTGAACGAAGTGAATTGTAATTTGATTGGTTCGGCTAATTATTTAGTTTGGATATATATATATCGGTCTGAATATGTTAATTTTTTCTTAAATCAAATTAAACCAAATAGATCGAATGAACATATATAAAAATATCGAATTAAGCATACTAAAAATTATGCTGACGGAACTATTCAAAATAAATTTGTTTTGGTTGAGTTTTGGACACCTTACAGTAGAATGGGCGGCAATCCACCAGAGATGATGAAGCGGATAGCTAGGGGACCATAACAGGAGCTAACCACCCACTAGACAATTTATTTTTATTTGTATTTTTCGTTTCTACTAGGAATTATAATCTTGGTTGATTTGAAGTCTTTAGGTCGTAACTAAATGGAAAATGAATGCAGAACAAGACTCAGATTCTACTCAAGATGGGTCAAGTGACCTAAACTCTATCCAGTCATTTTCAATTCTTCTCAAAATTAACTACTACGATTCTTATTAATTAAGATTATTAGAAAAATTGAGATTAATCAATGTGATATGGCAATAAGTATTTCAATTTAAATTATAGATAATCTTTATTTAAAATCAGATTCATAATTTTATTTATAAATTAAATTACTAATGGATGAAATATCGTGCAAAGAAAGTACTCTTTTAATTTTTATGACTTGATTTTTTATAATTAATTCGGTTGATAATGTTAAAAGAAAAATTATTCTGCACAACATGAATTTGGATTGGAATTAATTAAGTCAGTGAGTTCAAATGAAAATCATGGGTGCAGTGATTTTTCTGGGTGGCAAATGATTCAATAGTGCTTGACTTTTCATACACTCATATATTCTCAATAATCATGGTCATCAATCATAAAAGGAGAAAAAGTCTTAAAGGTCACATGCGCCCCATTATAATTGAACATTCACATTAATTACATAAGATAAACTCCGTTTTCCATTGATTGCAAAATATATCCTATAACTTTGCATTCACATCTCCTCCTCCTTTTAGTTATAATATGGCTCGCTTGCTTCTCTATCCATCTCTATCATTAATTTATTATAACTTTACAAATTACAAGGCTAAATATAATTGAATAATCATGAATTACTGAAAAGTAATATCTCTCTCTTTTTCCATATAGCTATGAATCCAATTCATATTCGTAAATAATTTTCTAAATTGTAGGATAAATCTTCAAAAAGAAAAATAAAGAACTAAGATTTGAGTTCTCTTGTTAATATATATATATATATTTTTATGGCATACGTAATATATTAATTGAAGATCATTTCTCATTACTGCCCTCTTAAAATAATAAAGGATAAACCCCAATTGGATATAATAAGAAATGAAGGTGGGTCCGAAAGTAAGAACCCGATAGTCAAAAAGAGCCTAAAATTGGTAGGAAGAAAGTCAAATTAATAGAAAAATAATAGAAAAAAGACAGAAGCAAAAGCGGAACCGACACCTCCATACTTGCACGTTGGCTAGTAACAGAAAACATAAACATTAAACAGGAGGAGGGTAATGAATAATGAGGGTACATGAGGTAAGTTTCAGCAACAAAAAATGAAAAATAGAAATCACTTTTTAGAAAGTTAGAAATTAGAATCGTATGGTCAAACCTCATGGCATCTGCACAGCAAACTTCGTTTTCAATTTTGTTTTTCTATTCAAACTCTGCAACTTTTTGTTGATATCAGTGTGACTTTTTGAACAATCGTGTGGAAAATTTACTGAACATTTGCCTTTCTGCGCAACGACATTAGAGTGCCCTTCACGGTGGGCAAGACCTGTTTCGAATTGCAATCAGTCTTCTCGGTCAAGATTTCTTGTTGCTACCAAAAATACTTTCTTCTTTGCAAAATTATAAATATTTTTTTAGAATGTTGATATAGAATTAACTTTTAATTTTTAAAATTAGCATTTGGAACAACTGACATTTAAATGTTTGTACTTTCTAAACCTAAATTATATGTACCACGTCAAATTAACCTGTTTAGCAAGCTGAGCAAGTTGGAAATATACAACCAGAAAAGATTATGGTTCTAGAACTTACCAAAAAAATAATAATAATTTCAAAAATAAATTAAATTAAATTCATGGGTACTGATTCAGATATTGGTGTATGTGCTGCTTAAATAATACTTTACTGCTAACGATGTCTCCACCTCCAAGTTGATGTCACTTGTATATCAGCAAAGTCCCATTCTTTGCTTATTTTTTCTTAAAAGGCATTAATTATTAGGCCTAGTTTTACTCTAAAATCCGTAATCAGTAGTGAAGGGTTTTTAATTGACTGTTTTAAATGGTAAAGGTTACTATTATATTAGAACAGCACGTTTTGGCTTCCGCTTTTCTTCCTGTTTTTGAGATTTTATTTGACTGATTTGTGTCGTTTACTTTATTTATTTTTTGATTTTTTTTAAATGAAAATTGGAAATTAATTTTCCAAAAAACATCGTTCCTAGCTTCTAATTGAAAATTGAAAATGCAAAATTGTTTTTATTCTATTTCTATTATTGAATTTATTTTCCCATGAAACTGCAAAAAGAACTTAATCCAATGGGTTAATTAATACCTTAATAATTATTTTATATTGTCTACTTTTTATTTTTTGAGAGAAAATGATCTTTATTGAAGAAAATATCAAATATAAGGAGAGATTGCATCCCAACAACAGAAAGAATCAAACAATAAAGAGGCTCTAACTAATTTGTGAGCCTCGAAGTTATTAGATCTACTAATCCATGAAATGCTAATCTCCAATAAACTAGAAAATAAAAAATTACAATGTGAAATAATTAAACCAAAGTATGAAAAATCAACTAATAAATTACTAAAAGCAAGAGATCACACTTGAACATCGATGTAGATGACAAATTTAGTAGGAAGATGATCAGTGATCCAAAAAAGCACTGAACGGAGGGCCAATCCCTCTACAACAGGAGCAGCAAAGACACATGGCCAATAGGGATGATCACGGGGCGGGGAATTCCCGAAATTTCCCCCCGCGGGGACGGGGGCGGGGGAAAAAAATTCCCCGTCCTAAAATCGGGGACGGGGAATGGGATCCCCGCCCCACAAAAAAAAAAAAAAAATATATATATATATATATATTAAAATATAATATTTTATAAATAATTAAAATATAATTTAATTTTATAATTATTAAGTTTTAAATTATTATTGATTTTAAATTTTTTATTTATTAAATATTATATTTTAATTTTAATTATTAATAAAATATTATATTTAAAAAAAAAACGGGGGACGGGGATCCCCACGGGGGACGGAAATCCCTGTGGGGCGGGAACGGGGGGAATTCTTCCCCCGACATTGGTGGCGGGGGCGGGGCGGGGAATCCCCGCCACTGGCGGGGGAGGGAGTGGGGGAGCATTTTCCGGCCCCGCCCCGCCCCGTGATCATCCCTAATGGCCAATGACCCAAAATAGCCTTGATATATTGCCCATGTATATCCTTAAAGACAGCCCCAAAACCACTTTTACCTTAAGAAGAGAAGATAGATGCATCAATATTACAACTCTATAACTGTAATGGCCTCAACACTGAGTTAGTCGTGAACAGTACTTTCCGATGGTGAATAGTGCTTTTCAGGTCCGAAAGGACACCCGAAAATCAAAAATATTTTATTAGACCATCGAAAAGTATTGGTCATGGTGAGTTCGGGGTTGAAATTTGAAGTAAAATTGAGATCAAATGAGCCTCCAAAGATCAAAAATATGAAAAAAGTAGCGAGTCAATTTTTCTGGTAGAGAAGAAGACTTGATTTTGTATAAATTATTAAAAATAGTAAACGAACTTCGAAAATTACCAAATTTTGCATGTGTATATGAATTTTTATTAGAATATTTTAGTAATGAGAATTAAATTTTTTGATGATATCGGTAGTTGTCGAAATGCAGATCAGTCACGTGACTGTATTTTTAATTTCTTTTTTTCTTCTGAAATGCGGATCAGTTTATCACAACAATTGTGCAATCGGTGAGTATTGATCTTTTGGACCATTTGCAAGCTTACAGTATGAAATTGATTTTGCATGTGCCGTCACGTGCTACTGAAGCCGTCCATTCAAAGCCAATTTTAAAATTTTTTTAGAAAAATCCATGTTATCGAATTTTTCACATTGAATTTTTTTTTCTCTATTGTTTTCTTTTATAATCCACAAACAGTCAACAGACTCAACAGTCACAAGTAAATAAATTAATGATCTTTCATTCTTTTTTAAAGTGTACTCTGTAATGAGTTTAATCCAGTTTTCTATTAGTATTATTAATTAAATTACTCAATTAATCTCAAACTTGTTAATGGTTACAAATTGCCTTAAAAATTAAAATTTCGTCCAAATTAGCTAGTGAATTTTTACTTAAGGTTAATTTGATAAATATAATCTAAAATAATAGTTTTTTATTCTTTTGTTCCGTTTTTACACTTTATGTTAATTGTTGCAATAAAAGTTCATGGCAAACTAAAATTTTATGAATAAGTAAACAAATTTTGTTTTTGAAAATGAAAAAACAAAACAATATGGTCGCAAATCGAAAGTTGTATGTTAAAGTGGTTCAAAAACTAAATTTGTGATGAATTGATAGGGCTAAATTAAACATATTTTTCCATAACAAAAATTGTTTCACCTCTCTGTCCATGTGATGACCTATTTTTATTAATTGTGAATTTAAAAAAAAATTAAACTCTCTACCTTGAGAAATTTAATTCTCAAAATTTTTTAAGCATATTTCTAAGGATGGAGAAATATAAAAATAAAAAGTAAAATGGATATTGATTGCGGACTAGCATTTGCAAAAACTTTGTGTGGGCTATGGCATCAATTGAAGTTGAGTTTACAAAATAAAATAAAATCACATTATCCATGGCCCATTATGCGGAGTGAAGTCTCCATTTCATGGGCCGAAAATGCATAAAAAATTGTTCATATCAATTAATAAAAAAGAATAAAAAAGGAAAAGAAAAAAAATTCAACCATTTCATAAAATGATTGCTGACTTTGTCTCTAAATTCAATATCTTAATCCTCAATCATGAGAAACGGGCCACCAAGGTGGAATGATCCCAAAGCCAATAAGAGGTCATAACAAATATTTTAGGCTAAGAGCATGAAAGGCCTTCAACTTGTAAAAAAATAATTATTTTAATATTTAAATTAGAGGTGAGTATGAATCGGTTAACCTGTTCATGAGCAAAAAAATTAATCAATTCATTAATATCGATTTTTTAAAATTACTAATCATTAAACAGTCTATCGGTTTCGATTTTTTTTGTTTAGTTAACCAATATTTTTCGGTTAACTATTAAAATTTATAATATAAAATTATAAAAAAATTAGATAAAATTCAATTGAATTTCAAATATGCAAAGTAATTTAATATAAAAATTACGAAACAAACATAATTTACTAACAAAAATTCATGTTCTATAAATTATTAGCTAATATTATAAAATATATTTGATATTTGTTAGAAATTAATATGGTTGATTCTAATTCAAATAAAATTTTGGATAATATTAAATGTTATAACATAAACTCTAAAATATAAGAAAATATAATTAAATGCTATTAAGTAAAATATGAACACCAATATATGGAAAAAATAATATATATAAAAGTTAATTAAATACTATATATAAATATTACTATATAATTAAAGATAATGACATACTATAAATTTAGTTTAAAATGCTATATAAATTTTATAGAAAAATATAAAAAATTAATACATAAAAATAAAAATATATTTTAAAGTATTATTTTATATAAATTTTAGAGAAAATAGAAAAAAATTGAAGATATAAAAATAAATAAATAAATAAATAAATAAATAAATATATATATGAACCGGTTAACCATGGACTAAAAGTTATCGGTACTAAAAAAACTTAAACCATAACTATTAACCAAAAATTTAAAAATTAAAAATTATAACTGAGTCCATCGGATCGGTTAACTGTAAAAATCGGTTCGATTTCGGATTGATTTTTCGGTTAATCATATTTTCGATTTTTTTTACTCACCTCTAATTTAAATTTTATTTAAACTATATCTAATAACTAAAATTTTGTTATCTTCAATTTCTTAAACACCTTTATCAATTACAATCCTGATTAAGATATGGTTATTAGCCCGTACATAAATAAAATTAATAAGATAAATTTTTTAAAATATTGAAAAAAGGTAAAAATTATTTCTTGCCCTCACCTAACACCAAAATCATCATTTCCATTTTCCATACTCAGAATTTCTTCCTTCTATTGCCATCTTTATGAATCCTGAAATTGAATTAAAAAAAAAAAAGGCAAGAATTGATTATTTTTTGTAAAATCGTGTGAAAGCATTTGAGAATAGAGAAGAATTGACAAGTTGAATTGTATTGAGAAGATCGTAGCACTGAATTGGCATTTTCTTTCCGAGTTTGATTCAATTTTTTTGAGCTAACCATGGTAGCTCTTAAACAAAAGTGAAATTTTTCTTTTTTTTTATTCAAAAATTTTTTTTGGCAATTAAAGTGGTTGGCCATATTGCTTGGACATTTTTTTTAAGTAATATTTTAAAAATATTAAAAATTAAGTTGTGTCAAAAAATATTAAAAAATTTGGAGTGTGTCAAAAACAATTTAGAAAATTGAGGTAAGTTTCAATCCCGCGACAATAGTTTGCAAGATCATATGTGGGACTCATGAAATGGGTACTGTTGCAGTCTTGGTGTCGCCGTCAAATCTGAAACCGCAATATTTGGTTGCGATTTTAAGTATAACAGTGACATCTAACACCTGATACGATTATTTTTTCAATTATAATTAATATTTTGAATCTGTATTCCAAATGATATGTCATAAATTAAAGATAAAAGTCTAAACTTTTCGTCATGGCTGGGCACCCCATCCCCCCATACATGTTTCAAATGCCAAGCTGTGGCTGTTGGTAGTAGATAAATATATTAATGTCATACATTGTGGTAAGTAGAGACTTTTGTCATTAAATCACAATATTCATCTAAAATTTATATTCAAGATATTAATTATAATTCAGAAAATTAATTGGGTCCAATGTCACCGTCACACTTGAACTCGCAACCAGATGTTGTGGTTTCAGATTTAGCAGTAATTCGGATACAACAGTAGGTATATTGCAATTTTTTTAAAAAAAAGTCATACATATGCTATAGGTCCCATATTTGATCTCGCAAATTGTTACTGCGGTATGAAATTTTACTTTAATTTTCTAAATACTTTCTGATACGCTTTAATTTTTTAACATATTATTTAAAAAAACATCCCTATATTGCTCCATCCTTTAAAAAAAAATTGTATGTATTATTTATATACAGTTGGGGAAATTATTAAAGATGCTGAAGTGGCAAGAAGTTAGCTGTTCCTTTTTTTTAATTGGGTTTTATTTCCTTTCTTAGCCCTTGGATAAATAGTGAATGCTTATTTTCGTTGTCAATGAGAAATTTTCTAGATTTGCTCCTCCAGACTTTTTTTAATATTAATGTGTTTTAAAAAATTAATTTAAGGATTGAAGTATTCTCAAAATTATTTGAAAAAATAAAGTATTTTTTTTTAATTTTCGTAATCCTTCCTTATGGAAATAAATTAGGCCCCATACTCTCTTTCTGGCTCGCCCGCCCCATTTCTCACATACTCTCTCACTCTTCCTCTTTTATCCCACCTTTTTTATACCTCAATTTAAAATTTTTATATTATATTATTAACTATAATTTTTATTATTTTAATAATATTTAATTATTTATTTTATATGTAAAATGAATATAATAGAATAATTATAAAAAAAATTTAACTACAATAATTAACATTTTTTAATTTAAATAAAGAAATAATCAATTAAAATTATAAAGTAAAAGAGCATATTAAAAATCATTTATATTTTGAAAAAAAATTAATTGAAGAAAATGAAATCAAATACAATATTAGTAATTGATAAGTGCATAATTAAGTATTCGATTAATAAATATGATATTAGTATTTGATAAGTGCATAAATTAACTAATATTGAATTTGATTTCAATATTTTCAATTAATTTCTTTTTCTTTTTGAGAGTATAAATAATTTTTAATATACTCTTTTATTTCATAATTTTATTTGATTATTTTTTTATTTAAATTAAAAAATATTATTTTTTGTAGTTAAAAAATAATTTTTTTATAATTATTCTGTTATATCTATTTTAAATATAAAATAAATAATTAAATATTATTAAAATAATAAAAATTATAGTTAATAATATAGTATTAAAATTTTAAATTGAGGTACAGTAAAAGATCGGATAAGAGGAGAGGAGGGAGAAAGAGAGACAGAGTGGGGCCCAGTCCATTTCCGCAAGAAAAAAATTGTAAAAATAAAAAAAAAGTGAAAAACAATTTATTTTTTCAAATAATTTTAAAAATACCCTAATGTCAAATTATTTTTTTAAAATACACTAATATTAAAAAAAAGTCCCTGCCCCTCCCTCCTCTGTTCTTCCTCTGTCAAAGCTGATTGTTTGATTTGTTCAAATCACGGGCTGGATTTTGAAGATCAATTCATTTGATGAATAAATTTAGTTGGATTGGACAACATATATTCAGCATCAATTCACGTACAAAAATTCTGATTATTGCACTGTCATGAATTTCAAATCAAATAGTATAATTTTCGCAATGGAACCCACAACATTATGGATTTTTGACCACTTACTTTACTTTTTGTATGCATGTCATTTTAGACCACTATGACACCTGGATACATTATTTCCCATAAACCTGCTTTTCCTTTACTTTTCGAGCTCATGGTCTACATTTATCTCAAATTTTACCAAAAATGTACGAGCAAAAATTTTTAATTACTTTAATTTTTGAATTAATTAATGTGAAAAAGACAACTTCAGTTCTTGAGTTATCTTATATTAATATGGGAACTTCATTTTTTAAAATTTCTTATTTAGGTTTGTTCCATGCAATGCAAAATAAGGCATTAACCCAATAATAAAATGCATATTCTTCTAATCGAAATTTAATTTCATAAAGAGAAAAGCTGATATTAGTGATTTGTAGTTATATGTGATGGGGCCTAAATACTACGCCAGTAATGACGACAGAACGCATGACCTCAAGATGGTCAACCGCTTAGATTAGAATCAAAGAAACCAATTAAAATTACATTCATTTTTTTTTTCTTTTGATATACAATAAATCTTATAAACCCGGCAAATTGTCTCATATCGGATCAAAATAAATTGAATAACAAATGGATCGGATTATCTCATATAGGATCAATATAAATTGGATCAAAATAAATTGAATAATAAATGAATTGAATTATAAATGAATCATAAATAAGTTTAATCGCAAATAAATTAAATGGGATATAGATCGATTTATTTAACTCATTTATTTTTTTTAAATTGAAATAATTATTTACTCATAACTTAAAACTAAAATTTATAAATATTACATCAAAACACATAAAATACTAAAATGTCAAAATTCAAAATGACCAATCCCGAAAGCACTTAAACTTATAAAAAAACTTTAACTTGTAAAAAACTTTATATTGTGACTTAAATATATAGTTAAAAAAGATAGTTCTCCTCATTACTGGAATAACAAAAAACCGTGCAACCATTAATTGATTTGTCCATCATAAAACCATTTTCTGTCAAATACAATTTTAGATTACTATTAGTAACAGTAAAAATAGTGTAAAATGCAATATGACTATTTAAAAAAAAATACAAATAATTTGTACAAATCCATATTTAAAATAAGAAAGCAAATACCCAAACGTAACGGAAAAAAAAAAATAAGAACACATATTTTATGATTTAGATTATGAGTTATATGAATCAGTCCAATCTATTTGACCCACGGGCAATATATGGATTCACTCAACTAAATCCATTTAATCAGTGTATTAATTTAATTCAATTTAATTTTTTAGAGTCCTATAGATTGAATTACATATGGATCGATTTCACATATCGGATTAAAAATTGACAGATACGGAGAGATATGACCCATCTACAAATTTTAGAAAAGAAAAAAAAAACTCTCTGACTAAATTTTAGTGGTATAAATTTTAATTATTTTATTCAGCCTTGCTTCATTTCCTGTCCAGTATTTCTCTCATAGTGCTTGAAACCTAATTATCTTGAATCACATGCAAAGTTGAATAGCTATACATATCGTTCACACTTCATTATCATTGTCTCAATGCATAAAAACTTCAAATGTTTGAAAGAAAGGAAATATATTAATTTCAATTTCAATATTCAATGCAAATTTTAACTCCTCCTAATAATTTGATTGGGTTTGAAACTTCTAGTTTTTTTTTCTCTATACGTGAAATAGAAACTTTTAATTAGTTAGTTGCATGATGGAATAATAATTATTATATATATTTTTATGTAACTATTAGGAGTTGCCAAGTCGGTTTAGTAATCTGCGTACCATTGATGAAAATGTAAAATACGTAAAAGGTAATTTGATTTCATCTAATAATATTTATATTTATAATTAAATATTATACCTCTCTTATAATTTATATATTTATATTATGTTTCCATGTAAATATGGAGAGTTGTGTTTGATTATTATGAAATCCAATTGTCTGATATATCCAATTAATTTACGGGTAGAGTCATAAAATAGGTAAAGTGCTCCCTTATAGATTGTAAAAACGCTCCACATTTTGACGTAGAACATAAGATCTTTTATTAAAATTGAGTAACCTGCCATTCTATTTGAGCCATTAAACATAAAATTGATAATATCTCTATCCCATAATTTTTGTTTACTTTCATTTTTTACATAGATTAAAAAATTGTAATTATTATTATTAAGAGACAAAACTTTAATATAAATTTTCTATTATATTCATTCTAAATATAAAATGAGTAATTAAATTTTATTGAAACTATAAAAAAATATTGTTGATAATATATCATGGAAAATTTAAATCGCAATTAATAAGATAAAATTAAATAGGGATACAATGGAAAATCCATAGATTGACCATAACGTAAAAAACGAAAGTGGATAATATTTTGAAATAAATCAAAAAGTAAAGTGGACAAAAATTATGGGACGAATGAAATATTAATTTAAAAAATTATAGTTTAAATGAAAATTTAAATATTTATTCAATTAAACAGGATCCATATTTTACATTCTCCTGTTTCAAATATGTCATTATTAAAAAGATTGATGTTAATTTGATGTCTAACAATGAAATAAAATGACTTCTCGGCACGTCACTACCAATCTTGGTGACAATTTGTAACAACGATTAACGACCTAGTTAAGGTTGGTATATATTCAGTGAATGACACAGTGCAATTATTTCTCTTGTAACTTTGTGAAGAACAAATTGGTAGAATTCCCTATCATAGTAATTGTCAATAATAGAGAAATTCGTTGTATTAATTTAATAATTTTACATATGATACCGTGATTATTAAAAAGAAAAAAAAAGGGTGACAGAATATATAGGAGAAAGGGTATACTAAACCTCAAAGCCATCACCTTGACCATCTAGGTGCATTGGACTAAACTGTATTCTAATAAAACAAATTGAAACTTCTTCACATATTGATTCCTTAAATGATTTATACCGCAAATTTCCCACGTTTCGAAAATAATTCTTTTTGATTTTGACCTTCAAGTCCTGCCAAACCCAGGTGGCTTTTATATCTATATATAGCATCCACTAAACATAGCCATGCAAAATTAAAACACACTTCTAAAATCATTTTGGCATACATTAATTTGTGATGGATGATGATAGATCGATAAGGGGTAGCAATGAATTAGGAGCAGGATCAGGCGGAGAAGTGAAGTACAGAGGCGTTAGAAGGCGGCCATGGGGGAAATTCGCAGCGGAGATTCGCGACTCAGCTCGGCAGGGAGCAAGGGTGTGGCTTGGGACTTTTAATACAGCCGAGGAAGCAGCAAGAGCTTATGATAGAGCTGCTTATGCAATGAGAGGTCATTTAGCTATTCTTAATTTTCCTAACGAGTATCCTAACTCTGCTAATCGACATTCTGGTTCTGCTACTAGTACCAGTAGTTCTGCTGCTGGTTCTTCCTCTTCATCGTCAGCAACGCAGAGACAAGTTATTGAGTTTGAATACTTGGATGATGGTTTGCTGGAGGAGATGCTTGAGCAAGAAGAGCAAAAGAGCAAGAAAGAGTGAATCGAGCTAATTAATAAAAAAACTGGCAAATTTTCATGCTTTTACTGCAAATTAAGAACCCATAATAATGTTTCAAAAAGAAAAAAGAACCCATAATAATTAATCAGGAATTGTAAGTAATGGGTTCTTTATTTTGCATCCAAAATGCACCTCATTAATATAGCAGGAAACTGTTGGTGTGTCGTGCTATCATTTTTAAGTAATATGTGTTGGAGAATTTAGATGTATGTGTTAAGTATCATACGTGCATTAGTTATAACAATAAGTTATTACTGCTTAGATGATTTTTGTTTCCACAGTTAGCATTTGAAACTGATCTAAACCTCAATCCATTTTCTTAGATAGCATGCGTAAGTTCTTCAAAATTTAGAAAGGAGTTAAATATTTCAATAATGTAATTAGAAAGGACTCCAGATCATGAGTTTTATTTGAGCATTTCCAACGGCAGAAAAAAAAAATTGGAGTTTCAGTCCCATTTTTTGCAGTGAATGGGACATTCCGCCCTTTTTTTTGCCGTCAAATGGCAGAACATATTAGTTAAAAAGTAATATATATTAGAACTACGAATGAAATAAAATGAAACTCTGTGTTGGAGGGAGTCCAATTCTTTTGAGAGTTCTATTTAGTTTGATGTGGGGCCTATATGACACTACGGTGGACTCCTCAAAGAAACAAATGGTATATGTTGATTGTGTATTCTCCCTCTCGTAACCATTTCTCTACTATATTTTTAATTTCTTTATTTTATATGCCATTTTACTACTAATTTTATTTTATAAATTCAAATTTTCACATGAATTATTTTCTCTCAATTTCATTCTTTAATTTAGTGACAGTAAGTGCACATCATGTTATTCCCTTCAGAAGGGAAAACAGTAAAGCAGAGTTTTTTTATAAAAAAAAAAGAAAAAGAAAAGCAGTTTTTGATCTTCAAATTCTAAAATATTCTAGAAGGCGTATTACTGTCAAATAAAAATCCTATGTTTTCTCTTTATTTCTTCTAGAAGCCATAATCCAATACATACTTTCTCATCGTCATCGAGGAGCCTCAGATGTTTGTTTTTCCCTTAAAATAATAATAATAATAATAATTGATAACGCTCAAAATACTTTTATCTTGTTAAGAAAAAGAGTTTACGATAGTATGATCGATCGAACAACTGCACCTGCAAAAAAAAGGGGTGTCCGATCGGATCCGAACGTAAGCACTCCGAAACTTAAATTAGTAACTTGAGAGTAAGTACTGAAAGAAGAGGGAATTTCAGAAGTTCAATACCTGATGCCATTGTATTTTTGGCTATTTATAGGAGATTTTTTGGGGAAGGGGTACTTGAGTGCCTTGGAGAGATAATAACCGTCAATCAGAGTAGTTGAGCGACGATGTGATTGAAAGTAGGTGGAGAGTGTAGGCATTAGTTTATGCTAGTGGGCTGACTGGACAGGACGTCCCATCAGTCCGATTGAATATCACGCTTTTCTGTATTATCTTTTAGCTCACGCTACTATTTTCTGTTAGCAGATTTAGGCTGTCTCAAATACCGTTGGGCCGAAATGACTGGATCTTTAGAGATATAATTTATGCTGTTATCAATAATAATAATAATTTTTTATTATAGGTTTAAACAAGAGATGCTTGTACATGGGATCGCATGATTGGATAATCCAATTTGGATTGATTATATAATGAAGTCTAAACTAGAAAATCAGAATTCTATTTGTTTGAACCAATTTATGAATTTATTTGAAGATCAAATCAATAATAGAATATAACATTCTATCATTTTCATGACTAATATAATTATAAAACCAAGAACTGTATCTAAGGATCAAATCAATAATAAAATATATAAGCTAACATTCTATTAAAATACAAAAACTATTGAAAAAACAAATCATAATGGTTTTCTCTCTATATTTGCAAATTTAGGGGTGTCATTTCCTCATCTCATTCTTCCGAACCGAGATACATTGTGTGAGTTATATGATGTGTACACATCTGAACCGTCCGATCGTATGTACACATACAATCCGATAATCAAAATACATACTGGAGTACCACTAGCTTTCCGTTCTTCCAGCTTCTCAACCTGGTGAGTTCAATCTCTGATTACAATCCTATTAAACTTTCTGCTAGTTTCTTTTCCTCCTAAAGAAATTCAGTGGATTCAAGTTTGATAATAGATGGTTTTTAAAAGATGCGTATGTCTTCTATGGATTTTTTAATTTATTTGTTGTTATTATTTTTGGGTTCTTATAATTTTTTAGATTCTTTTTGTGTTTTTTTATTTTAATCAATCGAGATTTGAAATTGTTATTTATCATATCCTATTATTGTTTTTGTGGTCTAATTCTTTTATTCTGGATGTATATATTAATTTATTATCAGGTCTAGATTTATTAATTTTATCTTGAATTTTGTTTTATAAATTTATCATCCTCAATTTGAATGTTATTTTTTTAATGGATTTTTTTATATGTAAAATGATTCGATAATTTTTTTAAAGATAACAAATATAATGAGTTTTACGTTGAAAGTTGTATTACTCACAGCATATTTACTATTATCCATTATTTTTATTGAAAACATTATTTTAATTGAAGAAATTAAAAAATATATTTTTAATAATTTTATTAGCGTTAGCTTAAAATTTTATACTTTTATTTATACAGTAAAAAAAAACTAAATGGATATTGAATTTATATGAATCATTTTATAACACTCTATATATCAATCTAAATCCGCCCAAAAATCTGTGGATCAAATAGATGGCTTAGAGTATGATCTAATTTTGATATTTTTTTTGGATGAATCTTGCTCTCCTAAAGCAATCGTGGCGTGTAAGCCCCCGCATATATTCCCTTTAGCTAATATTTGAGTCCCTATACTTTTAGGACCATTTTCTTTCGCTTTGCACATTCCAGCGAGGCTGGAAAAAATAAGCATTACATCCCTTGGATTCACGGTTTTAATCAAATTTTACTATCTCTATTTCAGTATTTCTTATTTAAATTAAATCTATATATAGTTATATAGATGAATTCAATCATAAACTGAGTGGGAAGCAATTAGTTATTAAATTTACTCGTAGACAAGAAAAATTAACATGTTTGATATTTTAATTTTACCCATAAACTCTCCTTAACGATCTCCCAAATCCTTTCTGGAAGGCCATGTCGTAGCACATCTTGAGATTAGCATCTTAAATATACTAATATATTCGATATCTTGAAATTTTTTTCCAGGTGTTCCATAAGAAAAATAAATCATCCAAGAAGATTCAGAATATTTTTCAATTTGATTCTCTAGTAACCAACATTCACCGGATCAAATCCACAAATTGATCATTTGTCCCCCGAAGCATTCACCAATACCCAATATGCTTTGTTCAGATGCTCATGCTTGCTTTAATTTACTGTCCATTGCCTTGCGTCTAAGCATACCCCTAATTAATAATGCTTCTTGATTTGAAGCAAATTATAAAATTATATAATTTGAATGGGCTTAAAGAGTTGCATTTAATAATTATGAATTTACTGTTACTTGTTTCAAATGACTTTATTTGCAATTAAAAGCAAAACTGCCTATTGCTTAAGGGGAATGTGAATTAGTGCAAACGCGCATTTTTGGATCTTCAAATAGTCTGAATGCACTCAATTCAACAGTTTAGATACGCCACATACAAAATCAATTTATCGACCTCTCTAAATGTAATTTTTAGATTATAATCTGATCATTTAATTGGCCCCACTTGTTTTGTAAATTATAATCTGACCATTTAATTGGCCCCTAAATTTGTTTTTACCCTGTATATAATTTTTGGCACCAGGTTCTTTTACGAGTCGATCTGTCCAGGATTCCAAAAATAGATTAGGTTATTATAAGATAGTGGTATCAAGTCAACTCTCTAGATACCTACAAAGTTTACAAAAAGTCGTTAATTAATTATTGATTATCCAATGGACTTAGTGTATTTATTTTTGCATACTGTGAAATATACCATGCGCACCATTTTGATGATGTTTGTAGTTTTATTCAATGCACACCGTTTTGGTGTGATGGTAGATAAGGCAGGAAATGAAACGGTTTTAAGTTTTCTTTGTTTTCTAGCTATTTTTTTAGCTCTGTTTTACAGCTTGTATAAATACTGTTTTCTTGTTCTTCAAGATACATGAGATTATGAAATAATGAAGTTAGCTTTTATTCCTCTCGTTTCTCATGATATCAGAGCAGGATTCTAAATTGATCCTGCAATGGCGAGAGGCAAACAAAATCATAATCGATTCCGTGAAATAGCAATTGATGCAGATTACCTTGATGATTTAAGACCTGGTGTGGATAGTGTTAATGGAGGTATTGACATAGGCGTTGGTGGATCTGGTGAAGGTAATGTTTATCATATTTCTGGATCTAGCTTGCAGATTGAAAATCCTGGATTGTTACTTGTTAACACACAGCTAAATGGCTATAATTACATGTCATGGAGTCGCTCGATGATTCGTGCTTTGAAAGTAAAAGAATTAGCAGATTTGGTCTTAGAAGAATCGAAAATACCTCCTGAAGGTACACCGATGTTCAAGAAATGGATGAAACTAGATAATCTGGTCACTGCATGGATTTTAAATGCAATCACTAAAGATTTATCTGATGGCTTTCAGTATGTTTCAACATCTAGGGAGTTATGGCTAGATCTTCAACATCGTTTTGGAGAAAGTAATGGTCCACAGATTTTTAAGATCAAAAGAGAGTTGAGTTTGATTCATCAAGGGAATTCTTCTGTCATGATTTATTTTTCAAAGTTAAAGAGATGCTGGGATGAATTAACCTTTTTACGACCTGTTCCTTCTTGTCACTGTGGTGCAACAAAATCCTGTGTTTGTAATGCTTTTCGGAGGATTCAGGATATTCAAGAAGAGGACAAAATTTTTCAGTTTCTCTTGGGCTTAAATGAGTAGTATGATCATGTGAGGAACCAGTTCTCCCTAATCGAACCTATGCCTGACCTCAATAAAGTTTATTCTATGGTACTTCAAGTGGAAAAACAAAATGAAGTTTCAGTAGATCAGTCGTTTGATATGGCGGCATTTGCTAAAAAGGATAGAAGATTTGCAAAAGCAAAAGGAAAAAAGAAAAGCAA
This sequence comes from Excoecaria agallocha, assembly GCA_037975025.1. NCBI lineage: Eukaryota > Viridiplantae > Streptophyta > Magnoliopsida > Malpighiales > Euphorbiaceae > Excoecaria > Excoecaria agallocha. Next base: position 105,751,771 of record CM075808.1, on the reverse strand, counting down.
GGAGTTAGAAGATGAAAAAGTTTGTTCTCATTGTGGCTCAACAGGACACATGAAATCAAACTGTTTTCAAATCATTGGATATCCGGATTGGTGGAAGGGAGATAAAACAAAGAAAAAGGAGCATTTAAAAACAAGAGCCAATGCAGCAGTTACTAAAGGCACAGCGAATTCAAGCTGTGAAGATACTGATTCAGATGAAACTATAACTGCTAATTTTGGCAAGATGTTAACTGATATACATCGTATGATGAAAGGCAAGAATGTCGTTTCCAATAATCCCATCACTATAGATTTCACTGCTTTTGCTGGTTTCTCAAGTAAATCCTCAAATTCTCCCAATTCTGATTTTTCTTTGGAAGAATACTGGATCATTGACAGTGGAGCTACTTCTCATATGACTGCAAAAAGAAGTAGGCTGGTTAATATACATAATTTACCTTCCAAACAAACTGTCACATTGCCTGATGAAAAGGTTAGAATGGTTAAGGAGATAGGGAAAGTTCATTTGTTAGAAACGCTGTTTTTGGATAGAGTCTTGTTGGTTCCCAATTTTCAGTATAACTTACTGTCTGTTAGTCGATTATTAAAACAAGCTTCTATTGAAGTTACTTTTCACAAGGATTATAGTTGTCTACAGGACCAGAAGAGTAAAGAGGTTATAGCGGTTGCCTGGAATCATCATGGTCTTTATCTGCTGGATGAGTATTCTTTTGATTCTAAGTGTCGAGATATTGTGCAAAGATGTTTGTTTTCATTTAATGGCTGTAATAAAATGGCTACAGAAGATATTTGGCATTTGAGATTAGGGCATGCTTCATTTGAGGCTTTAAGCCATATACATGATGATGTAGTTTCCATTGATTGCTTAAATAAAGATTGCAATGTTTGTCATTTGGCCAAACAGCATAGATTTTCCTTTTCCAGAAGCACCACGGTGTCAAATGCTTGTTTTGAGTTGATTCATGTAGATTTATGGGGTCCTTATAAAGAAAGATCATTGACAGGAGCTCAATATTTCTTAACCATTGTTGATGATTACTCTAGAGCTACCTGGATTGTTTTGCTGCAAAACAAGGCCCAAACCATTGCTGCTCTGACTACTTTTCTGAATATGATTGAAGTTCAGTTTAATGTTAAAGTCAAGATGATCCGGTCTGATAATGGCAGGGAATTTGTTAATCGTAATTGTAGTCAGTTGTTCATGGATAGGGGTATTGTGCATCAACAATCTTGTGTATATACTCCACAGCAGAATGGTACGGTAGAAAGAAAACACAGGCATTTGTTGGAATTGGCACGAGCATTCTTAATTCAGGCTAACCTTCCTACCAGTTTTTGGGTTGAAGCTATACAGATGGCAGTAGCTGTTATTAATGTGCTGCCTACCAAAGTGCTTCAGTGGATTACACCTCGTGAAAAATTGTATAGTTATGCTCCTGAATATTCAAGGTTTCATGTTTTCGGTTGTGAATGTTTTTATACTGATGTACAGCCACACAAAGATAAGTTTGAAGCACGAGCACATAGAGGCATTTTTCTTGGTTTCACTCCAGGCAAAAAGGGATTTAAAGTTCTGAATTTAGAAAGCAAAAAAATTCATGTCAGTAGAGATGTACATTTTGTTGAAACCAGTTTTCCTTATGGTTCAACATTGAATACACAGAACCTTGAGAATTTGGTCAAACCTGTTACTCAATTAACTTCAGTATTATCAAATGATGTTGTGCCTTCCTCAGTTTCTGTCAGACATTCTACTAGAAAATTTGTTAAGCCACGGTGGCTTAAAGACTTTGTTGCTTATGCTTCTCAGAAATCTACGGGTGTTTTGCCTCAATTGTTTAAGTCTGCTGATCACATGGCTTTCTTGTCTACCATTGCTCAGTTCAAGGAACCTAAGACTTATTCTGAAGCCACACAAGATTCAGCTTGGGTCTCTGCTATGAATCAAGAACTCGCAGCTTTGGAAGCAAATCACACTTGGGAGGTTGTTTCGTTACCAGCTCATAAAAAACCTTTAGCTACAAAGTGGGTTTATCGTATTAAATACAAACCTACAGGAGAAGTTGACAGGTTCAAGGCCAGACTTGTAGCCAAGGGGTTTAATCAAGAATTTGGTGTGGATTATCATAAAAGTTTTAGCCCTGTAGCAAAGTCTGTTACAGTCAAAGTTTTATTTGATGTGGGAGTTGCTTTCAATTGGCCAATTCACCAAATAGATGTGAATAATGCATACTTACATGGTCATTTGGATGAAGAGATTTATTTGCAACCACCTTTGGGGTATCATAAAGCTCAGAAGGGTCAAGCTTGTCAATTAATTAAGTCCTTGTATGGACTAAAGCAAGCTGGCAGACAATGGCATAAAGAAATCTCAGAAAAATTGTTTGAGTTTGGGTTTACTCGATCTTACAATGATCATATCCTATTTTTCATGACACTGAAGGGTAATTTTCTTGCTCTTTTGGTGTATGTTGATGATATACTCATTATGGGAGCTCAAGAAAATGATATAGATATTGTGAAATCATATCTACATGATTTGTTTACTATCAAGGATTTAGGTGCAGCAAAATACTTTTTGGGATTGGAAATTACTCGAACAGTAGAAGGTATCTTCTTATCTCAAACCAAATACATAGCAGATATTCTGGCAGATGCAGGTCTTACTGATGCTAAAATTGTTGCCAATCCTGCTGATCACGGTATTGATCTTACTGTTGAAGGGGAATTATTGAATGATCCAACTGTTTACAGGTGTCTGGTAGGAAGGCTTTTATATTTGCAATTTACCAGACCTGACTTGTCTTTTGTAACTCAACAGCTTAGTCAGTTTATGCAAAAGCCGTGTAAACATCACTTGGTAGCTGCTTTTCATGTCTTGAAATATTTAAAAGGCACGATGGGTTATGGATTATTTTATAGTCGTACATCTGATTTTTCCACAATAACTGCTTATTGCGATGCTGACTGGGCTAAGTGCAAACAAACCAGAAGATCATTGACTGGGTTTTGTGTTTTGTTGGGTAGTTCTTTGATTTCATGGAAAACCAAGAAGCAGACTACTGTTAGTCGTTTAAGTGCTGAAGCTAAGTATAGAAGCATGGCAGCAACGTGTTGTGAGTTGAAATGGTTGCAGTTTTTACTGGCAGATTTTGGTATTTCGATCCAATTACCCATTCAACTGCATTGTGATAGTAGTTCAGCTATTTCATTGGCACACAATCCTGTTGCACATAACCGAACCAAGCACATTGACATAGATTGTCATTTGATTCGGGATCATGTGTCTACTGGGTTTGTGCATCTTTCTCATGTTTCCACTAAACAACAAGCAGCTGATTTGTTTACTAAAGCGTTGTCTTTAGATCATATGTTGCCTACTTTGTCCAAGTTGGGATTGTTTAATGTCTTAGCGGCTCCAACTTGAGAAGGGGGTGTGAAATATACCATGCGCACCGTTTTGGTGATGTTTGTAGTTTTATTCAATGCACACCGTTTTGGTGTGATGGTAGCTAAGGCGGGAAATGGAACGGTTTTAAGTTGTCTTTGTTTTCTAGCTATTTTTTGAGCTCTGTTTAGCTCTGTTTTACAGCTTGTATAAATACTGTTTTCTTGTTCTTCAAGATACATGAGATTATGAAATAATGAAGTTGGCTTTTATTCCTCTCGTTTCTCACATACATGTTATTAAACGATCTAAAAATTTATTCATAGACATAAGATATGAAAATTTCATTGCTGAAAAGTCCCTGACATAATGAATTCAGATCTTTTTCCTTATTGTCCTTGGCTTTAATTAAGCCCTAACGTGAAGAACAAATTTGAAATTATCAAGCATTTTAGGCATAACATGCATGCCGGATCAAGAAGATGCATCAAGTTCTTTCTTTCAAGCAAATAAAATCTTTATCGAGAATTGCATTTCGTTTCCATAATATTTCTGTCTGACATAGCAATTTAAAGAAAGAAATAGACACAGTTTCAACAAGATTAACAGAAATCAGAGAAAGTATCTAATAAAGTTTAACTCCATATATTGTGACTTTGATTTATATTCCTAGCATTTCAAATTCCCTGCACTAAATCTTTTACTATCTTTTTTGAGATGCGATCTAAGGCATCTAATCATTCCATTCCACAATTTGGATTTTGTATTTTATTAAATAAAAACATCTTAATTTTCAATCACTTTTTTTTCCCTTTGCCCATAGGTTTAAACAGCTCATGAGTTAAAATGTAAAAAGTTCATGGGTTTTAATGTAATTCACAGTTTGATTAAGAAAAATAAAACAAAGTCTGTCATTAGTTTAAATCTCTTATTACGATTCATCAAGAAAGTGTGACGAAAGACAAAAAACAGATCTCACAAATCTATTTTATTAGAGGTACAGATTTTTTAGTATGATTACTGGCATTATCTGAAATTATAACTATCAACACACTGGATCAATTTTACGGTTGAAATGAAAAAAAAAATCGGCCAATTTAATTTGCTGCATGAATTATATTTCGACACTTTAATTTGTTGATCAAATGCCGTCATTTTCATATGTCTATCTGTATTACACATTCAGTTATTAATCAAATGTAAAAAGATTAAGATATATCATAGTATTTGATCTAAAAGTTTAGATTTTTGAATTAATAAAAGTGATTATCAACTTTCTTTCTTCAAAAAAACATCCTTAATTTCTGCGAATTTAAATGCTACCAAGTACCAATATGATAAATCATAAAATGATATCAAAATTCTTGGATTAATATAAATCCTCCATCCAAACAGCCCAACATACTCTGTATATCAGAATTCAATTCTTCTCTTCCAGAATAGGAAATGCAGCTTATAGCATATATCTTCAAAGAAATAATTATAGCAGCTTAAATCACTTCATCTAATAACTCTCAGATGCGTAATATTTCTCATCAAACTTATAAACCATAGATCGCCAGCTGATGAAGCACATAAGAACCAAGGAAAAAAAATATTTAAAAAAAAAAACTCAATCATGTTGCCGTTTCTTCCTCTCTTCTTCTGATTCAAGAAGCTCCTCTAACACATTAGGATCCAAATATTCAAACTCAAAAACTTGCCTTTCTTGCCGGGTGGATGAGGAACTTCCCCTCTCGAAACTCGGGTTTACACCAACATTACTACTTCTAAAGGAAGATGACGGTAATGATGATGATGATGGTTGAGGAGGATGAGGAGATGATCCCATCACCTGTGAGTAATATTCATTAGGAAAATTAAGAATAGCAAGATGACCTCTCAAGTTAAATGCTGCTCTATCGTATGCGCGAGCCGCCTCCTCAGCCGTATCAAATGTTCCTAGCCACGATCTTGCTCCCTGCCTCGTTGGATCTCGAATCTCTGCTGCGAACTTCCCCCATGGCCGCCTTCGGACTCCTCGGTATCGAACTTCTTCTCTTCCTTTCTCTTCCTTTTCCTTCTCCATCCCTCTACTAGGATCTTCCGTGTATATGTAATAAGCTTGCAAGAGTAACCTTAATCAACGTTAAAATTTTAATGAGATATATATAGCTATTAGCTAGTATTAAGTAACATACTCTTATTTTATTTTCAATTTGGGTTGCTCTAGAAAGTTTGTAATTGACAATCTTAAGAGTGGCTGCAAATATATATACATATTGTTGATTTTTCTAAATACAATTTGACTTTAATAACTTGGATTTGACTACATGTCTAATTGTGATTGACCAAAGAAAATTAATAATAAAAAAAACCTATTATTTACGTATCTCTATTTCGAGGAAGGTTCTTCGTAGGATTGTATGAATTTGATTTTGCTAGCCTTGATCAAGGTAAATGGAAAATTTCAGAATTTTCTTCAAGGATGTAGGAAATTTTTCTTTTTTAAAATGGTATTCTGATTTTGTCCTTCACTTTTAAGAATAAAATCTTGATGCACAAGTAATAGTATACGTTAATAAACAAATAAATAAATATATGACAAGACCTGCATTCTTGTCCTTTGATATGAACCCCATACCACGTGGGTTGGACTTGAACCCACCTTTTGATAAACTGCCGAGCATCTCAAATAATATGCCGACAGTAGTGTCATGTAGGTGCCACGTCAAACAAATGACATTTATTACATTCTCGTTCAATAGTAAATCTCATTTTTTATGGCAATTATTATTTACATAACTTTTTTATTAATACAGTCTGACACGCAATGGCTATTTGGGGACTTTTTATAATTAATACATTTGAAAAAATGACGTGATTTGGGAACAATTTGGGGAATTGAAGTACATTTGGATTTCGGAAGTATTTACTGCGAATTCTGAACGTAGGGCTTACGAAAGACTTGAAGAATGAATGGAGAAATCGAGGACTGAGACCGAATTAAAGGAATAATTCAGAAAATAAAAATAAATTTATTTATTGTTATAATGTAATATTATGAAACTTTTATAAAATAATATAATAAATTTAAATGTTAACATAATTATTGTAAGTTAACTTTATATCCATGTAATATAGTCGAAATGAAATACATCTTAGCGTTAAGCGAGACGATTTTTTGGATAAACTATATATTATCCGATCCTAATGTCATGCTGAATCATGTTTTTTTTTATCAACCTGTATACAGTAGCAGTTTCAATAAATTAATAACTAAACATAATTTTAGATATGATTAATTATGTTATTGTATTATTTATCAACATTTGTTTTAATTAAATAAAAATTTTATTTCAGATGAACTCTATTACACATATAAAGTTAACTTACAACAATTGTGTTTAACATTTAAATTTATTTTATTATTTTATAAAAGTTTCGTAATATTACACTATAACAATAAATTAATTTATTTTTATTTTTTGAATTATTCCTTTAATCCGGTCCCGATCCTCCAATTCGTCCATTCATTCTTCAAGTCTTTCATGGGTCCCACGTTCAGAATCCGTAGCAAATACCTGCAGAATCCAAATCTATCACAATTCTCCAAATTATTCTCAAATCACACCACTTTTTCAATTTTTTTCCAAATGAATTAATTGTAAAAAAGTTCCGGCTATTTATTGAAAAAAAAAGGAAAAAAATATTTTGTTTCAATTCTGCAATGGAAAGAAAAAAAAATGGAAAGTCCATTGCCTACAAATTAAAATGGAACCGATATCCCATTTTCTTCTCCCACTGAAAATACTGAAGTAGTTCAAAAAGGTTCTTAGGGTTCCATTGGTCTCTATTTCCGAACTTCATTATTATATTTATTTTTTTAAAAAAAGAATTCTAAACCTCACAAAATAATTAATTATGCTAATATTATTGAATTAAAATTATAAACTTGTTGATTCGGGAATCATATTTATTTACGAGTCAAATTTAAACATTAGAGCTCTTGTCTAATCACATAAAATTTATATGATCGATGTAATATATATTCCGCCTATAGATAATATTAAATTATTAATATAATGAATAAAAGAATATTTAATCCGAGCATTTATACATTTGTAGAATCCAACTTCCCTTTTACAATTTGACTTTAGGATCATAAAAGAAGTAATAATCGATCTGATTTTGGCTTTATCAATGTGCTTTGAATTAGTTTACACTATTGGCACTCCTAGAAGAGCAGGATTAGAATATATATATATATATATACACACACACTTCAATTTTTAAAATCAATATTAATAGTTATATTATTCAAGATTATATTCAAAGAAAGGAAAGTGAGTATCAGAATTGAGAATTTTATCGAGATTAGGTGAAACTGGGAAATAGTCAGGAAATAAACTCAGAAGTAAAACATTTTAAATAATTAAAGTGATAAATGATAATAAGAATCAAGAGGAAATTGAAGAAGAAGACTTTTGTTGTGTGCTAAAAGGCTGGCCCATGAAGGATTAATTCTCCAGGGCCGATACTGGTCTGATTTATACCTTTTAAAACAGGCCCATTGTGGCCTCTATTAAGTTGCCATTTTTGAAGACGCAAAACTTTCCCCTCCCCCTCCTCTTCTTTGGAAAAACAAAACCTAATTAAGTACAAATAGTTGCAGTATATAAATGATAATGGTGATCACCACGATGATGATTAGATGCCATAAATTTTGACTTAATCCTTCTCGAAGAATACTTTTCAGTGGTCTATTGGCTTAAATTTAAAAAGAGGTTTCTAGTTTGAGTCTATATAATCTCTCTTTTAAAAAGTGTGGTTGATACCATAATTTGCACATAATTATCTAATTTTTGGCATAGATTTTGAGGTATATATTGTTGGGATTGGTTCTTTGGTTCTGTATTTGAAATTTGGCGTATTGCTGATTGATGGATTCAACAATGTGGGAATTATGGTGCTTGTTATTAGTTGTTCTGGCATATGATTTGCAGTTGAGCTGTTAAAGAAATTGTGGGCACAATTCAGATCATAAGAAGTATTAGAGGTAGAACTAATTCTAAAAGTTTGAACAGATCCTAATCTTATTTGCTAGTCTCTCAGTTTTCTTTTATATGTCACTTTTGACTAAAATTCAAATTTCATTTATTTGATACTTTTAAACTTTTAATATAATTTAATTTGATTTCTTAATTTTTTTCTAATAAAGTTAAAACCAATTAGATTTGATAATTTAGTATTAATCACATAATTTAATACTAAATTTAAGTTTATTTATTATTTTTTATGCTAGTAAAAATAACAAAAGTGATAGATAAAAAAAAGAGGAAGTATTTTTTAGGAAATGACTAATTTGGAGTAAGATTGTAATTATCTTTTAAATATTTTCCATTTTATTTAATTTTTTTCTTTTGGTTAGAACTCTCTTTTAGGTCGAAAAGAGAACATTATAGGGTAGCAGGTTAACAATGATTCTACAATTTTTCCCTAAATTTCCACTGATAAACATGTGTAGTTATATTAATTTTCCAGTTGAAGAATAATTGAAATTTCAGTTCTATTACTTGTGAAATCTAAATGTTTTATTGTTTTTTTTATTACTTTCAGTATTTATATTATTCTTGCAATCTCATGTCAATATTGTTATTTCTATTGTTGCAATAATGGCTAGTTGTGCTATTAATAGGACAGTATACGGCCATACAAACTAGCTGGATTCTTAATTATCTCTTTAATATGTAAATTGGTAGTAGGTCGTCGTGGTCGAATACTTAGCAAGTGCTTAATTAAATTTAAAGAAAAGTGTAATCTAGTTTAAATGAAAGCTAGCCTTTTATTTTGTTGGTTAAAATTATGTTTTTGTATATCTTACTGCATTATTGGATTAAATTGTATATATAGAGCGTTTACTACTGTTGTTCATTAGTTAGAACTAATCATAGAGCATCTCTTGGTTAGTTTACTAAATAAGAAATGATTGGCTGTGAGAAATATTTTCAACAATTAAATCTGGTTTACTAGAAAATGTTTAGAATTTATCTTTGAATCTATGATCAAGTAGTGAATTAAAATCGAAATTATATTTTTGCTTGGAGTTGTTTATTCTATTGATTTTATTTTATTTTATTTTATTTGTTTCTAATTTTAGTTTATTCTTCATTATAATTTAGAATTCCCTATTTTATTTTTTTTATTTTTAAAAGAATTAAAAGTGACTGATAAATCAAAATCTCAAGAAATAAATATTTATAATTTAATCTTTTCATTGTTCAATCCGTCTTATATAGTCAAACTGATTCGCCACATATAATAAATTAATGGTGATGATTATAATTTCAGCATATATCTAGTGGAGAAAACTGAATGCTGGTTTTGTTTGTAGTGCAAATTAATTTTTTTTTATCAAAAATGAGAAACTACAAATTTAAAATTTTAGTCTTAAACATATATATTTATTAGAAATTAATGCACCTGGCAATGGATGTATGGTATTAATGTAGCTATTATTAATCTAGAAATGTACATAGACAATTACAGGAAAAACTATAATATACGAATAAAATTGTTTATAAATTGGGTGAGACACAAAGTAAAGCATGTAGCGTAAGACATTACCCAACCAGGGATTTTGATAAAATTATGCCAATAAAATATAATTAGTGGTTGAAATTGGAAAATGATGAATGATTACAAAGCAAGGTCAGAGTTTAAATCAAACAAGTTAAACTTTGGTGAGGATTCTATGCGAACAATGGTTGAAATTCTTTCTTTCACGCGACCAACACTTAACCATATTTATTTTTCGTAATTTTACATCACCAGTTACGTTAATATTATAAAAATTTTTCTATAATTTAAATGATTGAAAATTTAATGATTTTTATTTTATTTTATTTTATTAGAATTCTACCTTCTTTTTCCTCTAAAAATATATTATAAAAAAATTACGCAATATTACGTTTTCAAATTTACTTTTCACTCAGAGGAATTTTTTTTTTTAATTCAAATAAGCATGCAATAAGCTATTTTGTCATTCTACATTTTGTGAGTCTCAAATATACTCTAGAGGGGTGGTGAATAGAGTATTAAAACTTTTTGAGTGCTGGTTGAACAAATTAAAATATTTTCAGCTCATATATATATTGAGATCATATAGAATCATATAGAATTTATAACAAAAAAAATTACTCAATATATTTTGATCAACCTTATTAACAAAATTATGAAATCGTGGACAAAATTTAGTGAGTAGCTAATACAGAATTAATATCATATTATTACTTAAAATTATATTTATGATAGATAAAAGAATTCTGTTATGCAATGGACGGAACTTGAAAACATGCATATAAAAAATAAAGCGTATATATAAAGAGAGAGATAGAGAAATTGGCATAGCAATTTATAGAGGTTCGGCCATTGCTTACGTCCTTCTCTTAAAACAATCCGTTTTAAGAGTTTCTTTCATCTAATGTGACTCTATTTGCGGACAAAAGTCAAAAGCCTATTACAATAATAGTAATCCAAGTTTTTCTTCCAAATGAAAAACTTTAAAATCCTTAATCTTTTTTTTTTTTCTAAATAAAAGCATCCAAACACTTAGTTATTTTTTTCAAATAAAATAACATAAACACTAGCTAACTTTTTTTCCTAATCCCTAACAATCTAATCCAAATTATCTCACATGATTAATAAATCTCACTATAAAATAATTATAATTATAAACTATAATTATCTTGAAGATGTGTAAATAATGGCCATGATAAAATGAAACTTACAGCAAAATAATGTTCAAAAACTAAAGTGTTTTGCTCACATTTTACACTTTGAAAAACAGAAATATATAGAAAAATATTATAGCTGTTAGGTGTAAACAATCCATTTGAAAATCATTTCCTTATTTAAAAGACTAATTTTAAACTCTCCTTAAATCAAGTAAACAGCTAGGAATATTTTTTCAGAAAAGATTTTTACTTAAAACTCATTTGTTAATAACTGAATATTTTCTTTTCCTTATTTGAAAAATGATTGATTTAAACAAATTGATTTTATTTTAGGAAAGAAATCACGCTTGAATGAAGTAAATAATTTAAACAAATAACGAATGTGAGTATGTGTGAATTCTCATAAATGATTGTGTAAAAGTTTCCTAAAGAAAATAAAATCTTCAGATTCAATTTGAGCAATCAGCTTTGATTCTGTTCTGATATGAATAAAGCACAATTTTGTTCTAATCTGTATATGATAGATCACAAAACAACATTTTTTTTATGAACCTGCACAGTTAACCTTTAAAAAATCCAAAATATATTACGTTGTTTTTTTTTTTATCATCAAAATACATTATTGGCCTTGAGCCAACTCATTTTTGCAACAAAACCTTCTATGATCTATCATAATCTCAATTTTGTATTGTAAACATTAGCTGCTAATCCAAATAAATCTTTTAAGATTATGACAATATGAAAAGTTAGTTCAAATAGTATTTAATTTACTGCTGCAGTTTCCTACATAGTTAACCATATGACATAAAAAAAATGTAATTTGTTAAGGTATATAATTAATTAATAATTTACCATGTCGTAATGGCTGAAATAATCTGATAGCAGAATCCAATATTCAAGGTTCTAATAAGGCGAAAGGAAATCTGCAACGTCGACACTCTAATTAATTTTAAATCTTTGATGGACGACGGAGATTAAGATTGAGTAATTAAGCTTCCTTTTTTGTATTATTGAAAAACCTAATCTATTAGGTTTGGATTAGATTAGGTTTGGATTGTACTAGAAGATCGGAAATTAAGGTTGGATTTTACTCCCTGGTAAAAGAAGGAAACGTAAGCAATCTGAATTGGATTTTGACTGCCCACATACGAACCCGGATATCAAATTAATAATTATAAATGAAGATGTGGAAAAAATTCGGAGCAGGTTTAAGCAAAATAATTTCAAGAATTAAACTGTTTTTCATAAGAAATATTAAAAAAATATATAATTTAAGAAAGTTAAAACTCTTCCCATGATTTAGGTAAGTTGATTCAAGTTTCTTGAAAATTTTTTTTGAGAACACAAGTACTAAATGCCTTCTATTTATTATTATTTAGATGATATATATTTATTTTATAAATTATAAAATTATGGCCATATTTGTTTTCCTATATTACACATGAAATATTATAATATAGTATAAGCTAATACAAATACAGTATTTGAAAGATTTTCTAAAAAATTAATGTAAAAATAATATAATACATAATAGGTCTCAATATTTCATATATACGGTATAAAATAATACACAATAAACTCTTAAATTTAAGTAATATGATAAATATCGTATTAATATTAAATACTATCCTACCACCATTGCCCCTACTATCGTTGTTGCTGCCACCACCACCACCAGTGACGGAGTCAGGATCCCAGGATTAGCTGGAATACACATTATAATTTTAATATAAAAACATTTAAAATTAAAAATATATAAATTATTAAATGACAATATATTTTATTTAAAATTAAAAAGGATAATATTTAAAATCAAATAAAAATATAATTTTTACAATTATTTTTGATACAATTTTATATTTTAAAACCGTTGTATAATTAGCTCAATGTTAATACTATCAAAATTAATCCAAAAAAAATATCTCTCAAATTATCTATTTTGTTAATTTTATTCGAAATCAGTGTTTAAAATACACATTTAACTTATCAAAATATAAATAATTTATAAAATAATAAAAAAAATCAATTAAAGCAAAAAATTAATAAATACAGTATTAAAAATTATAAGAAAAAACGAAATTTTGTATCTAAGTGCCAATTAAAGTTATAAAAAATACTTGTTAATCCTAGTTTAAATTTGAAAATTTTCAAAAGTTGCAATAAGAAAAAGAAAAAAGAGAAAGGGAAATATGCATGAAAGTGAAAATAAAAAATGAAACTGTGTTTAAGTTTTTAGACAAATTGACATTTAAATTTTTATTTTTTTGAAAATTTAATGTAATTTTATTTTTGAACAAAAGATCGAGTGTTTATGTTTTACTATTTATTTGATTTTTTATCTAAATGGATTTGGATTATTTCATTTTAATTTTTATAATACAATTAAAAATATTATGTAATTATTATTGAAATAAAATTTGAGAAGAGCAATTAAAATAAATTAGAGGGTTTCTAATGTGTGTGTGTGTATAATCTGAATTTGAGGGGGTGCACATGCAAAGGTGGCTCCGCCACTGACCACTACTACATTGACGTCGCTGCTGCCATTGATACTGTCATTGCCGCAGCCATTGACACTACCACTGCCGCCATAGCCATCAATGTCTCCCCTCCCTCCACTATCACCATTGTCATCACTATCGTTGCCACCACCACTGTTCCCACCATCACACTGAGTGCCACCACTGCCATCACCATCACTATTATACAATGCCGCGATCAATTTTTCAAACTAATAATATTGAATATATAATTTAATGGCTATTATACAAATATTATATTATAAATCATATATTTTTTCATTTTTTGTTTAAATATTTTGTCAAATTTGTTATTTAGATTTTTTTATTTGTTGTCTAATTTTGCCTTTAGAAATACTGATTTTTTAATAATATATAGTCATTTTTAATTATATTTTTTTGATAAAAATTGATGTATGTAGTAAAAATTATATTTCATTATTTTAATGTTTTTATCTAAATTAGTTACAATAAAAATAATTTAATTGTATCTATTTTTTATTAAAAAAAATAAAATATTATGATATTATTCACCAAATATAATATAAAATATTACAAATTAATATAATTTTATATCAAATATTATATAATATAATACATATTAATACTATACAAATTAATACAATATTATCAACTAAACGTGTCCTGTATTTTTTAATTCATTTGTACATGTACAATATAATAAATAAATAAAAAACAACCTCGAGGATATTATTTTATATGATTTTTTTTTCTTAACGATATTATTTTACACGAGCAACACCATATATCCCAACCCTACCCTACCCTACAAATAATTCGGACCCCTACCCGAATAACTCGCAAAAGTTCGGGCCCCACCCGAATAACCCGAACAACCCGAATTTATTTTTTAAATTATTTTTTTTATTTTAAATTATAAAAATTAGGTTGACCCGACCCAAACTTGGCCCATTTTCATGAAACGGTGCGTTTTGGAGGAGTTTTTTTGTTTTTCGGATTGTTCGGGTTAATGAGGGTTTAACTCGACCCGACCCGAACCCGAACAACCCCCAAATCTCCAACTCTATCCGACCCTAACAACCCTAATAACCCTATTCGAATTCCTTGTTCGGATCGGGTTGTTCGGGTAGGGTCGGGTTTTGAACACCCCTAATGCATGTATTCAATATGGTGGCAGGGCACTTTGAATTAAACTGGGCGTGTACGGGGATGACGCGAGTTAGCCAAAAGAATAGTTATTACTTTTTTTCATTTTTTTATATTATTTTTAAGTAAAATTTAAATTTTATTTATTTATAATTTTTAAATTTTTAATATAATTTAATTTATTTTTTTAATAAAATTAGAATTAATTAAATTTAATAATTTAATTTTAATTATATAATTTAATATTAAATTTAAATTTATTTATTATTTTTTAATTTTAATGAAAATAATAAAAATAACTAATAAAAAAATTGATGAAGTATTAATTGAATTATGTAATTGTAATAATATGAACCGGACAATTTTCATTGAGACCTTATCAATAGTAAGCGATTTATTTTTCATATATTTTTTTAATTTTTTAATAGCTAGAGAGGGGAATTATTTTGACCTAGCCGCCATGCTTTTGGAGTCTAGCACTGTCACAGAGTCCAAGCACCGTTAATAATAAATAATTAACAGAAATTCTCATTATTCTTTGGTTTTTTGTTTCAATGACTTTATACGTAATAACAATAATTTCTCCAAATAACTGTCATCATGTTTAGCAAAATGGGAGGGGAGACGAATAATTTGAAATAGTCAATAACAATTGATTTTTTTTTTTTCGGACGAGCTACATGAAATCAAGAAACATAGAGAGATTAATTATATAATATCTTTTATTGCTTTTAAAAAATTAGATTTTCGCTCGCATATGCCAATCAAAATTAATCATCAAATGAATAAATTATTCAAACTGAGCTTTATTGCCAGTGGACCTCTAGCCTCAGTTAAATTTTAGAAATTAATTAATGTTGGCCTGGTCGGTACAATCCATTTTTCTTGCTATATATTCTAGGAAATTATGAAAACCACATTTAGATTATTTTCTTTCAACAAAAAAACACATCTGATTTTGCCCGCTATG
This sequence comes from Excoecaria agallocha, assembly GCA_037975025.1. Classification (NCBI taxonomy): domain Eukaryota; kingdom Viridiplantae; phylum Streptophyta; class Magnoliopsida; order Malpighiales; family Euphorbiaceae; genus Excoecaria; species Excoecaria agallocha. The sequence goes on along the minus strand of CM075808.1, from coordinate 105,736,051 downwards.
TGTTGAAATTAAAATAAATCTTGGATTATTTTTAAGGATTTAACTGAAAATTAATTATGTGGAAAAAGGAAAGTTAAGTGCATGAGTGATGATGAAATCTATTCATGTGTACGCGTATACGAATAGTTCCTAATCTTCTATGGATGAGGCGGCTGATAATCACTTGAATTAAAAAAATATATTTATGAGATTCATTTAATGCTGTTAGATTTAATTTAATCAGTAATCAAATTAAATAAGTTCATTAAATAGCTAACTAAAATGGCAAAATTACACTAATAATAAAATAATGAGAAGCTATGATTAGCCACCTAATTGTGGGTACATTCAGCCTAACCTTGAGAATTTTAAAAAGCCCATCCTTGTAAGATAAATATAAAATATTACAATTTACAATTGATTGTGTTACCATTGGTTTGAAGGATATTTCTCATACAAAGAGCACGTTTCTAATGTGAACTAACACAATAGGTTTAGATCCCCCAAACAAATTTCCGTCTATGAAAAGAAATGAAAAAGATAAGTTAATTCCGGTGAATGATTTATCAAGACTAAAAAGCTACTTAAGTGTTCCTTTAATTTTTTTTTTGTTTTTTAATAAACTGAAATTTGAAAATTTTTTATTTCAAATTTAATTTTTGTATTTGTCTAAATTTTATTTGTATTTTTATGAATCTCGTTCGTTTGCATCAACTAAAATTAAATGCAGTTAAGTTTTTGTTATATGAATTTGTTCTTTAAATTTGAAGTTTGTTGTATTTCTCAATGGAAATTTTCTTGAATGTAGTTTTTTTTTATGAAAGATGGTTAGGAAATTTTTTTAAAGATAATAGATATGTTGAATTTTACGTTGAAAATTAGACCGTTTGCAATATTGTTATCGTTCTTCATTATTTTAATAAAAATATATTTTAGTAACTTCATTAATTGATTAATTATATGCATATCATTAGGTACATATATAATAATTGATTGAAAATTTATTTATTTAATTAATAAGAATATGATTAACAATTTAATAATTCCTATTATAAATTTAGTGATAAAATTTATGTACAAATTAGCATATAATTTTAATTTTATGTTTAATTTAATGTCAATTCTAGTGGCGATTAACAAAATTAATTTGTCTAATAATAATAATAATACCCATATATCTATTGATTTAATTCGGACAAAAAGAGATCAATTCATTTGAAAAATTAAGGTTTGAAAATTTGTGACTGTTAAAAACTAAATAAAAATTTTCCACATGCTAAAAATAGAAGCCTTAACGGGTCCATTGATAATTTTTTAAATCAGTTCATTAATATCGATTTTTAAAAATTATTAATCAATAATCAATTCACTAAATTTGGTTAATCAATATATTGATTTCGATTTTTATTATTTAGTTAAATAGTATAATTTTTAACATACATTAATTAAAAAAAATGGGCAAACTCTATTTCTCTTTCAAATGTTAAAAGTAATTCAAAATAAAAATTACAAAACAAATATAACATTAGTCAAAATTCATGTTTCAGTTTTACCATTCTCCACTTCTTATTGTTAGTTATTTCAAGGTAATATTGTAAAGTGAACTTGACGTTTGTTGTAAATTAGCATACTTAATCCTAAAAAAAAAAATTGGATAAAATTAAATGTTAAAATATACACTCTAGAGTATATATATATATATATATATATATATATATATATATATATATATATATCACTAAAAATTAGAAAGTAAGCTACAGCTAAATACCAAAATATATGATAAAAAACAGTATATATAAAGGTTAACTGGTAACTCTATACTATATATATAATAAAAAAAATGAAATATAATTTAAATATAATTTTTAGAGAAAAATAAAAAAAATTGTATAAAAATAAAAATAACAAAAATATAATATAAATATAAATCGATTAATTGTAAACTACAATTAGCCGATACTAAAAAAATCAAAATTTAAAATATTAAAAATTAAAATTAAAATTAAATCTACCGATTAATTAAAAAACTTAGTTCAATTTTGAACTGATTTTATAATTGGCGAAGTTTTTTGATTTTTTTCCCCGATCCTACTCATGACCACCTGGCGAAATGGGAACAAGATTGCATTATATAGATCATGTCAGGATGATGTACACATTTTGCAAATTAATTATGAATGCGCGCTGCTTTGTTATTGACCTAATCAAATCAAGCATTGCTAATTTTTAATTTTTCATTACAAATTTCCAATACGTTGGTGGCATTAATATTTGTTTATTTCTTTTCGGTGGGTATAGTTTACAAAGGATTAATTGTACGGATTCATGCACCAATTACATCCTAAAATAGTGAAACTTTGAATCTTTAAGGTTTTCAATTTAGTGTTATATGTACATTTATAGCTAATTAACGATAAGGGTAAAAAAACAAAAAAAAAATAATTATTTTTTAATTTTATAAAATGACAATTTATATAAAACAACAATTTTTCTTAAATAGTGCTCTTGTCATGGACCGAAAAAATGAGTTATTTTTCTCTTAATTAGACATTTTGAATCAAATATTTTTAAATATTTGAAAATAAACGTTTTGCCCTTCACTGAACCCGTTCAATATAAATTTTAATTAATCAGTTTAATAGATTTTGGATATTAAATAGTTATAAAAAAATTATATATAAAAAAAAGAAATTGATGTCAATAATCATTATGGCCTCCTTAATCACGGAATTTGACGTTAATTTGTAGAAACAGAACCTTTCTTCTAGTGCTGACATCCCACCCTTAAAATATTATTATTATTATTATTATTATTATTATTATTATTATTATTATTATTATTATTATTATTATTATTATTATTATTATTATTATTATTTGTTTAACCTTTTTGTCTAGATTATTTCATCTCACATATTTCATAGATGTAACTTAATGTTGTGAAGTGCATGCATTCAATTAAGTTAAAATTAATTAATATGTATTATTAGACTAATAGAGCATTCCAGAAAGATTAGGCTCCTCCGGGACGGGCCTCAAAAGAAAATATTCCAAAAGTATATATATTCATTAAAAAATTACTAGTATTTTTAGGCATTAATTTCACGGCACAGCTCTTCAATTTATTTTAGGACAATGGAATTCCTATGAATCCTAATAAGTAATTATACATTTACTTCTAAAAAGAAAATACTAGAATTTATTTGGTAACCAATATTAAATTAAAAATATGGAAAATTAGAAATTTCAATGTTCATAATTAATTAGATTATATGCTCCTCTCTTAAAATAACAATAAAAAATGATTATATAAAAAAATATAAAATTAAAATTATCAATTTAATGAATAAGCATCACAAATCGTTTTAGTTATATAACTTATCATTGGCTGGTATTAACTCGGTCAACATAAAGCTGTCTAAACAAGTATTGTCCTTCTATTTTCCATCAATATTTTTTTATAAAACAATTGTGCGTTCGCAGAATGAAATTGTTGGGTATTTTCTATTTATTTTAAGTCACTTTCTTCATCGTGATTATATATAGCTAAAAACAATATAGAACTCAAAATCATACTAGCTAGCTAATATTTCAGCAACAAGTTCATTTTGTACTCAACACAAGTTTGCCCATAATGAGCTCATTCTCTGCCCGTTAAATTTCCATGACTCAACAGAATTTACTTTTTTTAAAAAAAAAGGGATCGGAATTTATTTAATCGTGCCGGAGGAATTATGTGTTGGGTTGAATAAGGCCGCCGAGAATGGTTGGTGGAAAGGGTTGAGGCGGTGGGGGATGTTAGTATAATTGCAAAAGTTAATTTGTGAAATTTGTTGGAATGGACCAAGTACCATGAATGTGTAGGCATCAAGGCTTGCCTAACAGATTAGTCAAAATTTTATTTTTGTCTTTTTATTTTTGTCTTCTTTTATTTTACTCTTTTAATATTGTTGAATAAAAAGAAAATGTGCCCAAATTAACTTTAATAATTCCGCAAATATGAAGATTCTCCAATTAATTATAAAAAGCAATTATTTTTTTTATAACCAGTTGGTTTAAAATACTTAATATTACTCTATCATACAAAAAATTCATATATTTAAATATTTACGAATGATCTAATATAATAAATATAGAATCATTAGTATTATATTAAATAAAATAAACTTAAATCTAAGTCATTTTAATAAATTAACTCCTGAATTAAGAATTATCGAGTTTGATTATTCAATTTTATAGACTATAAACAATAGAGATTAGAGAGTAAGTGTAAGAAGTGAGTGAGAAATGAATGGGGACCGAATTTGGAAAAAACAACTTACATGGTCGCTATCTGAGGGACGGGGAAAGAGGGACAAGTCTGGAAGTTTTTCCAACAGTTTATGGTCCTAAAAGCTTATGGGGCCAAGTGAGTTTCATTGCATCCTCGTTTCTTTTTAAATCACCAGTTTTGGTTTTCTTTTGCATCCTCGTCCCTTTTTAATCATGAGTTTTAATTTTTTTTTACAAAAAATATGAGGTCTAATCATAAAGATGTTATTAAAACGTATCAAATCTAGAACTTCATGCATCTTTTATCAAATGCCGATTATCGAGCCAATTTTTAGTAATTTTCATTGTCATTGTCATTTCTTTTACTTTTTCTTTTTTGTCAATTTTTTTGTCTAACTCCTCGTGTGCCGGAGATAAAAGCAGATTGATGAGTAGATTTGTGTGGTATATGAAGCAATGTAATTAAAATCGGATCAGTTTAATTATGAACCGACAGCTAATTTGGTCGGTTAACATATAAAATTGGACCGATTAAAAATCTCAGAGAACCGGTATGAACCAGACAAAATCAGTGAAGCCGGATAAAATCGGTTTGAAGCAGAAAAATCCGTTTTGAACCCAAAAAAACTAATTTAATATGATACATTTACATTTTTTAATTATATCATATTTCTGTAACTTTATCCATTTTACATGGAATTATAACATGTTTTTATTAATAATTTAACCTGTATATTATGATTTCTCATTTAATTTCAATACTTTTTTTCAAAAAAAAAGCGTCTTAATATATATAGGAACTTATATGCAAAAAAATTATTTTTTGTTACTCTAGGAAAAATCATCCATCAATTTTGACAATTTGGAATAAAATTGAAAAAATCAACGTTCGTTGCTCGAAGTGAAAGAGGGCTCTATTTCTCTTAAGATGGATACTGGGTGGATATAGCCTTCCAAAAAAAATAAAATTGAGAAAAACTAAAAAAAAGATATAACTATAAACAAACAATTAGTTTAGGCATCTTTTGAATATTATAACTATTTATTCTGTTGACAAAAAAAAAAAGGAATGATAATATTAATTGGACCCTAAAATTAATTGTTTGGTGATATTATTCCGCATCATGGTTCCCTTGGTGGAGATAGTGGACTGGCTGGCCGGTTGCCCAATAAAGCGTTAAAACTTAAAAGAGTGACTCAGAAATAAGACGCACGAATATGAAAATGCCACTCTGACTTTATGCTTCCCTTGACGTGTCGAAGTCAGTAAATTTTAAAAATAAAAATAAAAAATATATATTCAATGAATATGGATAATTAATTATTTTTATCTTTATAAGAGTATTCATTCGGTACTTTATATATACTGTACATAATGAATTTTAATTGTTGGATTAAAAAAAATACTTCAATCCGTGCCATCAAATGGTTGCTTACCCCATAAATCATTAATATTAAAAAAATTATTGATTATACTACTCTTTTCGTTCTTTTTTATCAGTCTTTTTTATTATTTTCACTAGAATTAAGAAATAATAAATAAATTTAAATTTAGTATTAAATTACGTAATTAAAACTAAATTATCAAATCTGATTGGTTCTAACTTTATTAAAAAAGAAAAATAAATTGAAAAAATAAATTAAATTATATTAAAAGTTTAAAAATGACAGATAAATAGAATTTGAATTTTACTCAAAAATGATAGATAAAAAAGAACGAAATGAGTAATTTTTATATAAAATTATGTTGAATTGGTTAAATATTCTATTTTAATTTAAGTTACTGTAGCAAACGTGTGAAAAGATAATTAATTAAGGTATTAAATGTTTTGTTGATATTATTGTGTGATAATAAAGCTGAAAATGATGTCTTAAATGCCTTGAAATTTGACAAAATGACAATTTGATAAAATAATTTTTTTTAAATAATAATTTGTGGGACGGAAGAAAAAATATATTTTTTTTAATTTTTCAGCATATCGTTCATATATATTATTCATTCAATACATTAACAGTGTTGAATCATCTTCAATCTTATAAATATTTGAAAGAAATTATTTAAAGATGATATTTTATCTCATTAAAATGGATAATTTACGGAAAAAAAAACTAGGGTGAAAGAAACTTCAATCGAGGTATACTTAAAAATAAGTAGAAAAATCCATTGTCTTGCTTTTTATCAACGAAGTGATTAAGATAAAAGAATTAACAATTTCCTAAAACCACACATGCTTTTTGAAGTTAGAATGATCCATTCAAACGTGTGAATTTTCTAATTATATATATGCAAAACAAACAAGAATCATGAGAAAGACATGTATGCATACTATGTTTCCAAGAAGCTACATGAGAATAGTTGCAAACGAAATTAACTTAACTTAGTTCCAAAAGTTAATTTATGAGGTAAAAATTGTCCAAATGATTATAAAAAATATTATATTTTTATAATTAAACGATTTTTGATATTTAATGTACCTACTGATTACTTTTAGAGCCGAATACATGTGAAATTTTTATAGGGCTGAATATCTGTAGGCAAAGACAGAACTAGGTTTTGAGATTGAGAGAGGCAAATTTAATAGAAATCATTATTATTAAGAGGAAAAAAAATTCATTCAAACCAATATTAAAAGGTACAAATTTGGTAAAAATTAATATTAAAATGGATAAATTTGATTCAAACTGATACTAAAGGGGGCAAATAGTTAAAATTAAATGGATGAAATTGAAAGTTATGAAAAATAAAAAAATTAAAGGGGGTGCAATTGCCCTTCTTATCTACTACCTAAATCCGCACTCTTCAATAGATAGTCTAATATTGCAGAACTAGTGGTTTTGATATTATATGAAAAAAAAAGATTTGAATTTAATTCAATTTTAAAAGTTAGTTTATAAGCCGAAAATTGTAGAAGACATTATAAAAAATATCATATTTTATTTTTTTTTAAATGTTATATTTTTATAATTAGTGAATGTGGAATAATAATAAGTGTGTGCTTAGGAAAAGTGATAAATGTAAAAGAGAAAAAGAAAGCTAATATGCTAAATTGACCTTAAATATCTCAATCTAAAATATTATCCATTATTTTTGGAGGACTTGCATATACTAAAAAAAATTACCAGGTTCGGAGACTTTGAAACTGATTTCTTGGGCTTTAAGGGGGCATGTATCTAGACCTTGTCAAGACCATCGGTTTTCAATTCTGTGGTTCAGGATAATGATGCATAATTTTGTAAATCACTGTCAATAAACAATTTCTGAAGAAAATTTTGGTGTGTTTAGCTAGCTACCTTCGCAAGTTATTTACTTATATATATATATATATATATATAATATTTCATTCTTGTTTTTATCATGTGAAAAGGTTACGTGGTTACATCTGTTGGCTGCAATTTATGATTTTTATTAAATTAATTCACATGAATCCTGTTTGTGGTATAATGACAGATTGGAAAGAAGTGCAGCACAAAATGCAATCAAAATTGTTCACTTAAAATTAAAAACTGGAAGTTACTTGGAAGTATACCATTTACCCAAATTTGACTTGCATAGATCGACCAAATTCTACAGAGCTAATTGACCTTAGAATAAGCTCAATCGGTAAGTTTAGTAATTCATATGTAGATTGATTTTTCCGTGCTATAGTGGACTCAAGTAAGTTTCGCTGATATTAATTTTCGTGCTGCAATTTGTAATCGTCAATACCGTCACCCACTATCGACACAACCCTAACGAACGATATATATTCTCCTACTATTTATTTATTTTTATTCTTCCTTTGTCGAGAATATACCTACTATTCAATCTGGGTACTCTGTTCGTTTCTAATTTTTCAAGGAAAAACTTAACCAATAAGAAATGCAAGTGACTATGGAATTGACAAATATGAAATTCAAATTAGTTTATAAATATTAAAGTGTACTTTTCAAATCACTCAAAAAGCTTTTTGACCATGCATAATCTATTTAGGATATCAACACCGAGATTTAGTTAAATTTTTTTTAATAACCATCAGTTATTTAAAATTTATTAGCCGATTAATTTGAATTCGTGATGGGAAGATCCACAAAAAAAAGGGCACAAAAAGGGCTATAGTGCTCCTTTTCCAACATTTAAGATTAATTAACTTCTACTATCCAAATTAGAATATTATATTAATTGATTTAAATCATTCTAGACTGTTTAACACTTATTTTGTTTAAAAAAAAAAGTTGAATTCAAATTTTGTGAACGGCGAAAAGTAATATTAAGAGACTTTTATTTTATAAATTGAGTTTAAAATGAATAATATCAGTAATTATATATATATATATATATATAATTAGCTAATATTTGTTAAAATTGTTTTAGCTTTTGAATTAAAAAAAATATAAATTATAACAAGGTTAGGCAACAAGCATAGGCTTATATGATAGCCACATTGAATAATTAAAATTGGGATTATTAAGTATAGCAATTACGGTAAATGAAGAAGTTTGCCAAGGTTGTTTGAGATCCCAGCAATCCGTTTATGGTATGCACTTTCATGTCATCCAAGTCGATTCAGGTTTTATTACAATGATGAGTTTTGTTGACTTTATTTCCAATCCCTTTGAACTAATTAAGTTGCTCATTTTTATAAAAATTTATTTGCTTTTCTAGAGCTTAAAATCAAGAAGTTTGTCATCAAACCCCAATGGTGCACGAAGGTCAAATTATTTATTTTTATTTTCACTTTTGTGTATAGTGATATAACTTGCCTAATCACACATTCATCCAATCATTACTAGCCACATCAATTTTTTTAATTAAAATTTTTTCTAATAAGGAATATAATCACATATGATATAAAAAAATTAACAATATGAACTAATAAAATATATTGTAATTGATTTAATTTATGAATAATTCGAAACAAACAATTGCATATTTCTTTTTTTACTAAAAAAATAAAAATTTATGGTAATAAAAGATTTATTTTTGATTCAATAATAGATAATCTCACGCACAAAAATACACATTGCACATTAGGGGTACACATGAGTCTAGATTTTTCTGTACCAAACCAAAATACAAAAAAAAAAAAATGCAAAACCGAACTATACTGTTGACTTTTTAATTGAAACTGAACTAAATTATACTGTTGATTTTATTTGAAACATACTTAAATATTTTATCCAAATTCAGACCGAGAAACATATTTAATTGTATCGTACTGTTCTGAAACCAAATTGAACTGAAAGAACCGATATTTATTAATTATTATATATATACTGATAATTTATATATAAATATTATTCATAATTTCTATTCTATATTTATTATATAAATTTAACTTCATAATTATTTGCATTAAATATTTCAATGCATAAAATTAAGATAGTAATAAGCAAAAAAATTAAACTTAATATTTTAATCTTAATAGAATAAATTTAATTATTATAATAATTATTATATTTATATGAATAACGATATATAACTAAAATAATTTATATGTAATTTAATTTACCTTTAATATAACTCAACTACTACTTTATTTTTATTTTTGTATAAATATATATATATATATATATATATATATATATATATATATATATATATATAATTATTTTACCAATTGATTTCATTTATTTTTAGTATCACTCAACTAGTATTTATCTATTTTTGTTACAATAAATATATCGGTATGTAAATTAAAAATATAATTATATATATTTATTATTTATAATGTAAATATATGAGTATATAATCAACTTACCAATAATTTCATTTGCTTTTAGTGTCACTCAAACAAAACTCATCTATTTTTAACACAATATCTATATAAGTAATTGAGTATATATATTAATAATATAATTGTATACTATTATTATATATAATAGAATTTACCAATTCATTCAGTTATATCAGTGTATAATTATCTCACTAATTAATTTTATTTAATTTTAGTATTACTAAATTACTACTTATCTATTTTTAGAATAATACTTATTTGAATATGTAAATTAACAAAAAAATTATCTTGATTTTGACACTTTAAGTTTGTAACACCCTTGTTCCTCCTAACACTGTATCGGTGTACCGGAGATCAGGAAAATTTTTTTTTTCTCCAACTTAATCTTTATTTTACCATACTACATTAGCATGCTTTAGCTTATATAAAATAAATCATCGACGACCTATAATTGTCCCAAATCACTATGCATTTAATAAAATTTTTGCAATATAACGGTTGTACATAGAACTAACCCCCTGAAATGCAGACAACAACACAGTCTCTCAGATGCACAACAATCAAAAATATAATTCATATCCATATACTATCATCCATTCCATTCCATTCCAAAAACAATTTACTAAAATAACTTCAGTTTTACATTACACATCCAAGTAAAGTTGTACATAAATATATACATGCCAAAATTTAATCAACTAGAGTATCTTAAAAGAAGTCCCTTAAAGTGTAATCCTGCTCCATCTCCTTCTGACCTGCGCACAGTAAAAATTACACGCTGAGCACTTAATATGCTCAGCGATGATTAACAATCGATACATTTTCTAACATTTTATTTTTATTCTTATATACTAACATATGTATAAACATAATTATAAAGTCATTTAATATTATATTAAAACATTCATTTTGACTTATTCTATAACATTATTCATTATAAATGCATAATTACAATTTTGTCATTATAAGCTTAATTTTTATTCTTTAAACTAATAATTGAAACATTTTGTATTTCTATTCACTTAAACTGTCATTTATAAATAAAATTATATTTTTGTCCCTAATGACAATAAAATTCATTTTCTTAACCTTTTAGCTATTATCTGTCTATTTTATCTTTATTTAAACAATTTTCACTTAATTTACTAGCTTTTTTCACACTTTTGGGAAAAATTATCATTTTACCCCTAAACTTTTATTTTTCTTTCATTTTGGTCCTTTTTCACTTTCTTTTTTTATTTTCATTGTCTTTTCACTTATTTATCAATTTATTTCTATTATGCCCATAGTACAGACTCAGCAGAAAATTTTCACTTAATTTACTAGCTTTTTCACACTTTTGGGAAAAATTATCATTTTACCCCTAAACTTTAATTTTTCTTTCATTTTGGTCCTTTTTCACTTTCTTTTTTTCTTTTCATTGTCTTTTCACTTATTTATCAATTTATTTCTATTATGCCCATAGTACAAACTCAGCAGAAAATCTCAGACAGAATATAAGAAACATAGACCCCACAGGCTCCACTAAAAAGAAAAATGATTTCCGAGAAATCATTCTCATAACATTATATTTTTCACTTTCACTTTAACACTTAAGCCATGGAGATCAATGATCCTACCCACGGCAAAGCAAGTCGTCATGACCTGCACCATGGTAAAAGGTATTCCTATGGCTAGCCAACTATATCCAGAACTAGTTTTTACTGCCAGATTAATTCTAAGGGCACAATAATAATTACTTTATTAATTCTTTTCAGGTTCGAAAAATTCAATAATTGACTTTTATTTCTTTTCCTTGACATTAATTTAATTCCATATAAATTCACCATTTTCAATATTTTTATGCAATTATTAACTAATAATTCAATTATTTTCAATATACATATTAACATTAAATTCTAAATAAAATCACAATAATTTCAATAAATGCCAATAAAATTTATTTATGCATTATTTATTATCTATTATCATTTTTCATTAAAACAATCACTTAATTCACTATAAATCACAACTTTCACTAAATACATACACTTTACATAATCTTAAAAATTCCCAAATAATTTTCAATTATTCTCTAAAAATTCATGGACATTAATTAGCATGTCTACTATTATTTTAAGCTAAATAGTAGCCCATTCAAGCTTAGTTTATCCTTGGAAAAACTCCATCTTTCTTCACCACCTACATAAGGTAGCCCATTCAAGCTTAGTTTTCTTCACTTTCTTGTTCTCAAATGAAAAAAAGCAAGCTTATAATCAAATTTTACACCTCAAAATCTATGAAAAATCATTAAAGAATTAATTTAAAACACTAAAATTCTCAAACTCTAACTTACTCATTTTTCTTTCTTTCCTTGATTTCTTCACTTTCTTTGCCCAAATCAAATAAGTGAAGCTATTTTAGTGATCTAGAGGAATGAAATTACAACTCCTAAGTTGAAATTTATGAGAGATCTTGAGTGGTTATGAAACAAGAGAGAGAGAGAGAGAAAGGTGGAAGATATTTCGGCCAAGGAGAGGAAGGAAGGAGATGAGCTGATTTCTGAAGTTTTCTCTAGATTTCTGGCCTTTAAATACCTCTTCAATGGACCCAAAATTGGGCCAAAATGATGGAATTGCCCAATTAACTATAAAGGCCCCTAAATGCCCAATTTAATTTCTCTTTCTTTCAGCCATCAAATCACTTCAAAAATAATTTCATTACTCTTATCACATCAAAAATAGCTAGCACGCAAATTTTTGGCTCAATCGGAGTTCATTATCGGTCCGATTCGATAACTGTCGGTATCAACGAAAAATTCAATTCTCATCACTAAAATATTTTACACAAAAATTCATGTAGGCATGCAAAATCTGGCAATATTCGGAGTTCGTTTACTTTTTTTAATTATTTATGCAAAATTAAGTCACCTTTTATATCAGAAAAATTGACTCGCTAACTTTTTCGTATTTTTGATATTTGTAGGCCTATTTGACCTCAATTTCACTTTAAATTTCAACTTCAGACTCACCATTACTAATACTTTCCGATGGTTCAATAAAATATTTTTGACTTCCGAGTTTCCTTTCGGCCCGAAAAATACTATTCACCATCGAAAAGTATTATTCACGGCTTATTCGGTGTTGAGGCCATTACAAAGTTGGTGGAAGATAAATAAGCCAAATTATTCAATTTCTGTTAAGGTAGTTACTAGCTAGAGAGATCTTGGTTGTTTTGTACTCAGCTATAACTTCGATTTGAATTAGCTCTTAGTATTGAAGGGAGAATTTTAAACAAATTTAAAAGTTTTTTTTTTAACTCCAATTGCAAGTGAATTATTATTTATTGTCAAAATTGATTGAAATTTGCTACACTTTTAGTTTTAGAATAATCAATTGAAGAATTTGAAAAATTTGAGTCAGATAATTACTATATTTGGTAAATTCTTAAATTTTTTATTTGATGTTTAAATTTTTTTGTAGCTCAATTATTTAATCTCTGCGTTTTTTTAGATATTGTTTAAAATTATCAAATTATTGTCAATACAACGCGGAAAAAAACTGTCGAATGTTAATTTTTAAATTTTGTATTTTAAATTAAATTTTATTTATTAAAATATTTTAATTGTATTTATATTTATTATTATTTAAATTTATTTTGCAAATTTTAAAAAATATTGAATTATTCGAAATTTCGAATTGAGCTTTACTGTATTATTTAGTACTAAAATATCGAAAAATTGAACCGCATTTTTATAAAAACAATAACGAATTGTTTCGAATTTTCAAAATAATAATAATACTTAATTTTTAAAATATTCAGTATAAAAATATATAAATTTTCGAATTCTATGGCACTGTATACACCACTATTGCACACTAATGAATGCTGAGCATTAGTAGCCATTATTTTAAAATCTGATTTTTTTTTTCCAATTCTTCCAATTTTTGTTTTTTGAAAGAAAAATTAACGGCAAAACAACCGCAAAGCTGATTTATCTAATTCATGGAAGGAAATGAATAATCAACATCATCCCCGTGGCATCACAAGTGGACAAACCCCCAATCCGATTAAACTTCATTCCAATTCCGATGTCATCAACAATGCCATTCCGACTTGGCCACCTTCCTTCAATTGACCCATGTGTCACTTTACCCTCTTGTGGACCCCGCACTAACCAAAGATTTATAATCAATATAGGAAATGAAATCAAGTGCGCGACTGCGTGCGATCTGTTCTTTTACCTCGGTCTTCTGTTATATTGCCTTTTAACCTCTCTGCAGTAAATTTAGTACTCTGTTAATTTTTACTGCGTACTTTGCCTATATATTAAGAGACATTCTCATTCCAGTGAGTCGGTATGCACCATTAGAGCAGAGCCAACAGAGTCTCTGCAACAATAAATCAAACACCATGGATTCATACGTATTTCACTCTCCAAATTCCGACTTCTCATCGGAATCTTCCTTTGGATCGCCGGATTCTTTCCACAGCCACTCCTTTAACCAAAATTCTCTTCCGTTCAACGAAAATGATTCAGAGGAAATGCTTCTTTACGGGCTAATTTCAGAGGCGACACAAGAAACACCAAAAAAGCCTCGTTCGATCAAAGAAGAAGAGGTGAGTTCAATAATCAAAGAAAATCCAATGAAAGAAAAGTCCTACAGAGGAGTTAGGCGGCGGCCATGGGGAAAATTCGCGGCAGAGATAAGAGATTCGACTAGGCATGGAATTAGAGTGTGGCTAGGCACATTCGATAGTGCAGAGGCGGCAGCTATGGCTTACGATCAGGCTGCTTTTTCGATGAGAGGAGCAAGTGCGATTCTGAATTTTCCGGTGGAGAGAGTAAGAGAATCGCTTAAGGAGATGAAGTATAATATTCACGAAGAAGGATGCTCGCCTGTTGTTGCTCTTAAAAGAAAGCATTCCATGAGAAGGAAAATGATGAGCCGAAACAAGAAAGAAAGGGATTTAAGATTTCAAAATGTGGTCGTTTTGGAAGATTTAGGTTCTGATTATTTAGAACAACTTCTTACTTCTTCCGTGAGTGATTCTCCTCCTAATTGGTGAACAAATTTAGTTAAATTAATTACCTTAATTAGGCTTAAATTCTCTTGTAATTTTCCATTCTCTTTTCATAGATATTTTGGATTTAGATATGTAATTCAAATATCTTCCTTTTATTATCTTAAATATCATTGTAAATTAGTTAAATATAGAAGTTGTGCCTTTTTTTATATATTTCTCGTGGGCCTCAACTCAATCACATAAACATTATCCAATGAAATCATTACGTGATGCTATAAGAGTATATATTTCCTAGTTTTCACATATGGTACCGCACAATAAGCTGTTTTCTTTTTCATTTTATTTTTTTTATCCTTGTAGTTTTTGAAACAGCAAGTGCCTTGCATGGCATTTTGTTGGCTATCTCAAGCTCTTGTTCGGTGATAATATTGCCATGCATGTTAATTTTTCTTCCAACAAATCTTACACTTTAGTGAAACAAAAGGAGTCTAGTTACACGATTAAAAAAAAAAAAAACGTAGGTTATAAAATCATAGCTATGCAATTGAAAGTGTTTAAAAATAATAATACTGTAAATTTTGGTGTGATTTTTTAAGATATTGAATTATATTTATATGGATTTTAATTAGCAATCATAGTACAATTGCAAGTACAAGCTAGTTTAATATCAGTAATTTACTTATTTGCAATTTTTAAACCAAAATTCTTTGATAATCTGATAAAATCTATATATAAAAAAAATGCGTTATATATTTATATGTGGTATATATACTTCATTTAATTTAGTTTTATTAGTTAAAAAACCATATATATATTTTTCAACAATGACGTGTTAAATCCTGCTATCTGGATTGAGATTTCCTTTCATAAATTCTTTTTTTAAAAAAATGTTTTTGGAGTATTAGCTAGCTTTTACATTCAAAGGTAGGCCATGATCTACTCAATTTTTAACCTAAACCTAAAATTAAAGTGATATTTTATTAAAAGAATCAATCTTTTTCAAGGAGGGTGAGCTAAATTCTATGAAAAAATAAAATTTTCTTTTACAGCAGTTTCGACAGTCTCAGAAAGAGAGACTTCGGGTTTGACAAGTAAGTGGAAACTCGCAATTTTTTTGATTATTCTTTTTTTTTTTTGCAATTAATTTTTTTCGCTATAAAAACTTGAACCTGGAATTTGCTAATTTGCATATTATTGTAAATAAATAAATTCATTAAAATACTTTCTTAAATCGACATCTAATGCGCCCCCAGCTCTATAAATTTCAAAGTATTAGTAAGAAACTGTTGAACAATCAATATGCACATGTTAAATTCATTAGAAAGAAAGACAAAACTTCTTGGTTCCAAAGAAACCAGCAAGAATTTTCCTCTTTTATTTTTTTTTTCAGAAAAATATTTTGCAAGGAAACTGGCAGTCAATTAATTAATTCATATATTTCGCACCTCAAATTAATTTATTTTTTATAATATCGAAACTGGCGGTTTTGTGTGGATGTCTTGAAAGATCAACAAATTGTAATAAAATATTTGCGAAAAATACTATTTGGGTCCAATTTCAATTCAAAAGAATCTTCCCCTTGCAAACTCAAGAATTGGACTAATATTTGCCACGAGACCTGTTTATCTCATACTAACATTAAAATAAGGCCCCATATATGCGTCGCACAAAAAGTCATTTATCCTCTTAAATTATTTAAGAAACCATTCGCACACTTAAGGACGTATTCCCATAGTTATTAAAACCGGACCGGCCGGTTGAACCGGTTTAACTGCGAACTAGCAGGTTAACCAATTGGTTCAACTGTAAAAAACCGGATTAGATCGGAAAAAATCGAATTGAACCAAAAAACCAGACAAAACCGAACTTTTGGCTGAAAATTGCAAAAAATTATATTCTTTTTTTCACCCCCCATATATATATATATATATATATTATTTATTTGAGAAAATTAGTCTTTTAAATTCTAAATATGTCACTTAATAATTTAATATATTTATTATATATTTGGTTCATTGTAATCAAATATATGTGTGTGTATATATATATTAAATTTTTATTATTTATTTATTTAAAAAAATTAGTATTTTAAAGTTTAAGATATCACTTAATAATTTAATATATTTATTATCTATTTGGTTCATTGTAATTATATATATATACATATGAAATTTTCATAATTTATTTCTTTGAAAAACTTAGTATTTTAAATTCTAAAGATGCCACTTAATAATTTAATATAATTATTATCTATTTGAATTTATTGTAATTAAATATAATTATACTTATATATGCAAGGTTCATATTTTATGTGTTTGCTTCGTTAGTACTCCATCTAAAAAGGAAATTTTTTCATAATATGATTGTATTTTTATGTTTCTAATGTATAATATTCAAAAATCCATAATTAATTAATTGTAATAATAAAATTAAAATTATATTTTGTAACTTATTATTAGGATATTTGTGACATATATTAATGTTTGATGGATATTTTTTTAATTTTTATGCAATAGTATTTATAAAATTATAATAATTTATAATATTTTAAAAATAGAAAAAAATCCAGTTGAACCGGTCGAACCACGAACCTCAGCCTGATCGGTTATTTATCCGATCCGATTTTAATAACATTGCGTATTCCCGTAAAATTGTAGATTTTTTATTTTTTAAAATTTAAAAATTATTTTCAGTTTTTATTATTTATTTTTTTAAAAATTATTTTTATACATTTAAAAACTATATCATATATTTTTTTAATTATTATGTATATATTTTAATTATTTATGTATATTATGATAATGATTTTGATGGTAGTAGTAGTACAAGTGATGGCGGTGGTGACAATGGCAATGACAGTGATGGCATCGGTAGTTTGGTGGCAATGATGGTGGTGGCGGCAGCGGTGTGGTGATGGCAATAACAGTAATCTGGTGGTAGTGGCTAGTGACAGCGTAGTGATGGCGGCATTGGCAGTGGCGGTGTGGTAGTGATAACGATGGTAATAATAAGGATATAATAATTAAATTGTTGATAAAAATAAAACCCTAAAAATCATATTTTAATTTTTTTTTATTTCTATTTTTAGTATAAAAATCACTTTTTAAATTTTTGCAGAAACCAAAACGGAAACAAATTTGCATGATATATTTTGGTTTTATTTAAAAAGAAAAAAACCAAATATCGAAAACAAAATTTCTGCTTTTCAATGCTATTTGTTCACTTATATGTAATTTTAACATCGATAGTCATCTAACCAGTATTAGATGATTCAAATAATTCATTACTTATTCTCTTTAAGTATTCAATGATTCTGAAATTGCTAATAACAGAAAATTCAATATATTTATACTATTTTTCCAAACTATTTTATCTTTCAATTTCTCTATCTGAACACGGTTGATTATTTCCCTTTCAGTTTCTCTCCATCTAAAAAAAATATTTCTCTCTAAATTTCTCCATTGAATATATTTGTTATGTAATTGATTTGTTGGGCCTGTTATAATTTGAAGAAAGTTCATTTGAAAATGGAAAATGGGTGATGTTGCCGGTGAAGAAGGAAAATCTTAACATAATTCCTAAACCCAATATACGGATTTGAAATGGAGAAGGGAGTGGCTGTTTTAGGTGACACACAGAGAACGTTGGCATAAACAGATTTAAATGTAATATTTAAAAATTCTGATAAATGGATCCCTTAGTTTGAAATCTTTGGAATAACTTAAGAGTTAAAATATTTGAAAATTGAAAAAAAAAACAGATTTAAAATAAATGTTGAGGATATTTATTGCCTAAATGATGAGTACAAACGTTGGGTGTATATTAACTCATTTCCTCTTATATTTATAGCCACTACTTAATACTGATGAGATTTAAAATTTAACTCATTTCCTCTTTTATTTATAGCCGCTCGTTATCACCCCCTAAATTTTTAAAAATTCTTTTGGCAAATATGAAATTTTAAAGAAATTATTAGTAAACCTTTCAATAATTTAAGTTTGATCCTTTCTTAAATCTATATAAAATAAATAATTCTATCTATTTATCCAAAAATATTAAATCCTAATCTTAAAATTAAAAATTCGTTCAGCCTCATACTCCCTTTTTCTTTTTTAGTGAAATTAGACTACTAAATTATCATCTTGCAATTTTTTTTTAACTGGTCAAAGTTGATAATTCTCTTTAGATGCTTTTTATACCTTTACATGTTTAAATCATTTTTATTTTGTTCAAACTCAACATGTTTATCATGAATCGATAGGCCCACTGTTTCTTCTTTTTTTTTTTTTAATTTGTTACATTTTTATGTTTCTACAATTTTTAAAATCATTTAGACTGTGTATACTTAATAAGTTATTACTATATCACACTTTGATCCGAATTCGATCCAATTAAAAAGAAATAATATAATCCGATCCGTTTGAATTAATTTACATATCAATTTAAATATGTCTAACCTGTTCAGTTTTCGATTCATTTATAATTTATATAATTAATTTGCTTAAAATATTATATTTCAACCCAAAACTGTGCCGACTCATTTACCACTTGTTCATATGTTAAGGGTATGGCCAACGGCTATGTGTACAAGTTGTTCTCATTAGTAGTAGTTTTGTTATTTATGTAGTTAGTTAAATGTTAAGTGTTGTTAGTTAAATGTTTTAGTCACGTGTGTATTTTTCTTTTTTTCTTTTTCTGTTAGTTGATTATGCTCACCCATACAGGCAAAGTTGCTCTCCCGAACACTTTGCATCTATCCAGCAGTTCTTCATCGCTCGCCCGTGCAGGAAGATTGCTCACCCGAGCATCCTTGGCTGGTTTTCTTTGTGTTTTTGTATATAAGTGATTCTTTCTTCTTCATCAAAAAATAAGAGAAAGTTTTTGCTCTGTTTTGTTCACTATGCACTGAATGGGCGTTGGAGGAACCTTCTTGGTCAATGCTTAGTCAAATTAGTTAGTTATTGATGATGGGCTCAGCAAATGGTACTAATTAAATCAGTTAAAATTTTTCTTTTTTTAGATTTCATTGTAGAAAAACAGATTTAGTTGTTTTTTCTAATGCAAATTAAATTTTTATTAATAACGTAAGAATACATCTATGAAATATAAATAAAATTTTAAATTACACAAATGTCTGGAATTAATGAAATTAAAGGAAATAATTTTTGAAAAAATACAATCGAGTTAAATAATAAAAAAAGGCAAATATAATAATTATAATCCAACAGCAACAAGTGGCATATGCTGTAAAATAGAAAAGTCCAATGGGAGTAGCAATTAATAATTCGTATTTTATATTGAAAAAGAAATAATAATAAGTCACGTGGTTTTTTATTTTTCCAAATAAAATGCAGGAATAAAAGTCATGGCACTGAATGCAATGTGTAGTCAATTCAAAGCCTGATATGCCTTTGAATTAATTTTCAACGCAACCAATTAAAGTGTAATATTTGTGGCAAATTATGATTTTCCTTTGATGGATAAGAGTTATCGTTTTCATTCCTATATGGTTAGCTGAACTTGGTCACATATTCCCAGGAAAAAGACACTTTATTCCATCTCTAAAATCAAATCGAATTAATCCCAATAACTTACTCAGCTTGTCCTTTGTTTTATGTGTCTAATTAAGCATTTTTCTGTAACTGTGATGGCATGATGACCTGAAATTTCATTCACATCAAATCCATTAAACATGTTAATCATCTATATATATATATATATCAAAAGAATGAAGATTTGGTGCAGATAATGCAGACC
Organism: Excoecaria agallocha; assembly: GCA_037975025.1. Lineage (NCBI taxonomy): Eukaryota > Viridiplantae > Streptophyta > Magnoliopsida > Malpighiales > Euphorbiaceae > Excoecaria > Excoecaria agallocha. The sequence continues at coordinate 105,715,319 of CM075808.1, read as the reverse complement.
TAGATACAAAAGACTGAATCTTAACTTATTATTATTATTATTATTTTCCATTTCTTAAGCATGGAATTTTAGTGGGTCCAATCTCATCAAAGACAGAGAATTTGGTGTTTCGAAATTCCATGTACTTGTCCCCTGTATTGATTTGCTGGTTTTGTTTTTCAATAGGGTATAGAGTAGTGTGTATGCTGTTTTATGGGCTATGTCTAATAACTAACTTTTTAATTAAGTATAGAAGGGGGGACTCACCATGTATGTCAATTTCATTTAAATGGGACAGAGTGATTTTACATCAGCAAATTCTGGATTGATTTGACAAACCATATGAACTCTGCATAAATTTCAATTAGAACCTAATTAGAGACTCACAGTACTGAGCCCAGCTCACTCTTATCAATATTTGGGCCTATCACTTGTTACGATGAAATATGGACTTCCCTTATCCCACTGGACTTAAAGCAGATCCAGATTTACAATTCTAAAAAAGGTTCTAATACTTTTATAATTAGGCGGCAAACACGTAGGATTAGTGGCTTTAGGTCAAGTTATAAATGAGTTGAAATGTGTTGATTGTAATCTGATTCAAATGGATTTTTATTAAATGGGTTATAGATGAGTAAAATTTTATGACCTTTTTTTTTAAAATCTTTTTCAAAATAATTCATTAAAAATAATTATTTTTATATTTACATCATACAGAAAAAATTATGAAATAATAAATCATATAAATGACTCCTCCTTGATCATGAAATAATTATGGAATCTGTTTAATGTTTCTATGCTTACTGACTCCTCCTTGATTAGGTCTCAGCTTTATTATGTAGCTCTTCCTGTTTGTTTCCACTGCTGAAATTCTGTTGGGCCCAAAGTGCTTAATAACCTTTTCTTTTTGTTAGGTAGTTTGTTATTGGTTAGATAATAATTTTCTATTATTATGGGATTTTTTAAGTGTTTGAACTAGTCTAAGGATGCAGGAATCACATGTGTGGGAAGAAGGATTACTTCATGAACATTTTAGAGATATAGTGAAACTGGACAATGATACAAGAATGGCTGTAGCAGGAAAGGGCAATGTGAGGCTAAAAGTAAATGATATAGTGCAAATTATTACATGAGTTTTTTGTGTGCCGCAAATAAAGAATAACTTATTGAGTGTAGGGCAATTGCAAGAGAAATGACTCTCTTTTTTGTTTCAAAGTGAGAAGTGCAAAGTGTATCATCCAGAGAGAGGCTTGATTATGGAAATTAAAATGTCTGCAAATCGGATGTACATGTTCAATGCTATATGTTAGCCTATAGAATTAGCTTGTTTCAGTATAATTACTGAAGATCTAGTGCAGCTTTGGCATTGCAGATATGGACACTTAATGTAATGCCCCTCAGTATACCCTAATAGAATTATCACTAATTAATTATTACTATCCATGTTTAATTATGAGTAAATGTATAGAGAAGGACTTAATTGAAAAGCAAAAGAGTGAGTTGTGGGGTATTACTAGAAATAAAGGAAAGTTTAAGAATCAATTGGCAAAAGTTTTGTTTAAGTGACATTTGGGCCAATTAAGTGAGAATGGAAGGGAGATATTTTGGTGGAGTAGTGGCCGGCCAACCCCTTGGTCTTCTCTCTCCATCTTCATCTTCTCTCTCTCTCTCTCTCTCTCTAATTCTCTCTCTTGAGTTCTTGGAATTTTGATTTAAAGGAATAAAGATTTACTTGGATTTTTGGAGTTAAGGTAACTTACTTCTCCTTTGATGTAAGTGTTTCTTTGATTAGCTAGATGGGTTTTCATAGAAGTGTCTTATGTTTTTTTTAGAAGGAGAATCAAGAAAAAGGAAAGAGAAAGAGGCTCTCCAAGGTTGAAGAAGATTTAGAGCTTAGTAAAGTATGAGAACTTAGGATTTTGTATATGTATATGTATATATATTGACTTGTCATGAGAGAGATATTGAGTGCCTCTCTCATGTGTTTTATGGATGATTTGAAGCTTAGAAGGGTTTAGAATTGAAAGCATGTGAGTTTGGATTGACAACATAGAAATCTGTTTTAAAAATCATTTGACTAGTCTGTATACTTTTGCTCATATCTTAAGTTATAGTTGTTCAAATGATGAAATTCTAGTTGGTATAGAAACTAGACTTGTATGTCTTGATTTTGTTAGAAGAAATCGAAATCTGATTTTCACTGCATGATAGTGAAAATTGGTGTTGAAACCTAATTATGGTTGTGATTTTGCCTTCATGAACAGTCTGTGGTTTTTCTTGAATAACTGGAGTTTTACAGGTCCTATTGAAATGATTTTTGGTGTTTTGAAAACTAGAAACTTAGGCCTACAACTTTTTTGAAGGCCATTTTGGCTAAAACTGTTGTTTTTCAGGTCAAAAATGGTATAGAAGTTGAGACTGGAAATCGATCTCGAGGCGGTTTAGGGATCACGATTACCATGAATTTCATAGTAACCGTGAGGTGCCTAAATTTTCAGTCCAGACCAAAAGTATTTACTGGACCACGGTTACTAAAGACTCATGATAACCGTGACCCAGTCTCGTAGCATTACTTCACGGTTACTACCCTAAGCTTAGTAACCGTGAGGTAATGAGCTTTTGGTCCAGAAACAAAACCTGAACTATCTCACGGTTACTAAGAAATTCTTGGTAACCGTGACCTGAGTTCATCACCCTACTTCACAGTTACTACAAGTATGTTGGTAACCGTGAGGTAGTTTGTTTTAGTCCAGAACCCAAGAGCAATATGGCTCACGGTTACTAGGAAATTTGTAGCAACCGTGACCCTTATTGTAAGTTAGGTCTCACGGTTACTAGGAATTTTTAGTAACCGTGACACTCCCCTGTACTTTGAAAACTGTATTTTCTTTGATTTCTTTTAAGGTACAGACTTGTCTAAGCCCTTCCTAAGCTTATAAATCATCCGAAATTACAGTTATGTAGCAAAATGTATTCTCATAAATGCAAAGTTGCTTATGGATTAAAATGTGAGTTTTTATTACTCAAATAGAAATATATATGAATTTATTTCAAAGAAAATTTCAATATATGATTATTAATTGTGTTGTGAAAAGAAGAATGCATATTGTTATAAGGATTGGCATTTGTTAATGCTATATAGAATGATTGTGATGAAATTTCATGATATATGAAATATGATATGTTATGCCTGAACTTAGAGACTTGGTTGTGGATAGATAGGCATGCCTATAGGGTTATATCGCAGCTGCTTCTGTTTGACTCATGTGAGTCTTCTGTTTGTCTCTACATGAGACTTCTGTTTAGATACCTACGAGTATCCTTCTGTTTAGATACCTATGGGTATCCTTCTGTTTTGATACCTTCGGGTATCCATTGCACCCGTTATCCACACCCACAGAAATTTACGCAGGCCATTAATGCAAATAATGATATGCATATACAATTTAAAATTTGTTATTGTTCTGACTAATGAAAAAATGTTATATTTGTAGTAATCCAATAAATGCATGGTATTTTATTGTAATGAATGTTTAGTAATAATTACTGTGAGTGGTTATCAGTATATTATTAGTTGTTTCCCACTAAGTTTTATAGCTTAGCACGGGTGTTTATCCGTGTAGGTTCGCAGGGTAGAACTTTTGTTCAGGGACAAAGCCAACAATCTCCCAAGCCAACACTAGATTAGAAGTAGCATTTAAATGTATGAGATTGATTTTGTATCTCTTTTGGTTATATCTAATGTATTTGTATACATAAAGGCATGTAATTATAAAGTTATGTAAAGAATGCTCAACAGCATGTGAAAGTATAAGTCCATGATCATGCATGATATGCATAGAATGAATATATGTATGCTCATATATGCATCATTAACAGATCAATCATAGCATTGATGGAATTAATGAATGTAATTAGTAACAGTAATCAGGATTATCTAGTATAGTCATTACACTTAAGCTTTCAAGGGCTGAAGACTCTACAACAAAAGAAGATGGTGAATGGCTTGCCACAACTAATGTCCCCATCAAAGTTGTGCAAAGATATTCTTGTAGGAAAGCAATAAAGAGACACGTTTCCAAAAAGGAGCCTTTGGAGAGCATCACAAGTTCTACAGTTGATACATGTTGACATTTGCAGACTGATCGCACCTATCTCAAATAACAAAAAGAGGTATTTAATCACTTTCACTGACGATTTCAGTAGAAAAAATGGATTTATTTCTTGATGGAGAAATTTGAAGTCCTTGCTATTTTCAGAAAGTTTAAAGTACATATTGAAAAGGAATCAGGTTTATCTATTAAAACCTTACGAACTAATTGGGGTAGGGAATTTACATCACAAGATTTCAATAATTTTTGTGATGCAAATGGCATACAAAGACAGTTGATAGCAACCTATATGCCACAAAAAAATGGGGTTGTGGAGCGAAAGAACATAACCATTATGAATATGGTACGTAGCATGCTCTTAGAGAAGAAAATTCCTAAAACTTTTTGGGCTGAAGCAGTCAATTGAATGGTGTATGTCTTAAACTGAAGTCCGACAATGGCGGTTAAAAATCAAGTTCTAGAGGAATCTTGGAGCAGAGGTAAGCCTTCTGTTGAGTACTTTTGTGTTTTTGGATGCATTTCTCATGTCCATGTTCCTGATAGTAGAAGGAATAAATTAGATGATAAGAGCATTAGTTGTATTTTGCTTAGAGTTAGTGAACAGTCAAAAGCCTGTAGACTTTATGATCCTATTTCGCAAAGGATTATAATAAGTAGGGATGTTGTATTCGAAGAAGAGAAAAGCTGGGATTGGGATAAGAAGCATGAAGCAGCCATTACGTGCAATTTAAAATGGGATGATCATCCAAATGAGGATATGACATTAGAAGAGAATGGAGATGGGAGAGCATCTGATATTGACGATGAGGAGAGTCTTGATTCAAATTTGCCGTTTGAAGACAGCTCCACCAACTCAAATGAAGAGAGGAACAAAGTGCCACCAATTTGGATGAGAGATTATGTGATGAAAGAGGAACTTTCTAAAGATGACGAGGAAGCTCACTTTCTTATGTTTGCAACAACTGATCTTATTCATTTTGAGGATGCCATAAAAAGTGAGAAATGGAGGACAACCATGGATGTTGAAATGGAGACAATAAAAAGGAATGGTATATGGAAATTGGTGGACTTACCTGAAGGGTCAAAAAAGGTTGGAGTAAAGTGGGTTTATAAGACTAAGTTTGATGAAAATGGAGAAGTGAACAAGTACAAGGCTAGACTTGTAGTGAAGGGGTACGCTCAACAACATGGAGTAGATTACACCGAAGTGTTTGCACCTGTGGCACGCATGGAAATAATTCGTTTAGTGATAGCACTTGCAGCTCAAAAGCAATGAATTGTTTATTAGCTAGATGTAAAGTCTGCATTTTTACATGGTGAGCTAAATGAAAATGTCTATGTATAGAAGCCTTGTGGTTATGTGAAAAGAGGGAGCGAGCGGAAGGTTTACAAGTTAAAAAAGGGCATTTTATGGGCTTAAGCAAGCACCACGTCCATGGTACAGCTGCATAGAAGCCTATTTTTTGAAGGAAGGTTTTGAAAAGTGTGACTATAAGTATAATATATTCATTAAAGCAAAGGAAGAAGGCAGCATGTTGATTGTAAGTTTGTATGTTGATGATCTTATCTTCACTGGAAATAATGAGTTAATGATTGAAGATTTCAAAAATTCCATGAAGCATGAGTTCGATATGACTGATCTTGGAAAAATGAGCTATTTCCTTAGTCTTGAAGTGTTGCAAAAATCGAATGGGATTTTCATATGTCAAAAGAAGTATGCAGCAGAGCTTTTACAAAGGTTTGGGATGGGAAACAACAACTCCGTGCATAATTCGATTGCTCCTGGTGTTAAGATAACAAAGGATAAAGGTGGAGTTAAAGTTGATAAAACTTATTACAAGCAAGTTGTGGGTAGTCTGATGTACCTCATAGCAACTTAGCCAGACATGATGTTTGTGGTGAATTTAATTAGTAGATTTATGAAAAATTCCACCGAGGTGCACTTGTAGGTTGTAAAACGAGTGTTAAGATATTTAAAGGGAATAACTGGATTTGGGATTTTCTATAGGAAGGGAGGAGATGATGAACTAGTTGCTTATTCAGATAGTGATTATGCTGGTGATTTGGAAGATAGAAAGAGCACTTCAGGCTATGCATTTTTACTAAGTTCAGGAGCGATATCTTAGTCATAAAAAAAAAGCCAGTAGTGAGTTTATCCACTATCGAAGCAGAGTTCATTGCTGCAACTTCTTATGCTTGTCAAGCTGTTTAGTTGAAAAGAGTGCTAGGAAAGTTGGGCCAGGATCAAAACAAGTCAACTATCATTTATTGTGATAATAGCTCAGCTATCAAACTCTCAAAGAACCTAGTGATGCATGGCCGGAGTAAGCATATAGATATGCGGTTCCATTTCCTTCGTGAACTCACTAAGGCTAGTACTGTGACATTAGTGCACTGCAGTACAAAAGAATAATTGGTAGATATCATGACTAAAGCTCTGAAGTTGGATGATTTCTTGAAGTTTTGTGGATTGTTGGGGGTATGTTCAAAAATAGATGTAAACCAAATGCTTATAGCATTTAGTTTAAGGGAGGAAATGTTAGGTAGTTTGTTATTGGTTAGATAATAATTTCCTTTTATTATAGGATTTTTTAAGTGTTTGAACTAGTCTAAAATTAGTTAGCTTTGGGTTGCGTATTTCTTGTTTTTTCTGTTATGTAAGGCTATATGTATAGCCAGCTTTTCATTTGATAATACAGAGTTTTTTTCTGAGTTTATTTCTTTCTTCTACTTTGAGTTCAACTTTAACGCTTTTTGTATTGAGTTTCTTAATTTTTGTTCGATTTATATTTGCTTCAATTTTACCAAATTAGGTAAAGTTAATAATCTTATTTAAAGTGCATCCAGTTTCTAAACTATCATTTTTTTGTTATGTTAATCAAATTTAAATTGTATTGTACAATTAAGTCATATAAATGGATGGATTGAACATTTTATAGATCTAATGAGTTGAGTTATTAACGGATAAAATTAAATTTGGATCAATTTTTTATAAACAAATTATATTGAATTTGTAAAAACTTGTTAAAATTTTCCACATCGAGTTCTAACGTTAACATAGGAGCCCATAACCCATGATGCTTATCATAATATCACAATTATTAATTTTTGTTAAATATATGTGATCCCTTAGATGCTGTTCATGAGAAATATATTTTGCAATTGATTAAGAACATTAATTGTTCTTAAATTTGAAGAAGCAAATCAAGGTTTGAGTCTCTTGTTTCATAATAGATATAAAAGATAACATTATATATATATGTATATATCTCATTATATGAAGCAAGAAAATACAAACTGTTTTTGATCCTTTTTTTAATTTTTATTTTTGCTGGTTCAAAATTTTCTGTGGGCTTTTAGAAAGATAGGTTTCAATGGGCTGTGATCTTGTTACTAATAGCTTCTGGGTTTTCCACATTCGAGTTTTTGACTGAAATGAGAGTTTTGCTCCTTTAGATGAACAAAGAGATTTTAGCAAGTTACTCTTACGTATTCTTAATCCGTTTTAATTAGATTGGACCTCTAATGTGAAATAAAAGAGCAAATCAATAACAGAAAGAAAGGCCACAAAAAAAGCTATGACTGGAAATTTTGGGAAATCAATAACTGAAGAATGAAAGATTACAAAGTTAATATTTGAATTTGATTATTTTACCTCAATAATAATAGCTATTTAAAAAACGAATTACACTAACAACTTGCCACAATTTTCTTTAACCACTTGACCACTACTTAGCTATAAAACTGGAAAATAAAAATAGAGCAATAAATTCGCAACAGTGCAACAAATTTACTCTCAACATGGACCATGTGGAGTACCCCATTCACATTATTTGACTTGGTAAAAAGAAAACAAACATGACTCCAATAGTAAGTTGCACTAATTTTTGACACTCCCCTTTAGTGCAAACTTACGGTCAACAACTCCAAGTGCTTCTCTAAAGGATTCAAACTTAGGCTTAGGTAAAGCCTTGGTAAATATATCTACCACTTGATCATTGGTGGAGATGCCTTTCAATTAAACCTCTTGATTAAGAACTTTTTCACGAACATAATGATGCCTGACCTTAATGTGCTTTGTTCGCCCATGAAACACTGGATTTGATGCAAGTTTAATGGCACTTTCATTATCACATTTAATTCTTACAGCATAGTTAACCTTGCAAGATTTATCTCCTATCAGCCCCTTCAACCATAAGCATTCTTGTGCAGCCATGTTACTGCAACATATTCAGCTTCAGTGCTTGATAGAGCAACAGTAGCTTGCTTCTTGCTGCACCATGAAATTAAAGCTGAGTCTGTACTAAAACAGTAGCCTGAAGTTGAATGATGATCATTTACATCTCCAGCCCAATCTGCATCATTAAACCCACTTAACACAAATCTATCACACCTCTTATACAAAAGACCATAATTAAGAGATTCTTTTATATAACAAAGGATTCTTTTTACAGCATCTAGATGAGAAATACTTGGACTTTGCATAAATTTTGAAATAACACCAATAGCATATGAAATTTTTAGCCTTGTGATGGTTAAATATATCAAGCTACCAACAAGTTACCTGTACTTTCTTGCATCTTTTAATGGCATCCCTTTATCTTTCTTTAATTTAAGACATGACTCCATAGGAGTAGCCATTTCTTTTGACTCCCCCATGCTGAAACACTCTAAGATCATCTTTGCATATGCTTTTTGAGATACAAAATATCCTTGATCTGATTTTTCCACTTCCAGACCAAGAAAACATCCAACCTCACCCAAATTTTTCATCTCAAAATGCAAAGATAAATCATTTCTAATCTGAGAAATTTCACCTTCATCATCTCTAATAATAATCATATGATCAACATATAGTAATATCAGCAGATGCATATTTGATTCTAATTTTATAAATAAACTAGAATTTGAATCAGAGACTTTAAAGCCACAAAAGATGAGATATTGAGCAACTTTACCATACCAAGCATGTGGTGCTTATTTTAAACCATAAAGTGCCTTCTTCAAACAGCAGACATGATGCAAAAATTGTTTAGAAATGAAATCTTGTGGTTGCTCCATAAATACTTCACGATTTAGCTCTCGGTAAAGAAATACATTCTTTACATCAAGCTGTCGCAATCTCCAATCTTTAAAAGCAGGAAGAGCAAGAATTGATCTCACTGTCACTATTTTTGCTACTGGACTAAAAGTCTCTTTGTAGTCTAATCCATAGCTTTGAGAGAAACCACGACCAACTAAACGAGCTTTAAACTTGTCAATTGTCCCATTTGATTTTTTCTTTAACCGATAAACCCATTTGTAGGTGATGGGTTGGCACACATCTGGTTTTGGTACCAAATCTCAAGTCTCATTTTTCTCCAAGGCTTCAATTTCCTCTTGCATTGCTTTTTCCCAATCTAGACAGCCTTTAGCTGTTAGTGTAAGCTCTAGCCCTAATACATTGTAATAAAATACTTTAGTTAATAAATGAGGCATTTGTTTTATCTATTGTATTTCTGTGCATATCAATTGATAGAACTGTCCAAGAATATTGTTTCAGTTTAAGTTATCATGTGTGAGGCATATGGTTGTAATACCTTAAAACAAATGAGACTTCATTCTAAATATTCCTAGTCAGTCATTGTTATGGGAATAACAAATAAATTAAGACTAGTATGCTCTCTCTGATAAGTTGAGTTCTGTCTTATGGATCATAAGGACAAGAGTGTCAATTAGAAATCATAAATACATGTTTAGAACATGGTATCTGGATTCGATCCGTTCATGAGAATACTACATGGTACAAGTCATAAGTGTTTCTCATATGCAAGTTTTGTATCGGAGTTTTTAGACCTAAAATCTCTATGAAACTCTTTATGCATTACTGTATACTTTGACATACACCTAACGTTCTCGTAACAGAGTGACAAGTATGGGTATGCTTGGGTATACATTGATTCATGTTAGAGAGCATGAGAGAAGTGAAGGAATTACCCCTCTCTATAAGAGAGAAAATATCATCGACCACTTGATCAGTGAACTGAGAAGTGTATGGCCATACCGAGATGAAATAATGAGCAATCATTATTTATTTGAGAGTTCAGTGTCACTGAAATATCAAGAAAGGAATTAATATATATAAGGATGACTAGTTCCATGCCTTATATTAATTCTGATATTTATGGGTAAGGGACTATGCAAAATTGCATTAGGTCACTGAATGCCATTTGCATTTTCATTTAATTTGGAATGCTATAATATCTTGCTAGAGAATATATATAGCCTTTGAATTAATTCATTAATTCATTGTCAACATTAAATGGACATATAGAATTGCACACAAAGCATTAGGCTTAAAATATTTAAATAAAGTATTGGGCATTAATTTGAACTTTTAATTAAAGTCAAATTAATGTATGTAATGGGTATTAAAATTGCTATTGGACCTTGGTCCATGAGAGAGAAAAATTCAGCCCACATTATTTAATTTTAATTAATTAATTATATTGTATTAATTAAGTTAATTGAGTAGTAAATCCTAATGATATTTAAATCAAATCAAAACACTTAAAAATGAGATGACCTAGCTGAAATTCCAAGATTAAAAACAAGAGAATTTTGGCACATGTTGATTTCAAGATTAAGTGATTAATTTGATTAAAATGTCTTATGGTTTTATTTCAAATTAATTTGAATTTTAAATTCAAAAGAGATTGAACTAATATATGTTACTTATTTTTAGGAAGTGATTGAGGTTGAATTAATTATCTTGAGGTAGTAAAATTCAGATCAAACACTTGCCAAAAGATAAGGATATATATTAGTAAAGAAATAAAACCCTCTTTACAAGTGTGTGTGGCGCGAAACTTGTTCTCTCTCTCACTTAATTCTTTTGGCCGAATTTCAAAAGGAGCAAGGATTCTTCCTCTTTCTCTTGTGTTCTTGGGCAGTAATAGCAACCTAAAAGAAGTACAAGATCAAATCTTGTAGCTTCAATCCATTACCATTACACAATACTTAATTAGAGAGCTAGCAATACCGGTTTTAAGCTATCTTTGCAAGTGTGTGTGTGAAAATAGAGAGGAGTAGCGTAAAGGTTGTTCCTTGACATTGGTGGTAAAGATCTAAGTCTAACATATCATTCTTGGTTGCTGGTCATCATCAAAATCAAGTTTTAAAAGGAATCTAAAGTTGTAAGTTCTTAAAAAACCCTAAAATTGCATGTTTCGATTCTTGTCATTGAATTGTTTGACATGTATGATCGAATTTTGATGTTTTTCCGCTGCATGATTATTTTGTACATACCATGTCATATTCCATCAGTGGTATCAAAGCCTAAACATGCTTATTTTAGTACTTTAGATGCATGAAATAATTAATCAAAAATTGTTATTTTAAATACATGCAATGCTGAAATTTTCTATTTTGAGTTTTTTGCATTGTTTTGGTGTAAAAATGATTTTAAATGATTAGATAGGTATTATAATTAATATGACATATTAATATACTGTCCTAAAATGTTCTAGGAGCTGTTAATGGTCGGATTTAATTGATAATACCTGATGGTATATGTTAATATTAAAACTAGGTGCTATTTAGCATGTTAATTGTTAGTTTAACAACTAGTTTTAAATATTAAATGTAAAAATGATTTTGGCATGTTTGTAAGTGATTTTTAAAGATTAAATATCAGGTTTGGACATATTTTAAATTTGATTTTAATTCTGGTCCATGACAATTTAATTGATTAATTTTAAAATCACTTAAAACTATGACTAGTTTGTGTTTGTTACATGTTTAATCAACATTGTTTGTTTTGTTTTGATTAAAATGATAAAAATACATTTAGATCAGATTGGTACAGAATATTAAATCAATATTTATGACCTTATTTAAATTATTAAATGACTCATAAAATTGATTTAAGTATTTGTGCATTTTTGTGGCATCACATAAGCATTAAACAACTAGTTTTGTTGTTTGTTTGTTTTTACATGCATGCCGTGTATCATATATATGTTCTTCATGATTTTGTGTTTTAATTCATGTTGGTACATATTATATGTATTTTTAATGTTTATGGGCTATATGACATAAAATTAAAAATAGCAAAATTGAAAATTATACTAGAATTGATTTATAGTACAAATATAACTAGTTTATGTTTTGGGCTTTTAAGAGAACTTATTCAATAGGAGGATTTAGTCCATTGGGCTTCGGCCCAGGCCCATCACGGGGTCATCTCTTAAAGGTTCAAGTACACAATTTCCATTAATTGACTTGGCTAAATTAATTAAAATTGAACTTTGTTTGATCCATGAATGTTATGTATATTTATTTGCTTGTTTGGTGTGATGAATGGATATGCATGGTGCATTCATGGGCCCTGGGTTTTTGTAATTAAATATAGCCTGCGAGCCATTATGTATTATTGTAAAAGTTTCATTTATTTTTTAGAATAGAATTTACTTGAAGACTTTGTAAATCAAGACGAAGCCCACCGGAGTGGAGATGCCCAACTCGAAGATTCTTATGTAATAGTATAGAATCTTAGTTGTAGGTTTTTGGGTTTATGTTTGTCACGCTTTACTTTATACAATTATTTATATATGCAGCTATGTATGGATGACAAAGTGTATGCCATGTAATCCGTAATAAAATGAATCCCTAAAAATAGTAAGTCACAAAGTTGCCTTCCTAATTCGAAACATGTCAAGGCATCGATCATCGGTCACGTAGACTAGGAGTCCTAGATGCGCCCGATTATCTTTGTGAGGCATGGGCTGTGAATGTAGGTTGGACTTAACATGGAAAGGGATGCCCGGATCTAGGCAACTAATAAATGGGTTTGTGTTATAACATCTTAAGATGTTAGCCCATTTGATCCAAGAGTCATGTACGAGATATGATTGGAGTTTTTCTACCTAAGTAACTTAACTTGTTAGGTGTACAAGCTCAGCTTGACTAATAAGTTGTTGTGAAAAGTGGATCAAGCCCACATTAAAATTACTAACGCGAATTATTTAAGGGGATATTAATTCCGTTTGTGGGATTATAATAAGACCTCATTTAATCTTGCTAAATTTAATTGTAGATTAAAAATGGCTTCTTCAAACAATAATTTCTCATTGCGATTGGTCCTTAGAAAGGACAAACTAAATGGCACCAACTTTATAGACTAGTCTCGAAACTTAAGAATAGTTCTTAAGTAAGAGAAAAAGTCGTATGTTTTGGATGCACCCTTGCCTGAAGAACCTGGTAGGAATGCCTCTGCGGTTCAAAAGAAAACTTTTAAGACCAAGAAGAGCGACTCCAATGATGTGACCTGTTTGATGCTGGCCACTATGGTGCCTGACTTGCAAAAACAATTTATGGACCAAGAGGCTTATGCAATCATGGTGCACCTCAAGGAGATGTTCCAAGAGCAAGCTTGTCATGAGAGGTTTGTGACAACAAAGGCCTTAATTTCCTGTAAGATGGATGCGAGTACTCTTGTTAGTACCCATGTACTCAAGATGAAAGGGTATCTTGATACTCTTGAGAAGCTTGAGGTACAAGTGCCAAAGGAATTGGCCACTGACTTGATCTTAGGATCATTGACTGATGATTATGATCCATTTGTGATGAATTATAACATGTATGCAATGAACAAGTCAGTCACTGAGCTTCATGGGATGCTTAAGAATGCTGAAGAGAACATTCGAAAGACTAATCCTGTACTGATGGTTCAAGGGGGCATTAAGAAAGGACTCGCTAAGGGAAAGGGAAAGGCAAAACCCAAGAATGACCTGGCTCGGTTCAAGTCAAATGGGAGTGCACCTCAGGCCCAATCCAAGCCCAAGGCGTAAAAGCTCAAGGAGAGCGAGAGCACTTGCTTCCACTGCAACAAAATAGGGCATTAGAGGAAGAATTGCGCTCTCTTCAAGGAAGAATAAAAAAAGAATGGAGCCAAGGCTTCCAGTTCTGGTATTTTTGTTGTTGAAATTAACCTTTCTATTTTTACCACTTGGGTATTGGATACCGGTTGTGGTTCTCACATTTGTTCAAATGTGCAGGGGCTAAGAAATAGGCGGTTACTTGGGAAGAATGAAGTGGATCTCCGTGTGGGGAATGGAGTGTGAGTTGCTGCCATGGAGATAGGCAACTATCAACTCACTTTATCTTCCGGACTTTATTATTATGTGCCTGCTATGAGCATAAACATTATTTCAGTTTCATGTTAGGATTTGGATGAATTTGATTTTGTTATTAAAAATGGCAATGCTCATATTCGTCGCCAAGGCATTTCATATGGCAATGCCATGTTGGAAAATGACCTTTATATCCTTGATCTACAAAATAAAGAGTCCATATACATTAATACAAAGAGGGTTAAATCAAACGAATTGAACCCTACTTACTTCTGGCATTGTCGTTTAGGACATGCAAATGAAAAATGCATTTCAAGACTCCACAAAACTGGAGTGCTTGGGTCATTCGACTTAGAGTCTTATGATACATGCGAGCCATGTTTGCATGAAAAAATGACAAAGAGTCCTTTTAACAAGAAAGGTGAGAGGACTAATGGCTTATTGGAACTAATTGTAACACCCTTATCACTCCGATTAAACGGAACAATACAAGTAACCCGAAATTTTTTTTTCTTTTTCAATTAACATTTAATTAATACCAAACTTCGATATTATCAATTCTTTGGGTATTCATTGACCTATAACTGTTCCGGATTACTATTCACTTAATAAAATTTCGGCATTATAACGGCTATATTTGACTAGCCTCCTGAAAAATCAAACAACACACAACCTCTTGGAGGCATAACACTTCTATAACAATCATTCCATTACTCCAAAATCTCCATCAAACATCCAATCATTCAAAACGGATTATCATATAATCATACACACATCTAATTACACATCTTTTACATATCCCAATATTTATACATATCAGTCATTTATATACATGCCAAAGTCTACATAATTTACATAATAACAAAAGTTCTTTCCTTCCACTTATGCATCACTGCTCCTTCCGCGCTGTACCTGCATGCAGTAAAAACTACATGCTGAGCATAAACTATGCCCAGTGGTGTCTAACAATCCTAATACTTTCTTTGCAATAATTATTCCTTTAATATGCTTTATTTAATCATTTACTTTCGAAATAAGTACAATTTAACATTTTAATCATATTTAGTGGAAATAATGGTTTTTCACATTATTTACTCTTTTTCCTCATTTATTTCATAACGGTTGACTAATTTTCTTTTTAGTCCTCAACATTTTACTAAATTCCAAAAATGTCCTTTTGTCTTGATAATTACGATTTTGCCATCTTAGTCATTTACTTTCATTTTCTTTACATTAGTTTCATCATTTATTCATTATTTCACTACTTTTGGGTAAAATTACGGTTTAGTCCCTGTACTATAAAATCTTATCTTATTGACCTGGTTAGGTCTCCAAAATTACTATTTTACCCTTATTAATCATTTCTCCTTTATTTTTACTCATTAATTACCCATGTTGGCAAAATTATCATTTTGCCCCTAAACTTTTATTTTCTTTCATTTAAGTCTTTTTTTTCACTTTAAACTTCATTTTTATCATTCTTTTCGTTTCTTTTAACATATTATCACTTTTATTTCATTTCATGCCCCTAGTACAGTACCGACAGAAATTCTTAGACTGGATACTCGGGACGTAGACCCCCATGGGCCCCACATAGACTGAAAAATGATCTCAACGACCATTTTTCCACGTAGCAGATACCAGGTACAAACATAAGCTATGGTGATCGGTGATCCTACCATAACTAAGCAAGTCGCCATGACTTGCACCGCGGTACAGATGTCCCTATGGCTAGCCAATTATATCCTGAGCTAGACTTTTACTGCCAGACTAATTCTAAGGGCGCAATTTCATCAAAATTTCAATTAAACTTTACAGTTTTCATTATTTCTTTACTCGAAAATGCTTGTAATCGTTTCTTTTCATTCGAAATTACTCGTAGTCATTTCTTTTCATTCTTTCACATAGATTGTGAATTATTTTACCATAATTCACCAAAATCATTCATTTTCTCATCAAATTGCATTTTATTTCATATAAATGCCATATTTTCAATACTTACGTAATTGAAAATATTTTCTAAAATATTCATTTAATTTCAATAAATTCCATAAAAATTTCTAAGCATATTATTTCATTTCTAGTGTCATTTAAAAGCTTAAATTCATCAAATTTCATAAAATACACTTAGGTTTTCCTTAAGATAAAATTCGGCCATCAAGGTAAGCATGCTATATAATTGTCCAATAATTCATTTAGGCATTTAAACACACTCATTTAAGGTCTCTTAATATTATTCTATCATTACTTTAAATTTAACATCAATTATTTCATATTTTCATTAAGTTACATAAAGGTTTAATGACTAAAATCAAAGGAAATACTAAGATTCATTAGCCACTAACCTTCTTTTCTTGTTCTAGTGTGCCTAAGCTTCCTTTTCCTTGCCTTTGGCCTTGGAAGCTTGCAAATCTCCTTGAATCCCTAAGTGAACCGAAATTTCAAGCCATTATAACTCTAATTTTTCAAGCTCAAATGCTAAAAATAACATCATAATTGAACTCTAGGCACCCAAAAACATAAGTAGGCACCTTAGAAATAATTTTAACCCATTGGTTTCACTTACCTCAAATGAAACCCTAAACTCTCTCTCCTTATTTTTCTTGATTTCCTTCCTTGATTTGAAGAGAGGAGGTCACAATACTTAACTAGAGAGGCAGAACTTTCTATTGGGTGGCTTGATTTGGTGTGAAATGGAGAGAGAAATGAAGAAAACTCACACAAAAATGGTGAGGGGGAGTTCGGCCAAGGGAGGGAGAAGAGGAAGAAGATGAGGTGCTGGCTGATTCCAGAGTTTTCTCACTTTTTATAGGCTGGGTTTTGGGCTTTGTGGGCTTGGATTGGGTTAATGGGCTTAGTTAATTAATTAAAGCCCATTAACACCTAATTTAAAGCCCAAAATGATTTTTCCCATTTTCTCACTCCAAATCACTCCAATTTCAATTCTATAATTCATATCACATCAAAATTAGGTAGTACACAAAATTTTGGCTCAATCGGAGTCCGTTACTGGTCCGATTCAACCGAACGGGTTCGATTCGACAACTGTCGACATCGCCGAAAAATTCATTTCTTTATACCAAAATATTCTACATAAAATTTCATGAGGATCTGCAAAATATGGCAATTTTTGGAGTTCATTTGCTATATTTAAAAATTTATGCAAAATCAAGTCACCTTCCTTACTAGGGAAATTGACTCGCTACCTTTTTCATATTTTTGACTTTCGGAGGTCTATTTGACCTCGATTTCACTTCAAATTTCAACCCCGGACTCACCATGACCAATACTTCCCGATGGTCAAATAAAATATTTTTCACTTTCGGGTCCGTTTTTCGGCCCGAGTGCACTATTCACCATCGGAATTTACTGTTCACGGCCAGACCGGTGTTGAGGCCATTACAATTCTCCCCTACTAAAAGAAATTTCGTCCTCGAAATTTACCTGTATTGAAAAGATGGGGATACTGATATCTCATAGTGGCTTCTGGTTCCCACGTAGCTTCTTCAACATTGTGATGGTGCCACAGTATCTTCACTAATGGAACCTGTTTGTTTCTGAGTTGACAGACTTCTCTTGCTAAGATTTTCACTGGTTCCTCTTCATAAGTCATGTCATCAGCCACTTGAATTTCTTCCTATGTGATCACGTGACTAGGATCCGATCTGTATCTACGGAGCATAGACACGTGAAACACGTCATGTATCTTTTCTAGCTCAGAAGGTAACTTTAATCGATATGCTACGGGACCCACTCGCTGAAGTATCTCATAAGGGCCAATAAATCTAGGACTTAACTTGCCCTTTTTTTCAAATCTCAAGATCTTCCTCCACGGAGATACTTTCAGGAAAACTCGATCTCCCACCTGAAACTCTATGTGTTTTCTCTTTAAATCAGCATAGGACTTCTGACGATCCGCAGCTTCTTTCAATCTACCTTTAATGACTCGAACTTTCTCTTCAGAATCACGGATCAAATCAGAACCTACTAACTTCCTTTCACTCAATTCAGTCCAACATAGAGGAGTTCTGCACTTTCTACCATACAGTGCTTCAAAAGGAGCCATTTTCAAGCTGGAGTGGTGACTGTTATTGTATGCAAACTCTGCCAAAGGTAAATGCTTTTCCCAACTGGATCCAAACTCTAAGATGCAACATCTGAGCATATCCTCCAAAACCTGGATCACTCTCTCTGACTGGCCATCTGTCTGAGGGTGAAAGGCTGTACTAAAGTGAAGCCTCGTACCCAAAGCATCTTGAAAACTGTGCCAGAATCGGGAAGTAAACCTCGGATCCCTGTCAGAAACAATGGAAGATGGCACTCCATGTAATCTTACTATCTCACTAATGTACAATTCTGCCAGTTTAGACAAAGGATAGTCCATCCGTACTGGCAAAAAGTGAGCTGACTTAGTAAGTCGGTCTATAATCACCCAGATGGCATCATGCTTCTTCTGAGTCAGTGGCAAGCCTGTCACAAAATCCATGGTCACTCGGTCCCATTTCCACTCCAATACTAACAAAGGATGCAATAACCCTGAAGGAACTTGGTGCTCAGCTTTTACTTGCTGACAGAACAGACATTTACTTACAAATTCTGTTACATCACGTTTCATACCTGGCCACCAATAGAAAGCTTTCAAATCTTGATACATTTTATTGCCTCCAGGATGCATTGCATAACTGCTATGATGTGCTTCAGTTAGAATACCTTTCTTCAACTCTTCTTGGTTTGGAACACAAAGCCTTTGCTTAAAATAAAGGCTCCCATCATCACTCAAGGAGTAATTCTCTACACTGCCATTTTGAAGTCTATTCTTAACGCTCATCAACCGATCATCTTCTTTCTGAGCAGTCTTAACTTGATGCACAAAGTCAGGCTTTACTTGCAATTCAGCTACCAGGGCTCCATCTGAAGCTAAACATAGATGGACATTCATAGCTCGGAGAGCTGCAAACAAAACAATCAGTTATTAAAGCAAAACAATCACTTATACTGATTATTTAGGGGTATTCACATCACCTGACATAAATTTCCTGCTAAGTGCATCAGCTACTACATTAGCTTTTCCTGGGTGGTAATCAATGTAGCAATCATAATCCTTGATCAATTCCAACCAGCGCCTTTGTCGAAGGTTAAGCTCTTTCTGAGTGAGAAGGTATTTTAAACTCTTATGATCAGAGTAGATGTAGCATCTCTCGCCATATAAATAATGTCTCCAAATTTTCAGCGCAAGAACAATGGCTGCCAACTCCAGATCATGGGTAGGGTAGTTCTTCTCGTGTGTTTTCAACTGTCGGGAGGCATATGCAATCACCCTGCCTTCCTGCATCAAAACACACCCTAATCCATTCCTGGATGCATCGCTATAGACCACAAAATCCTTACCCGATTCAGGTTGAGTAAGAATTGGAGCTTCAGTCAACATGCTTTTAAGTCTTTCAAAACAGTGCTGACAAGCATCAGTCCACATAAATTTAACATTCTTCTGTAATAACCGGGTTAAAGGTATTGCAATAGTAGAAAACCCTTTAATGAATCTCCTATAATACCCGGCTAAACCCAGAAAACTCCTCACTTCAGTAACATTCTTGGGTGGTTTCCATTGAATAATCGCCTCAATCTTTGAAGGATCCACTTTAATACCTTCTGCCGAGATTACATGACCCAGAAAGGACACCTCATTTAACCAGAAGTCACATTTGCTAAACTTAGCATATAACTGTTTTTCCCTTAGGACTTGCAGAACAAGCTTCAGATGCTTATCATGTTCTTCCGGCGTCTTAGAGTAGACCAGAATGTCATCAATAAAAACTACTACAAACTGGTCCAAATAGGGATGGAAAACCCTATTCATCAAGTCCATGAAGGCGGCTGGAGCATTCGTCAGCCCAAAAGGCATAACCAGAAACTCATAGTGGCCATACCTGGTACGAAAAGCAGTCTTCAGCACATCTACTTCTTTCACTCCCATTTGATAATAGCCTGATCTCAAGTCAATCTTCGAGAAAATACCTGCCCCTTTAAGCTGGTCAAACAAGTCTTCAATGCGGGGGAGAGGATACTTATTCTTAATGGTAACTTTATTCAGTTGCCTATAATCAATGCATAACCTGAGTGTACCATCCTTCTTCTTGACAAACAGGACTGGCGCTCCCCAGGGAGAAACACTGGGCCTAATAAACCCCTTATCTAACAATTCATGCAACTGAATTTTCAATTCTTTTAACTCTGCAGGTGCCATCCTATAAGGAGCAATGGAAATAGGTGCAGTACCTGGAGCAACATCAATAGAAAATTCTACCTCCCTGTCAGGTGGTAAACCAGGCAATTCATCAGGAAAGACATCCTGAAACTCCCTGACAGTAGGTACTTCTGACATCTTTGGACTAACTTTCTTTGCTTCCACTGCATAACACAGGTATGCCACACATCCTTTTCTAATCAATCTTTTTGCAGCAGTGGCGGATATCACATCGGACAGAAAATCAGTTCTCACACCTACCACTGTAACTTCTCGATCATCGCAAAGCTTTAAAGTGACTCTCTTCTTTCTGCAATTGACAGTCGCTTGGTGGGCGGATAACCAATCCATCCCCAGAATCACATCGAACTCGTGGAAAGGCAAAGCAATCAAGTTTGCCAGAAAGATGTGTCCCTGAGCACTAATAAGACACTGTCTGTATACTTTATCTACCACTACACTATGCCCCAGAGGATTGCTCACCAAAACATCCTGGTCCAAGCATTCCTCTTTCATCCCTTTATCCCGTGCTAAGGCAGTGCTAATGTAAGAATGCGTGGAACCCGGATCAATCAAAGCATGCACTGAATCAGATAACAAGAGAAACGTACCAACTATCACATCTGGGGCATCCTCATCCTCACGTGCTCTGACAACATATGTCTGACCCGATGCTCTCCTCTGACCTTGTGATGTCTGTCCAACAGGTCTGGAGGCTGAAGTGTGAGGGGCGGCTCCTCTACCACGACCTCTAGGAGCTGAGGATCCTACACCTGATGCTGGTGAATTAACTGAAGTATTCTACATGGCAGGACAGTCTCTGATCCGATGGTCTCTGGATCCACATCTAAAACAAGCTCATGTCAGAAATCTGCACTCTCTAGAGTGAAGCTTACCACAGTGCTCACAAGCCACTGCAGAATCACTATCCCGGTCCCGAGGAGCACTAGCAGTCGGAGCTCTGCCTTGAGATGCACTACCCTGACCTCGGCCTGCTGCTACAGGTGATTGTCCCTGAAATGCCTGAGATCCCTTTGTTTTCTTCCCTTTACCACTGAACTGTCCCTGCTTCCTCTTTTGTTGAAATCGGGACTGTCTCTCAGTCTGCTCAGCCTGAGTCGTCTCTAACTTTATGGTTGCCTCTACCATAGCACGTAAGGTAGGATACTTCTGAGCTCCAATGATCTGTTTAAGTTCAGTATGTAGGCCTCTCTCAAATCTGTAACATAATTTCTCTTCTGTAGCCTGGCCTTCATCCAGGTAAGCACTCAACCGCTCAAATTCTCTCTCATATTCCGCTATTGTCTTACTTCCCTATTTTAATCTCCAGAAAGCCTCTTGCATAGTGGCCTTATACTCGGACCCAATATATTTCATTTCAAACTGGTCCACAAAAAACTCCCAACTCAACTGATCTGCAGGAGTATGTCTTCTGACGGAATCCCACCAAATAAATGCAGGACCCTGAAGTAATGCTACCACACCTTCAAATTTCTCTTCCAATGGACTGTGGGTTATCTCAAACAATCTTTTTATCTTGTATAGCCATTCTTCAGCCCCTGCAGGTGTCAAAGGTTCTCTGCCAGAAAAGTCTTCTGCCCCCAATCTCTTTAATTGTTCCAGGATAGGTCTCCGCCTAGGCGGGGCTGGCTGAATCTGTACTACTGTGGGCTGAGGCGGCGCCTGAACTGGAGCTGCCTGCAGTCTCTGTTGAATGTAGTCAGCCATCAAATCAAGGAAGTCTGGCTGAGGGAAAGGAGGAGGTGCTACAGGAGGAGGATTCTGCTGTGGGGCCTCTTGTCGCCCAATATTACTCGATGCCTCACTCCTGCTGTCCGCTGACTGTTGTCCTCGGTCAGTAGACATCTTTTCACTATAAAACAAAAAGGAGCAGATGCACATTAGTTCCAAAACATTCACTTTCCAAACATAATTGGCATGTATATACAGACAAATCAATTAATACCCACTCCGATCTTAGAACCATCTAAACCTTTGCTCTGATATCAATAAAATTGTAACACCCTTATCACTCCGATTAAACAGAACAGTACAAGTAACCCGGAATTTTTTTTTTCTTTTTCAATTAACATTTAATTAATACCAAACTTCGATATTATCAATTCTTTGGGTATTCATTGACCTATAACTGTTCCGGGTTACTATTTACTTAATAAAATTTCGGCATTATAACGGCTATATTTGACTAGCCTCCTGAAAAATCAAACAACACACAGCCTCTCAGAGGCACAACACTTCTATAACAATCATTCCATTACTCCAAAATCTCCATCAAACATCCAATCATTCAAAACGGATTATCATATAATCATACACACATCTAATTACACATCTTTTACATATCCCAATATTTATACATATCAGTCATTTATATACATGCCAAAGTCTACATAATTTACATAATAACAAAAGTTCTTTCCTTCCACTTATGCATCACTGCTCCTTCCGCGCTGTACCTGCATGCAGTAAAAACTACATGCTGAGCATAAACTATGCCCAGTGGTGTCTAACAATCCTAATACTTTCTTTGCAATAATTATTCCTTTAATATGCTTTATTTAATCATTTACTTTCGAAATAAGTACAATTTAACATTTTAATCATATTTAGTGGAAATAATGGTTTTTCACATTATTTACTCTTTTTCCTCATTTATTTCATAACGGTTGACTAATTTTCTTTTTAGTCCTCAACATTTTACTAAATTCCAAAAATGTCCTTTTGTCTTGATAATTACGATTTTGCCATCTTAGTCATTTACTTTCATTTTCTTTACATTAGTTTCATCATTTATTCATTATTTCACTACTTTTGGGTAAAATTACGGTTTAGTCCCTGTACTATAAAATCTTATCTTATTGACCTGGTTAGGTCTCCAAAATTACTATTTTACCCTTATTAATCATTTCTCCTTTATTTTTACTCATTAATTACCCATGTTGGCAAAATTATCATTTTGCCCCTAAACTTTTATTTTCTTTCATTTAAGTCTTTTTTTTTCACTTTAAACTTCATTTTTATCATTCTTTTCGTTTCTTTTAACATATTATCACTTTTATTTCATTTCATGCCCCTAGTACAGTACCGACAGAAATTCTTAGACTGGATACTCGGGACGTAGACCCCCATGGGCCCCACATAGACTGAAAAATGATCTCAACGACCATTTTTCCACGTAGCAGATACCAGGTACAAACATAAGCTATGGTGATCGGTGATCCTACCATAACTAAGCAAGTCGCCATGACTTGCACCGCGGTACAGATGTCCCTATGGCTAGCCAATTATATCCTGAGCTAGACTTTTACTGCCAGACTAATTCTAAGGGCGCAATTTCATCAAAATTTCAATTAAACTTTACAGTTTTCATTATTTCATTACTCGAAAATGCTTGTAATCGTTTCTTTTCATTCGAAATTACTCGTAGTCATTTCTTTTCATTCTTTCACATAGATTGTGAATTATTTTACCATAATTCACCAAATCATTCATTTTCTCATCAAATTGCATTTTATTTCATATAAATGCCATATTTTCAATACTTACATAATTGAAAATATTTTCTAAAATATTCATTTAATTTCAATAAATTCCATAAAAATTTCTAAGCATATTATTTCATTTCTAGTGTCATTTAAAAGCTTAAATTCATCAAATTTCATAAAATACACTTAGGTTTTCCTTAAGATAAAATTCGGCCATCAAGGTAAGCATGCTATATAATTGTCCAATAATTCATTTAGGCATTTAAACACACTCATTTAAGGTCTCTTAACATTATTCTATCATTACTTTAAATTTAACATCAATTATTTCATATTTTCATTAAGTTACATAAAGGTTTAATGACTAAAATCAAAGGAAATACTAAGATTCATTAGCCACTAACCTTCTTTTCTTGTTCTAGTGTGCCTAAGCTTCCTTTTCCTTGCCTTTGGCCTTGGAAGCTTGCAAATCTCCTTGAATCCCTAAGTGAACCGAAATTTCAAGCCATTATAACTCTAATTTTTCAAGCTCAAATGCTAAAAATAACATCATAATTGAACTCTAGGCACCCAAAAACATAAGTAGGCACCTTAGAAATAATTTTAACCCATTGGTTTCACTTACCTCAAATGAAACCCTAAACTCTCTCTCCTTATTTTTCTTGATTTACTTCCTTGATTTGAAGAGAGGAGGTCACAATACTTAACTAGAGAGGCAGAACTTTCTATTGGGTGGCTTGATTTGGTGTGAAATGGAGAGAAAAATGAAGAAAACTTACACAAAAATGGTGAGGGGGAGTTCGGCCAAGGGAGGGAGAAGAGGAAGAAGATGAGGTGCTGGCTGATTCCAGATTTTTCTCACTTTTTATAGGCTGGGTTTTGGGCTTTGTGGGCTTGGATTGGGTTAATGGGCTTAGTTAATTAATTAAAGCCCATTAACACCTAATTTAAAGTCCAAAATTATTTCTCCCATTTTCTCACTCCAAATCACTCCAATTTCAATTCTATAATTCATATCACATCAAAATTAGGTAGTACACAAAATTTCGGCTTAATCGGAGTCCGTTACTGGTCCGATTCAACCGAACGGGTTCGATTCGACAACTGTCGACATCGCCGAAAAATTCATTTCTTTATACCAAAATATTCTACATAAAATTTCATGAGGATCTGCAAAATATGGCAATTTTTGAAGTTCATTTACTATATTTAAAAATTTATGCAAAATCAAGTCACCTTCCCTACCGGAAAAATTGACTCGCTACCTTTTTCATATTATTGACTTTCGGAGGTCTATTTGACCTCAATTTCACTTCAAATTTCAACCCCGGACTCACCATGACCAATACTTCCCGATGGTCAAATAAAATATTTTTCACTTTCGGGTCCGTTTTCCGGCCCGAATGCACTATTCACCATCGGAATTTACTGTTCATGGCCAGACCGGTGTTGAGGCCATTACACTAATACATACCGATGTATGTGGACCATTAAGTACACAAGCTAGAGGTGGTTTTAGCTACTTCGTGACATTCACAAAATACTTCAGTAAATATGGCTATGTGTATCTAATGAAGTACAAATCTGAAACTTTTAAGAAATTCAAAGAGTTTAAGAACGAAGTAGAAAAATAACTTGGCAAAATTATAAAATCTTGTAGCTTCAATCCATTGCCATTACACAATACTTAATTAGAGAGCTAGCAATCTCGATTTTAAGCTATCTTTGCAAGTGTGTGTGTGAAAATAGAGAGGAGTGGCGTAAAGGCTGTTCCTTGGCATTGGTGGTGAAGATCTAAGTCTAACATATCATTCTTGTTTGCTGGTCATCATCAAAATCAAGTTTTAAAAGGCATCTAAAGTTGTAAGTTCTTAAAAAATCCTAAAATTGTATGTTTCGATTCTTGTTATGGAATTGTTTGACATGTATGATCAAATTTTGATGTTTTTTCGCTGCATGATTATTTTGTACATACCATGTCATATTCCATCATTAGCTTCTTCAAAATTAGCTGGTTCTTCATCACATAAAGATCCTACAAAGAAGCATGAG
The DNA here is from genome assembly GCA_037975025.1 of Excoecaria agallocha. Taxonomy (NCBI): domain Eukaryota; kingdom Viridiplantae; phylum Streptophyta; class Magnoliopsida; order Malpighiales; family Euphorbiaceae; genus Excoecaria; species Excoecaria agallocha. Next base: position 105,689,314 of record CM075808.1, on the reverse strand, counting down.
GTTATTGTGCAATTATTGAGTTGAACCTCATAATCTTTGAGATAATTTAGCTGCCTTATCTCCCTTCCTGATCTTCTTACTGCTGACTGCGTATCATCTTCTACTCTTTGTGGATTTTATCTTGGAATTGAGGGCTGAATTTCTGCTTCATCATCGTAGAATACTTGCGGATTGATGTTGGAAAATAATGGTTCCAAATTATTTCCATCACCATTAGCAAATTTTTGAGCAGCATATGAAAATGAGACTTCATCAAACACCACATCTCTGAAAGTCATAGATTTGTTTGTTATTTGGTCCATACACCTCCATCATTTCCTACAAGAATCATAGCCAACAAATACACATTTCTTTGCTTTCAGGTCAAGTTTGTTTGGTTAGATTTAGGAACATGAACATAACAAATAGAACCAAACACTCGAAAATAATTTACATTTGGTTTTTCACCATATAAAATCTCAAAAGGAGATTTTTATGTACCTGGCGAAGGTGGTACATGGCTAGCACATTAAATGGCTTCTGCCCAAAGCTCACGAGGGAGATTCTTGTCATATAACCAAGACAGACAAATTGAAGTGAGATAAGCAAGTTTCCTTTCGGCAACTCCATTTTACTGAGGAGTTTCTGGACATGTCATTTGTCGAAGAATGCCATTATCATTGCAAAATTTGAAAAAATCAGTAAACATGTACTCCCCACCATTGTCACTCTGTATGCATTTTATTTTACTCCCGAAATCTTTTTCAACAGCTTACTTGAATTTCATAAACTTGGATAATGCTTCACTCTTTTCTTTCAAAAATTTCACCCGAGTGAACCTGGAGTGATCATCAACCAGCACCATAACATAACGATGTTCGTTGTAGCTTGGTGTTCTTGTTGGTTCCATCAAGTCTGTATGTATCAATTCAAACAAGGAAGACTTGCGATCTGATGATCTTTTAAAAGGAAGATGATGTGATTTTACAAATTGACAGCCTTCACAAATCACTTTTTCGTACACATTCTTCAAGGTTGGCATGCCATCCATCAACTTTTTGGAAGAAATTTGCTGTAGCATTTGATAACCCAAATGACGCAATCGAGCATGCCAAATCTTGACATTATCAGTATGGCTAGTTTTCTTTACATAGGCTTCACCTGCTGACATAACAAACAAATAATCTTTCTTCTCACTGGTTAATATAACATTAGCAGAAATATTTTTTACGTTATCAAGCACCTTCACATTATTTGGTCCAAACAAGACATATTTTCCAGTATCAGTAATTTGTAGAACTGAAACTAAGTTTTTTGTCAAACTTGGAACATGATAAACATCATTTAGCTGAACACATCCAGTCCTTCCATCATGATTAACATCGATCATCACGACACCTTCTTTTGCTACCGGATAAGATGAGTTATCTATTGTAACAATAACTCATTCTCCTTTATATGGATGCATTTTAGAAAATAAAGTGTCATTTCCTGTAACATGATGTGAGCAGCCTGAATCAATGATCCACTTGTCCCTTTTGTTGTTGGAAAAATTGACTGAGGTTTGGGCCTTTTTTTTCAATTATTTCAACAGTGAAGCATTGTTCCCATTTGAGCTGGTCATCTCCTTCAGCTTGATGGGCAACATTAGCTTTGGAGATCTTCACACGACAATTTTTCTTGATATGCCCGATCTTTCCGCATCTGAAACATGTGATTGGCTTTTTGCTTTGTGAGTTGCATCCTTTTTCTACACTTGAGTCTTCTTCTTTGTTTTTACTCCAGGACTGATTTTTCTTATTTTTGTGTTTGTTCTTTCCCTTAGAAAATAGAACAGCATTGGACTCAAAACTCTTAGCCATTTGCTTGGCCAAAGCTTCCTGGTTAGAAAACAAATTTTCTAACTCTTTAACAGAAGGTTGCACCAACCACCCTTGAATAGATGTGACAAAAGGGCCATACTCCTTTTTCAAACCACGAACAAGATAGCGACGTAAATGGCTTTCAATAATTTTCTCATCCACATCTATTTAAAAGACGAATTTTGGGAAATCAATAACTGAAGAATGAAAGATTATAAAGTTAATCTTTGAATCTGATTATTTTACCTCAATAATAATAGCTATTTAAAAGACGAATTACACTAACAACTTGCCACAATTTTCTCTAACCACTTGACCACTACTTAGCTACAAAACTGGAAAATAAAAACAGAGTAATAAATTCGCAACAGAGCAGCAAATTTACTCTCAACATGGACTACGTGGAGTACCCCACTCACATTATTTGACTTGGTAAAAAGAAAATAAACATGACTCCAACAGTAAGTTGCAATCATTTTTGACACAATGGTGCTAACCTAGATTGTAGGCGTATGGAAACATGTGAATTTTTATGGTGGAGAGTATTATGTATACACAAACGCACACAGGGACATTTCAATTCCAATTTGGATTGCAATTAAGAAGAAACGAGCCATAAGTAGAGTTTCTCACTTGCTCTCATTTGAGTTTGAAAGCATGTAGAATTTAGTAACCCTTATTTTCTAATGCAGAGTGAATAATGGCAAGGAGAGATAAGTTTTCAGATAAGTCTTTTGCGCATCACTCACGGTATAGATCTTAGCTTAAGAAGAGCAGAAACACAAGACTGGAAAATAGTATATATTCATGAATATGTAAAAGACTGCAAGCAGTTCTCAAACACTGCAATAACAAAACTAGCTCTATAAAGAAAAAGCAGAGTCAAACATAACTGCTCTTATTTGTAGTAACTATTTTATCTGAATTTCCATAGGAACTCAGTATGGTGAGGGTGCAATGTGGTGTGGCTTCTTCCCTGGTGGCATATGATGACCTTCACCACCACTCTTCATAGGAGGGTATGCTGGTGCTGGAAAGTGACCATGATGTGGTGATGGCTTATGGGTTGGTGGGAAAAATCCTTCTTGAGGAGGTTCAGCTGGGCTTAATGGCCTGTGCTCCTCTCCAAGATGTTTGTGCTCATGGTGTGGCTTGTGGTGGTGAGTTGGTGGCTCTTGCTCAGGGGCTGGCCCGAGATTGAACACAGGTGAGATATGGTCATGGTGATGGGGGAAACGAGCCAATGATGGAGTGATGAGAGCCAAAACACCAATAAGCAGCACAAGCAGGTTTGTGTTAGACATCTTTATTTTAGGTTTTGATGGTGCAACAACTTGAAGATTCAGTTCTATTTTTATAATGGTTGGGGGCCAAATGTGTCCAAATTCTATTTGTTCATTTGATTTCATAATTAAAATTCTGAAATGTCAAAGCTTGGTACAAAGTTCGCTGATTTCTCCAGTTAGAACAAGGAAAAATTAGGCAAATATTGATTTTAACAAGAAAGAAGCTTTGAGAAGTTATTATTTTATTTTTCTCCAAGAATATCGGCACAATTTCAGATTTGAGTTTGGCGCAAGGTATAATATTCATCTCATAGCCTTTGAAAATTTACAGTTTTCCGTCCGAAAATGGCTCTTTATTTTATCTACCCTATTGCTTGACTTCGCTGAAATTTGTGGGGGCTTAGGGAAGCATAAGGAACTTTAGGGATGTAAGACTATAACAATTGTTTAAGTTAACTAAAACGCGTAACTTGCACAATTAATCTTCTTTAACTTGTAAAGGGATGGAATCGTGTTCATACTGGCGAACTCCTTGTTTTGTGGGAATCGATTGGGCTGAAGAATCGGACCTTTATCAATTAGGCCTCAACTACCTGTTTAATTCTGTTGGGCGCAAAGTGCTTGATAACTTTTTCTTTTTGCATTGAGTTTCTCAATTTTTATTTGATATATATTTGCTCCAATTTTACCGAATTAGGTAAGTTAATAATCTGATTTAAAGTGCATTTTTAAATTTTATTAAAAGAAATGTTTTGAAAACTCATTGTAACTAAATAAAAATTAAAGAAATTCATATAAAAGGCTACAATTCAGCACATATATATTTTAGTAATGATTAGCAATTTAGCATGACTGATCCTCTAATAGAGAGATGTTAATAACCGATTTTAAAATTAACAGAATCAAAAATTTAGGGTGCGTTCGGTAAGGTTGTATGTTTTTAGTTTTTAGTTTTTTAAAATTCATAAACTATTTTTAGTTTTTGTTATTGGTTTTTTAAAATTTGTTTAAAAACTGTTTTTCTATTTATTTTTCAAAAAATGTTCTGATATCCATCAATACATGTTATACATATATAATATAATTATTAATATTGAATAATAAGCATTTAATGAAATTCAAAATTTAAAATCTAGCTAGTACATTAAAAAATCATCATAATAAAAACAATTAATTACTATTTAAGAAAAATTAACAATATAAATGTCAATTATTATAATTCAATCATAATCTCTGTGCTATTTTATCTCGAGTACTGTTCACCTGACGAAATTAATTTGCATTTATATCAATAGTTTTCCGTGGTTCTGAAGTACTGGCTTCATTATTTTGTTGATAATCTTCAAGCACAATATTTTTATTTGTATACTCTACAAATAAAGAATTTATACTTCCTTGCATTCTAATAAAATTATGAATCATACAATATGCAAGAGATATATATTTTTGCTGCTTTATATGTCATATGAAGGCATATCTCTAAGGATGAAAAAACATGTCTTCAAAACTCCAAAACAACGTTTTATGACATTGCGTAACAAAAAATACATATAATTAAATAATTTTTCTGGACCTTGTGAATTTAATTCTTCTCTATAATCACGTAAATGATAACATTCTCCACGATATAGAATAAGAAATCCAGGCATATTAGCATATCCTAAATCAACCTCCACCACTGGACTCACTAAGCTACTAAGTAAACTCAAAGAATGAAGTTGGGCTTGATACATGAGTTGCCACGTGGAAATGATTGAAACCATTGTCGGTTAAAAAAACCAAAAAGAAAAAGAAAACGGCCGTTAGATTTCTTTGCAGAAGCCATAAAGAATCACATTCTTCATTTGACTATTCATCATCAGCACCTGAAACTCCCAATATAGCAAAAATGGACTTACGCGAAGCAATAAGCAACCAAACCGACGTCACTTTGTCCTTCTCTAAGCACGTCCTCTTAAACCATGCCAAGACTTCTAATTCTGTCTTATCCCCGCTTTCGATCCAGGTGGTTCTCGGCCTTATTGCCACCGGTTCCGGCGGTCCTACTCTCCAACAACTGCTCTCTTTCCTGAAATCTAAGTCCACCAATCACTTCAATTCTTTCTTCTCGGAGCTCGTTTTCGTGGTTTTCTCTATGAAAAATGAAAATCAATTGACAGTTAATGAGCAAAGCTAATCGATCTTACTGTGTAAAGTAAACTGGCAACCATGTACAAGACAGATACCTTCAGATACCAAAAGAAACCTTGTGCCAGAAGGCGGCAGCACTGACAAGGTGGGCGGCGACGTCGGCATAGACGGCTTGAGCGACGATCGGTGCTCCACAGAAGAAACAAATATATAGTAGCAGTGAATATTAAGCTAATTAAAAACTAAACCTAGAATCCATCTTTTGTGGATTCTTATATTTAGTTTTTGTTTAGAAAAACAATTCTGGTAGAATTTTACAGAAACTAAAACACCAAGGTGGAGCCAAACACGTTTCTATTTTTTTTTGAAAAAAAAAACAGAAACCTTAAAAATAAAACATCTCCGAATAGGGCTTTAGATTTATAGTTTTCATTTTTAAAAACCGACAGTTAATCATTGACCAATGGTTAACCGATTTATATATTTTTTATATATTATATTTAAAATTTTATCCATAAGTTTTTCAATATTTTTGTATTTTATAAATATTATGATATATAACCTTTTAAATTATTATCATAATATATATTTTTAGTAAATAAATATTAAAATTATCTTTTTATTACTATTATTTATTTATTTATTACACGTGCATAATTAGCACTATATTGTTAGTTTCATATTAAATATATTTAATTCTTATAATTAATTATGAAATTTTTGTTTTTATTTTGATTTTTTAATGAATATTATATTTAATTTGTATTTTTTTATTTTTAAAATATTTTTAACTATTAAGAATAGTATTACAAATTGTATAATTTATTAAATTTGTATGTTAAATTTTTTAGTAGTTAACCAATTAACGGATCCAAAAAAAATTATTAAAAATTAAAATTAATATAACGGTTAATCGAAATTAATTGACTGATTAATAAAATTATTAATGAATCAGTTAATAGGTCTATGTTTATATCAAGTTTTTATCTTTTTTTGGTCAATTTTATTTTTAATCATATTTAATTAAAAAGAAAATATGACATCACTACTGTCGAAATCACCTCTAGTTTGTGTTCACATTCAATATATCAAATCCCATGTGAAAATTTTTCTAATAGAATGGTAAAGTTATGAGTTGATATAAAAAAAAATTATAATTTTCTCAATTATGGTCACGTTACTACAAAAGCATATAGATATATTATCATTTATAAATTAGAACACTATTTTGCATTTACTTGAGAGGAAAGTTACGAGCCTCGTGGGGCCTGGCACTAATTATTTCCCTAATTCTGGGTTATTTATTAGGTAGGTTGTGATTGAATTTTGAAATTTATAATCAAATAATTATAATAAAATAATTTATAATATAAAAATCATTAAAATTTTATTTAAATTAAAATAAAAATGACTTGAAAATAAATTTTATATATTATCGAAATAATAATTAAGCACGTCATATATAACTGTCATGTCATTTTGAAACCAATCAACTTAAAAAATTAAACTATTAAATGAAAAAAAAAGTATCATGTTATTATGTAAATATAGAAAAATGATGTGTATAAAAAATTCAAAATAAATAATTAAGATATACTTGTAAAGTTGATCAATCTCAAAATAACGATGCAATCATATATGATATGTTTAACTATTACACTGGCAACATATAAAATTAATTTTTAAATTATTTTTTATTTTAATTGAAATAAATTAAAAATTTAATAATTTTAATATTATAAATTATTATATTATACCCGTTTAATTAATAACCTCCAACCTAAATTAGATCTGCCATTTCCAATACTACTGGCTCGTTGCCCTTGTTTTAATACCTACCTACCTCAGGGATGCTTCACCATGTAAAGAAGCTTGGTAAAGTATTCTAGAAATTCAAAAACTCGAAAAAAAAAGCATAATATATATATAGATGAAAAAATGTTTATTATATTCTAACAGATTTAAATTAATGTGTGCCAAAATATTTTTTAAGTGCTGAAAAATTATGATAAAAATGAAAAATGAATTTAAGGTAAAACATTTTTTTTTATTAATTGGATGACTAGTATAAAGAAATTGGCAAAAGCAACCGCATTAATCTTAATTAATAAAGCTGTTTCTTTTTAAAAGCTATACATATTCCTAGCAGAAAGAAGAAAACGACTTAGGAAACCTTCACATATCAGTATTGTTTATGTATGAAAAGAAATGCATTAATTATGCCTTTTCATGGCTCAATGTGCGGAGATCTGAGCTTTCCTCTCAAGAGGCAAAAGAAATATAGGTAAAGAAGTTGCTTAGAAATGATGTGGGTGTGAATACTCTGTTTTTTAACAAATTGAGGAAGCAAAAAGTGAAATATCATCCTCTTATATATTAATTTAATTAGGTGATATTAATCGTATTCTTTGCGGCAAGTACGGTGTAAATTACTTAAATTCCGAAAATTGTGCAGTAATCTTCAAGCATATGCAAGAAGAAATATTTTATTGAAACTTATTATATTCATTATTGATTTTTTTTACTTACATTTTTTGAAGCAAGAGAATTTTATTTGCAATTAGAGTTTTTATATTTTTTGTTTTTTAGCTTCAGTATACCTGCCTTGGAAGATTCATTTCTCGTCTTCCAAACATACCGTAATAAATATATAACTTTATTTTCCCAATCATGCATGTGTCTTGTATTATCCATAAACTTCTTCCATCTACTTACAAAGTCATTGTTTTTCTACAGTCCAGTTGATTTTTTTATATATTTTATTCAATATTTAAAATTTACTGATTTAATTAACTCAATTTAATTCGGTTTACATCAGACAAATTTATAAAAGGGTAAAATACTTTTTAATTATCAATAATTTAAAAATTTTTATTTTTAGTGTTAAAATTCGAAACTTTAGTTAAAAGAAGAGAGGAATTTGTACCAGTCCTATCTGGTCTCCAGAGCTACTTACAAAGTCATTATTATTGTTATCATATCATCCGCAAGAAATGGGATGTATCTAGCTATTTTGACCTACTTAAATCTTTGATGGCATATATGAAAATCCTTCTGATAGCCCCCTAGTTGGTTTAAAAAACCCATACTTTTTCACATTTATTTTACACAATATGTAGTAGTTATGACTCAGTTTATTATCCATGATACCCTGGTTGGATCAAAACCAAAAACTTGAAGCATACTTGCTAAGTAAACCCACTCTATACTATTATAGCCTTTAGATATATCGAGTGTAATAGCCATATCCGATTGATAATATGCTAATATCACTTTATTTTGAGCTAATATAAGACGAGAAAAGGAAAGAAAGAGTGCTAGCTAGCTACCTAACTAACTAACTAACTAACTAACTAATTAACTAACTAACTAACTAACTCATAACTCACTAATTAACTGATTCATAAATAAATTAACAAAGCTGAGCAGTGTAAGTATCTTTCACTTCCAACTTGAATTTCAAAGTCTTGTAACACAGGAGCACGCTGAGGCTTAGTAAAGAGATCTGCAAGGTGGAGGGCAGATCGCATAGGTAGTCCAATTCAATGTGTTTTGTTCTTTCATGACAGGATTTCAGCAATATGGATTGCTTAGGGATTATCACAGAATAAAAGAGCTGGTTGGGAATGGCTTTGGTGAAGATCTTTGAGCACGTAAAGAATCCACTGTAGTTCGTAGTTAGCCATAGCCATGGCTCTATATTTAGCCTCGTGTCCGGTCTGGGCATGAGGAGTGTTTCAAGTATCCAAGCTGGTTCTAAAAATATAACACTTAGTTTATAATAACTTGAACAATCTTCGCCTCACAAGCTAGCTAGCTTTGGGAGTTAAGATCGGGCCAACTTCATTTTCTTCGACATTGAATTTGGTCTCCGTTATTTTCTAATGTCAGCTGAATAATGTCAAATAGAGATAACTTTTCATGTCATTCGTTTGCATATCACTTATGGTATATAGATCATAGCTTAAGAAAGAGCAGAAACACAAGATAGAAGATAGTATTATTCATAAATATATATGGAAATGACTGCAAGTGGTTCTCAAACACTGCAATAATAGAACTAGCTCTATATATAAAGAAAAAGCAGATTCAAACATAACTGCTCTTATTCATAGTAACTATTTTATCTCAGTTTCCCTAAGAACTCAATACGGTGAGGGTGCAATGTGGTGTGGCTTCTTCCCTGGTGGCATATGATGACCTTCACCACCACTCTTCATTGGAGGGTATGCTGGTTCTGGATAGTGACCATGATGTGGTGATGGCTCATGGGTTGGTGGAAAACATCCTTCTTGAGGAGGTTCAGCTGGGCTTAATGGCCTGTGCTCCTTTTTATGATGTTTGTGCTCATGGTGTTGTTTGTGGTGGTGAGTTGGTGGCTCTTGCTCGACATCTTAATTTCAGGTTTTGATGGTGCTCAACTTGAAGATTCAGTTCTCTTTTTATAATGGTATTGGGGCCAGATGTGTCCAAATTCTGTTCATTTGATTTCATCTTTAGAAGCTTTGAAAAGCAAGTTATTATTATAATTTTCGCCTACAATCTCGGCAAAATTTCATATGCATGTGAGTTAGGCTCAAAGCAATATCTCATAGCCATTGGAAATTTACGGTTCTATTTGGCTGAAATTTTCTTACTTTAGCTAGGGAAGCACTTGGAATGGAATTATGCTACATTTATATAGTGGTTGACTAGATATTTAAGGATCTAACATGATGACTGGGCTAGAAGAATGGATCCTCCGACAATATATAGGTCACCTGAAATACAGAAAATAGGCCGGAATTTTTTGACAAGAGAGATTCCGATGCTCAAGTCAGTAACTCTAATAGTAAATGGAATAGCTGGAAAAGCTTAGTTTTCATACCCAATCTTGACTCTTTTTATAGACCCAGAGTCCTCTATTTGGAAAGCTAGGAATACAATCCTTTTCCATAAAAAAACTCTTAACAAGATAATCCTCATCTCTTCCTAATTTATAGGAGATGATATGGAAAGAGATATCCATTTATGATATTTTGGGATTATTTTGTATTCTAGATACCCTCTTTTAGACGAACTCTTTGACGTTCTATGTGGCCGAACTTCTTATCGGGATGGAGAGGATGGTCTTATTTGAGCTAGTAAGCTAGGCTGGTTTGGCTGTTTGAGTAAGCCAGGCTATTAGCTGGGCTTTATTATCATAAGTCCCCCTAAGCACGAGACATTTATGTCATCCTTATTTTCAAGCATTTGTTTCAAGATTCAATGGAATGACAGAGAAAGTGCTACTATTCACGAGTCCCAAGCCCACAAGCCCACAGTGTGGGGAGTTTATACTAGGAAGCCCAAGAAGCAGATGGAAGGAGAGGCAAACGAGTGAGCTGGCACAAGGGTTAGTTATGCAGGGGTAGCCTATAAAAGGAAGGGAGGAGGTATGTTTAGGGATTATGATGAGGAATTATTTGTAATTAGTGTTTAGGGAGTAAGGGAAAGGATTGAACAAAACCAAGAGGCTGTTCTTCCTTGTAGCTGAGGGCCCTTACTATTATTTTCCATTTGTTCTTTCCATTTCTTTGGACTGTATTGCTACATACTATAATGCTGTATTTGATACCTTTCATATCAATATCGCAATTATACTACATTTAGTTCTTGTGGTGTGGTTTGTTTATTGGATTGTTTATCATAATCTCCATCATTGGTTCGACCTGCCGGATGCCAATGGAGAACCGTCAACTATCCTGGCAAGCCAGAATGGATGAAAATGCCCAGCAACTGGCAAAGCTTATTGTTCGTCTAAATGAATTAACCAAATTCGCTTCCAAGATGCAGGATGATAAAAAGAAAAAGATGGTGGAACAATATTATAGCAGTTACTCTTATATCTTTTATGAAGACTTTACAGATCTACAGCAAGCAAGAATTGTAAAAGAGAACATCGAATTTTGTGAGATAGGGGCTGCTAATACGCCTGGGTGTCATGAACAATAGGACATCGGGAACTGTATTGGTGATTTGAGAGAAGATAACAGGGGAGGGATAAAGGCACTTGAAGAGTGCGTGGAAGCCTCGAGACCTACCCATTCTATGGAGGCGTCGTTGCAGATCGGGAAAGGAAGATCGACTCCATCGTTGCAAATTTTCTTTAAGAAGAAGGCAATTCTATTAAAACTCAGATGGACCAAGATGGCTGGAAGGGATCAGGGTGTTTTGGCCTATGGAACCACTTAACCTGTCCCATACTGAGCCCAACCCAATATGCAACCTTCCCATATCTTCCAGCCCACTAGCAACAAACCCTTTCTCTTTCAACCGAGTTACATCGAAGGGGACCAAAAAGAGCAGGCGTTCATCAATAGACCAAAACTGAGTGGAAAGCAAGATGATGCAGGAAGGGGCTTATTTTTCATAGGACAATCGCTGTGCCCGAAACGGTGACATCGCCAAGGAAGGTTGTCTTAAAGAGAAGCGAGGTGGAGGTTGTCGAGGCAGAGGAGGCGGTGGAGTTAAAATTGCACACGGTTAAGCATAAAGATGACCACGTCGATAGCCGTATTCTACTTTTTAATGTCGCCAACAAGATCTTGGCGAAGGTGCTTGAGAATGGCAAGAAATAAGTCGTGACTCCTAAGTCTGATGACCGGCCTAACAACTCCAATGATGAGCTTAAGACTTGGGATGCTGACTTCGTCAAAATTGACCATGTTACTTTCCTTGATCCCATTTTGGCAAACAATTTTCTCTCTTTGGGATTTTTTATGGAAAGGGTTGACCTCGTAGCAGTTTTAAATATACTACAAGCATCATTTGTTGATGGGAGAAGACACTTTCGAGATTTTGAGACGATCAAGAACCAATTATATGATGTCAGACTTCTAGATGACCTAAATAGGCGAGGAATTTGGAAGGAACTTCTCATCCGTAATGATTCTCTTCAACATCAGTGTTCCGAAGCGCAATTAATGATAACGTTGATTGGAGAGGGTGATGAAGTAGGGACTGGTATAACAATAGATGATCTGGTTTATATGATTGATTGTGGAAAGCATAAGGAAAATCATCATAATCCTCAAAAGAAATTGACAAGCATGATTGAGGATTGGATATCTCAAGCAACTGCAGGGTAGCACCTTGGAAGTGCCAGACGAGTTAAACTTGGAATTTGCTTTAGCTTGTTCTCACGTCAAAGATTTGAGAAACTCTTGCATCCTTATCAGTCTCTAACTGTTGATGAGAAGTGGATTGGTGCTCCTTTTGCAGCAATGCTTCAGAGGCATCAACTGGACACCATTGACTCAGATGCTTCTGTACTTAAAGTCATATTCATTCTTCTTTCAACTAGCTCGAATGTAAGACAAGTTGAACATGCTTCGGTTATTCTGCAGCCAATCAATTTGACCCTTGATGAGGAGACTTTAATAAGACTTGCCTCATTTTGGCGAATATCTCTCAGTGACTCAACTGCTCCAAGTCAGCAATATTACTTTGATCACTTTGAGGTCTATCCAATAAATATAACTACTAACTTTATTCCTAGTGTTTCATATTCAAGTTATAATTCAGCTCTGAAGGCTCTAAGGTCATTATTGCATAGTGTAGTAAGGGTTCCCCGCATAAAAATTAGAGTAGTGGAGCTCAATGGGGTCCTGGTTACTCATGCTTTGATAACCATGCGTAAACTATCCATCAGATGTGCACGACACTATTCTTGGTATGCAATGAGGGTCATTTATATTGCAAAAGGGAGTCCCTTGCTTTCGCCAGCTTTTGTGTCAATATTTGATGACTTAGCTTCATCTTCTCTCAATGTTTTCTTCGATCCTTCTCGTGGATTGGTTAATCTTCTTGGTTTCACTATAGGTACCTTTAAATTCCTCAGTAGATGCATAGATGGTAAAGGTTTATCAGGGATAAGGCGATCATTTGGTGATCTGGAAAGAACTTTGAAAACAGTGGGGTCTAATTTGCTGTTTGCTACTGTAAGTGAAATATCAGACTTTGTACTGAAGGGAGTAGAAGCAAGTGGTTTTGATGTAATGGTGAGTGGCTTTCACCAAGGAATATTTAAATTGGCTATGGAGCCATCACTATTGGGGACTGCTCTGATGGAAGGTGGGCCAGATAGAAAGATCAAGTTGGATAGAAGTCCTGGCATCGATGAGTTATATATTGAAGGTTATTTGCAGGTTATGCTGGACACAATGTATAGATAAGAGTACCTGAGAGCAATACAAATTTTTTGAAATTCTTCTTTCTTGAGTAGTTTAGCCATGTACATGATAAGTGACCCGATGAGTCAATTTGGAATGCAACTACAAGAAAATGGGATCTATAAGGCAACTTGGGAGGATGAATTTGTCATCCATCACCAGTTTCATCAGTTCAATCTTGAGGATAAGACTGTTTTTTCACCCGGTGGCAATGATAGAGAAAGTGCTACTAGTCACGAGTCCTAAGCCCACAATCCCACAATGTGGGGAGTTTATGCCAGGAAGCCCAAGAAGCAGATGAAAGGAGAGGCAAACGAGTGAGCTGGCATAAGGGTTAGTTATGCAGGGGTAGCCTATAAAAGGAAGGGAGGAGGTGTGTTTAGGGATTATGATGAGGAATTATTTGTAATTAGTGTTTAGAGAGTAAGGGAAAGGATTGAACAGAACCAGGAGGCTATTCTTCCTTGTAGCTGAGGGCCCTTACTATTATTTTCTGTTTGTTCTTTCCATTTTTTAGACTATATTGCTACAGACTATAGTGTTGTATTTGATACCTTTCATATCAATATCACAGTTATACTACATTCAGTTCTTGTGGTGTGGTTTGTTTATTATAATCTCCATCAAATGACGCTTCGAATTGTGTCAGCATTTTTAAGGCAGGTAATCATGAATCCTCATTTGTTGTGAAATGATGGTTGGACGTTGCATCTCACGAGACAGGTCGCTTCATTTTCTGCAATTAGCCATTATGATAGGATAGCCTGTCGCTTTTAGAAAGCATCCGATTTTCATGTGTACTGTAGATAAGGGTTCAGTTTCCTTATTTAAACCTCACCCCATTCTTATTTTCCTTTTCTTGCCTTATTTGTCATTTTCTTCAGTCTTTCCTTCCTTGTTTTCTCTACTTCTCATTTCCTTGATGATTTAGATAGAGATTTCTCCTTCTCTGCTTCTCATTCGAGGGTCTTTGATTAATAGGTTTGTCTTGCATTCCTTTTCTTTTCCCCTTTTCATTGTTTTTCACTTTTAAGATATAGCACGAGTGTATTAGAGGCTTCTAGTAAGGGAGTGAGGGTAGGTGATGGATTGTCAAATGATAATTCACTGAGCTCTTCAAATGGAGGTTCGGTTTCCCCAAATGAAGGTCACTTTTTCTAATTTGGCTACCCTATTTTCGTCCCCCGAAGGAAGGAGCCTCATTGTCTTCCAAGGGTGAGACGTATGAGCTCGATTGTGAGAGAGGACGAGCTTCCCATATTGTCTGAACAATTGGAGGTCGCCGACCAGTATGTAATAAGTGTGCCTAGCTCCATTCAAAAAGCCAACACCCATTTTTTTGGCAAGTGTGAGATAATGATAGATGAAACATATATAGAAGCTAGAGTTCATCTTCCTCTAGCCAAGTTCAAAGTAGATGTGCTAAGCTTCTATGGTATGAAGATTGGACAGCTTCATCCTAAAGCATGGCGTATTCTATCCGCCCTGTAAGTATGGTCCATAAAGCATAATATAGATCTAACTCTTAATTTATTTCGGGCTACCCATGTGGTAAGGTTGTGAGTTACAATCGAGGACCACAACTACATATAGGCTCAGGTAGGATATGGCGCTTTTGTTGGCAATCCAAACTCTCTCAAGAAGTGGAAAAATTGACTTTTTATTTTGAAGAGTCTATATAAGGATTTTTCCCAACTACCTAGGGTCAGTATGTTAACCATAATGACGATGGTTTTTAGTTATCCGATAAAGACGAGCAGGTGTTAGCTCGGTAGAGGGACATTGTTTAGGAAAAATAGGATCTAAGGATGTTACTCGAGACCCATAACTCTTAGCCTATTTAGCATAAAAAGAGGGGTAATATTTGCTTTCCTTCATTTAGTAGGCGCTGCTAATAACATCTTTAATTATTTTTTTTCTTTGCAGCAATGAAGAGGGGTAACAAAACAAGCACCGCAAATATCATGAGGGCTAAGAGGCAGAAGGCTGCTAGCTCCGCTACTGCCACCACTAGGGGTGTGCAGAACCGAACCAAAACCGAATTAAACTGAATTTGGTCTATTTAGTTTGATTATTTTGATTTTCGGTTCATTCGGTTCTGAACCGAAATTAAAAATCGATTTATTCGATTCGATTTGGTTCTTGAAATTTAAAAACTGAAAAAACTGAACCGATCAAAGTTTTATACATATATATTTTTTTAGTCTTAAAATATCAAAGTATACAAGTGGATGAGTGGTGTGAAACTAAAGAAGAGGCCACAAGATCCCAAGTTCAAATCTATTGTGGCCCATGTTTCCTTCACCTTTTTTTTTTTTACTTTAATCTTTTTTTTTCTCAATTTTTTTATTTTTATTTTTTTACTTCAAAATTTTTGTTTAAAAAAATAAAAATAAAAAGCAATTTAGGTTTAGGAGTAATACTTTAATATTAATGCAATATATATATATATATATATATATATATATATATATATATATAAGCTTAGGCGGGTGGTCTCTTGTTTCTACTATAGGAAGTTGATGAGTTTACCAACACTTTGTAGTATTCAATGGAATCAAACAATATATATATATATATATATATATATATATATATATATATATATATATATATATATATATATATATATATATATATATTCTCAACCCATTATTTATAAAGTAAAAACATATTTTTCATTGATCATTCTCACAAAATAAATGAGTTGTCATTCATACAATTTGCCTAATTATTGCATTAAGTTAATAAATAACAATGTGTAGATTTATCCTAAAGTCTAGGTGGACCCATTCATAGAACGAGAGTGCATTGATTTATTTTATTTTGAAGATTTAATTAAAAAATTGAATAAAAATTAGAACATTTTTAAA
Organism: Excoecaria agallocha; assembly: GCA_037975025.1. Classification (NCBI taxonomy): domain Eukaryota; kingdom Viridiplantae; phylum Streptophyta; class Magnoliopsida; order Malpighiales; family Euphorbiaceae; genus Excoecaria; species Excoecaria agallocha. The sequence continues at coordinate 105,672,992 of CM075808.1, read as the reverse complement.
GTTTTGCCCCTCTTATAAAAATAAATTAAAATTTGGATTGGTTTATGGCATCAATAGTCGCACGAAAATAATTATTTTATTGGAACATATCCCGGTTTCTTAACTGACGCTCTAATAAAGAACTAATATTTTGATATTAAAGAAAAAAATAGAATTTCTTTGATTTACTCTCATTTCTTTTAATTTTGGAGAGAAATAAAAAAAATTTGATAGTTTCCTACATAATTAGAATTTCTTAAGCTAAAAAATAAATATTAATGGTAAAGTATTCACGTGGCGTAAGATTCAACCAAGCTCGAAAAATGGGAATGTCGGTGTTACTCATTTGTTGACACTTAATTCCATCAATTTCTTCTCATCTTAGATAATAACCAATTCAAATATATATATATTTTAATGAATAGTCTTTCATATCTCTTTTCATTAGAAATTAATTGCAGTGGTATAGTTGATTTATTGATTATAATTAAAGCGCTTTTGGAATTTAAATTTAATTGTATAGCAGTTTAATTAAGCTTACATATATATTATAGAAAAATTGCGTAAATATTTAAGTATACATATTATTCATAAATATAGAATTGTGAATTAATGATAAATACTTGGTCAAGCTATCAATTTGAATGTATAGAATAAATTATTTGGGATATATAATAAAAATATATTTTTTAAATAATTTATTGTATATACTCAAATCTAATTTTAAAGCTATAATTATAAAATAATCCATAATTAATGAGATGGTCCTATTGTTATTTAATTTTGATTAGTATTTATTATAGACATAATATAATAAATTTATGTATATTATTTTAATTTTAGTTATTTTAAATGAATTTATTTTGTTGAATATAAATTAATTTAATTTATGGATCTATATAGGTTAAAAGTCTAATAAAAAATAAGCCTATATTGATCCAGAATCGATTGAACCGAACCGACCGAAATTATTTCGATTTGTTTGGTTTTCGATTCTTATATTTTTTGAAGTTTGGCTTTCAGTTCAATCGGTTCGGTCCAAAACCGAACCGAACCGACCGATTGCACACCCCTCACCACCAAGAATCCTATCGAGCCCCAGCCTATTGCTATTGCAGAGGAGATTCCAACTCCTAATGTTGTGGAAATAGCGAACGATCACCCCTAGGAGGGGGCTCGAGATTGCCAGGCTAAGGGCTCTAGCTCGGGTTCGCCACCCTTCGGTGCTCCGGAAGTTGTGGTTGAGGCTGATGGTTCTGGTGACGAGGACATCCAGACTTTAACTACGAAGATTTTTGAGTTTTAGGGAAAGTAAGGGAGCGTTTACTCTAAGAGGAATGAGGAGTTTACCACCTTCGTGCACATGGTGTCCTGTATGCCGAACGAGGTAGATCCTCTCGTTAACTTAAATGTCGATAGCTGTCCCCTGTGATAAAGCGGCATCAAGTATAGGTAATTCACTATCTGGCACTAATTTGCTTTCTCTTTACTTTACTTTTCTTACTCTTTTTTGTTATAGGGATTGATGATCATAGGTGCCGTGATGGCCAAGATTCACGCTGATCTCCAAATAGCGGTGAGCAAATTCAACTTCGCCTGGTTTACATATGAAGTTGAATGATTCTGGTCTTAAGGCTGCTGCAGCTGAGAAGAGGGCTGAAGAGATAGAGAAAAAATTGTTCGAGCTAGAAGCCTCTCTTTCTCGAGAAAAAGAGAATGCCCAAACAGTCAGCACAGAGTTGGAGAAAGCCAAATCGGAGAAGGCAGAGCTCAAAAAAAGGTGTTCCGAGTTGGAAGAGAAGGCGATGGAACTAGTTGCTGATGTCAGCTGAATAATGGCAAACAGAGATAACTTTTCATATAATTCTTTTGCATATCACTTATGGTATATAGATCATAGCTTAAGAAAGAGCAGAAACACAAGATAGAAGATAGTATTATTCATAAATATATATGTAAATGACCACAAGTGGTTCTCAAACGCTGCAACAATAGAACTAGCTCTATATGTAAAGAAAAAGCAGAGTCAAACATAACTGCTCTTATTCATAGTAACTATTGTATCTCAATTTCCCTAAGAACTCAATACGGTGAGGGTGCAATGTGGTGTGGCTTCTTCCCTGGTGGCACATGATGACCTTCACCACCACTCTTCATTGGAGGGTATGCTGGTGCCGGATAGTGACCATGATGTGGTGATGGCTCATGGGTTGGTGGGACAAATCCTTCTTGAGGAGGTTCAGCTGGGCTTAATGGCCTGTGCTCCTTTCTATGATGTTTGTGCTCATGGTGTCGCTTGTGGTGGTGAGTTGGTGGCTCTTGCTCAGGGGCTGACCCGGGACTGAACACAGGTGAGATATGGTCATGGTGATGGGGGAAACGAGCCAATGCTGGAGTGATGAGAGCCATCACACCAATAAGCAAAACAAGCAGGTTTGTGTTAGACATCTTAATTTCAGGTTTTGATGGTGCTCAACTTGAAGATTCAGTTCTCTTTTTATAATGGTATGGGGGCCAGATGTGTCCAAATTCTGGTCATTTGATTTGATTTCATCTTTTGAAGCTTTGAAAAGCAAGTTATTGTAATAATTTTCACCAACAATCTCGGCAAAATTTCAGATGTGAGTTAGGCTCAAAGTAATATCTCATAGCCATTGCAAATTTACAGTTCTATTTGGCTGAAATTTTCTTACTTTAGTTGGGGAAGCACATGTAACCATGTTACATTTATACAGTTGTTGACTCGATATTTAAGGATCTAACACTATTCAATTAAGTTACCGTCCAAAAATTAAAAGGAGTTGATTGATTTATAAAGCAATTGCATAAAAATAAACCAAACTATCGCTAAAACGTGTAGCTTGAACCATTATTCTTCTTTTACTTATAAAGGGATGTAATCATGTTTTGTGGGAATGTTGCCTTTACCAAGTTGCATTTTGATTATACATAATTATTGGGCTTTTTTTTTTTTTTTTAAAGAGCCGAATTTATCACCCTTTTCATTTAATGAAAAATTCCATTCTGCTAATCACTAATTTAGATCCTGAAATTTCTGTATACAAATTATCTGTTTTCTCTTTTTAGAAAAGATTTAAAAAAAAAATCTTTTCGAAGATATAAGAAATTCGACAACTTTTGTTAGTGGTAGTTAATGATTAAGTATATATGAAGAACAAGTAACTTAATTATCTCACATTCAAAAATTACAAGAGGTAAATGTTTATAGGAGGGGTGAGCAAAAACAAATCGAAAATATGGTTAACTGTAAAATTGGTCCGAAACTGAATCGATTTTTACGGTTAATCGATATGATATACTCGGTTACGATTTTTAATTTTTATATTTTTTGTTAATAGTTACAGTTTAAATTTTTAAGTATCGTTTAACCGTTAGCCTATATATATATATATATATATATATATATATATATATATATATATATATATATATATATATATATATATATATATATATATATTCAATTTTTTTATTTTCTCTAAAATTTATATAAAATAATACTTTAAAATATATTTCTATTTTTATACCTAATTTTTTTATATTTTTTCTATAAAATTTATATAATACTTTAAACTAAATTTACATTATATCATTTTCTTTAATTATATAGTAATATTTATATATAGTATCCGATTAATTTTTATATATATTATTTTTTTATCATAAATTGGTGTTTATATTTTACTTAATAGCATTTAATTACATTTTTTTTATATTATAGAGTTGATGTTATAATATTTAATATTATCCAAAATTTTATTTGACTTAAAATCAAGCATACTAATTTTCAACAAATATCAAATCTATTATATAATATTAGCTATTAATTTATAGAACATAAATTTTGGCTAGTAAATTATATTTGTTTTGTAATTTTTTATATTAAATTACTTTATATATTTGAAATTAAATTGAATTTTGTCTAATTTTTTTATAATTTTATATTATAAATTTTAATAGTTAACCGAAAAATATTGATTAACTAAACCGAAAAATCAAAATCGATGAACTATTTAACCGAATATAATGGACTGGTTAATGAATAATAATTTTTAAAAAATGATATTAATAAATTGATTAATTTTTTTGCTTATAAATCGGTTAACCGGTTCATGCTCACTCCTAGTTTATAAACTCTTAATTGCATTTTCTGGATAAAGTAATTGATGATATTTTTTTTTGGAGGAAAAGAAAAAATTATGGTAAAAGGGGACACTTTAGCCCAAGGTTAAGATTAAGCCCAAAATTGATAATTTTATTATAATTTTTTATTTATTTTAATTAATTATTAATTAATATTTAGAAGTTGTAAGTCGTTTTTTAACAGTTGATAGTTTTTAAATTTTGAAAACAAGTGTCCAATTATAAAAAAAAAACATATCCGTTCAAGACCTCTAATTACAATTAAATTGTTCTGAATAAAGCTTTAAATCAGTTTGGCTGAAGTGCAACTCTGAAATTTGATAAAAGAAGCAATTAACCAATTAATATTTATTTTAATGTAATATCTTCCTTAAAGTATACAAATTAGGGCAATATTACCACAAAAATGACAAATCTATTATTTTGATAATTTTTTATCAGTTAACTACTGACGTAACGTAAGTGTAACACATCAATAAAAGTTAAATTGCTCCAATTTGTAAATTTTAAGGATTAAATTATTTTTTTTGAAATATTTTAGGACCTTTTTTGTACTTTTAGCCTAGTCATGCGATTTTTTTTGTCATAATTTTGATACCACGTCAACAGTCAATTAACAAAAATAATCAAAATAACGAATTTATCAATTTTGGAATGATATTGCCTCAATTTATAAACTTTAGAGCAACATTGAACCAAAATAAATATTACGTGATTAATTGCTATTTTTGTCGAAGTTCAGGAGGTGAATTGCACCTTTGGCCAATCAGTTTAAATAACATTTGTTAAATCAATTAAGATAAAGAGTTTTAATATAAAGCTGGAATATTTTCTGAACCAAAATATCGAATAAGCAAGATAAGGCAGGAAAATATTCTGAAATTTTTTTCAATTATTTATTAAATTTTTTTGGGATGAATTAAAAATATATTTTTTAAAATTTATATTTGTTTATTATTTGATAAAATATAAGAATGCATATCTTGACTTTATATTAAGATATACATATTTTGATTTTTTAAGATATAGGTAGCTAAACAATCAAGTGATTTTTTTGTGGAATCTATTTTTTTTAATAAACGTTTGAAGCGATCAAAAATTTTGAAAAATTTTTATTTTTTTATTTTAATTTTTTTAAAATTAACAAATGCTACCGTAATTTTTTTTAAATTAATTTTTATCATTTACAAAATTTTATTGGAAGAGAACATTAATTGCGAAATGATTTCAACCAACTAAAGTTAGCTGCGCGGACATAGCCTTTGGGTTAGTATGTGATTTTTTTCTGCCTTTTGGTGTAATTCCCACAGACTCCGTCCTTATTTTCTTCAACCTTGGTTCTTAAAAAATAAATAAATGAAACTTTCAACCAATTTAAGGAAAATATTGTTATTTTACTGTTGGAAAACAAAGTATACGGGAAGAGAACAACAACAAATTTGTACTTAAATTGTGAGCACAATAGAGAGCAAAAGCAGAGCACTATAAACAGAGCGATGCAGCTTCATATATATATTACCTCGCTTGAAATTGCCATTACAAACTGAGAATCACTAGACCAGAATCCGCAATGAAACAGTAGAAATTATGATTTTTTTAGTTTCTCAGTTAGAACTGCTATATAAAATCATGATTTTTGTTTACATATATACTAATACAATGTGAACATGTTGTATGTGTTTTATGTTATGTTATCTATCGCATTGCTAAATGTAAAATGTTTTCATGTGCGAATATGTATCAGGTTGGCTTGTGCATGTCTTTCTCTATTGTTTATCAAAAGATAAAAATTAAACCAGAAAGAGTATAGTACAATAACACTCAATATATATAGCGCAAGTCTACATAACAGCCAAGTAGAGCACAGTGAGCGCTAGTCAAAGTACAAAGTCCATGCAAACAACAGAAAGAATGAACGTTGTTTTCTTATTCTTGGTCTATATTCTAAATGAACAAAGCTAGCGACTAATTAGGTCTTCAGTTGGCTGATGGAGGCTTGTGAGTGGGTTTGTGAGGCGGCTTGTGATGTGGTTTCTCTCCTTTGCCCTTGTGGAAATCCTCAACTTCCTCAGCCAAAAGATGCACGTGGGGAGGCTTGTGAGGTGGCTTGGAATGCGGCTTTTCTCCTTTTCCCTTGTGGAAATCCTCAACTTCCTCAGCCAAAAGATGTACGTGGGAAGGCTTGTGAGGTGGCTTCTCTCCTTTTCCTTTATGAAAATCCTCAACTTCTTCCTCAGCTAGAAGATGTCCATGGGGAGGCTTGTGGGGTGGTTTCTCTCCCTTTCTCTTGTGCGAGTCTTCAGCTACTTCCTCAGCTAGAAGATGCCCGTGAGGTGGCTTGTGTTTTGGTGGTGATTTCTCTTCTTTTCCTTTGTGCGAGTCCTCAACAACTTCTTCGGCTAAAAAGTGTCCGTGTGGTGGTTTGTGTTTTGGTGGTTGTTTCTTCCCTTTTCCTTTATACAAGTCATCGACATCTACTGCCAATAGGCGGCGACTGTGAGGTGGTTTGTATTCTTGTGGAGGTTTATGCGGTGGTTTGTGTTCTGGTGGAAATTGTTCTTGTGGTGGTTCGTGTTGTGGGGGAAATTTTTCTCCTTCATTATCAACATTCTCAGCCAAAAGGTGTCCATGGGGAGGTTTGTGTTTAATTGGTGGTTTCTGAAATCCATGATGATCAGCAAGTGAAGAGGCTACAATTCCTCCAAAAAGGAATAACACTAGCAAGTATTTAGAAGACATGTTTAGTGATAATTGTTGGGGATGTTAATATCGAAGGTTTTGTAAGCCTTTTATAGGAGAGAATTGGAGCCGCAACGTCACCACCCATGTCATACTACTTTGTCTTTAACTTATTTCCCTCAGTAGTATTAAACTTTACAATTTAAGTAGCAGATGACATTTAATGAGCCGCTTGGAGTTCAAAATCTTTGACAAAGTCTCTCTAGTTGGCTAATCTCATAGCAATGATTTTAGTAAATTCTATGAAACGCTGCAACTAATTAATCATTAGTCTTTGGGTTATGATTTATTTTATTTCCAGATAATGGCAGCATGACGTAAAATTCTAGATAACATTTTTGTTAGCAGTATATATATAGTAATTTATTCCAAATCAGTCTACAATATGATCCATACCATCATAGCATTATGTAAGAAATTCTCTTAATAATGTTTTAGTACTTAAGCTGCAGCATTGCTCCCATAGTTAATCTGTTTTTGATAACTTCGAAGAGTTTTCTTCTTAGTTTTTGCTCTCTCTCTTTGGTTAATGTTTTTTCTAATCATATTTAATTAAAAGAAAATATGACATCACTGCTGTCGACGTCCCCTCTGATTTGTGTTCACATTCAATATATCAATCCCATGTGACAATTTTTTTTATTAGAATGGTAAAGTTATGAGTTGTTATAAAAACAATCACGTTACTACAAAGCATATAAATATATTATCATTTATAAATTAGAACATTATTTTGCATTTACTTTACAAAAAAAGACATATCTTAATTAACGTGCCTTAATTATGCCTTTTCATGGCTCAATGTGCACAGATCTGAGCTTTCCCCTCAGGAGAAAATAGAAAATATAGAAAAAGAAGTTGCTTAGAAATGAATATTCAAGTTAATTTATTTCCGATGTGGGTGTGAACACTGTTTTTTTAACAAATCGTGGAAGCAAAAACTGAAATATCGTCCTCTTATATATTAGTTTAATTAGGTGATATTAATCGTATTCTTTGCAGTAAGTGCGGTGTAAATTACTTGAATTCCGAAAATTGTGCAGTAATCTTCAAGCGTATGCAAGAAGAAATGTTTTATTGAAACTTATTATATCATAGAAATACTTCAGTAGCATCTGTAAGAATTCATTACTGGTTTTTTTTTACTTACATTTTTGAGGCAAGAGTAATCAATTAGAAGAATAGTTAGAATTTCATTTGCAATTAGAGTTTTTTTTAGTTTTAGTTAATGCATGATTACATTAGCATACCATAATAAATATATTCTAGATCTCCGTTTTTTTATTTTAGTTTATGCATGATTACATTAGCATAACATAATAAATATATTCTCTCCGTATTTTTTATATTTTTACTTTTTAGTTTTAGTTTTTTGGTATACCTGCCTTGGAAGATTCATTTCTCGGCTTCCAAACTTACCATAATAAATATATTCTCTCCATTTTTTTTTATATGTAACTTTTATAGTTTTCACTATAATTAAAAAATAATAAATAAACTTGAATTTAGTATATTAAATTACGTAATTAATGATAAATTATCAAATTTAATTAGTTCTAAACTTATTGAAAAAAATAAATTGGAAAAATAAATTAAATTATATTAAAAATTTAAAAATTACAAATAAATAGAATTTTAATTTTACTTAAAAATGATACATAAAAAAAACAAAAGGGGTATAAGTTTATTTTTCCTATATATATACAAAGTCATTGTTTTTTTATAGTTCATCCGATATTTTTTTTATTATTTATCTAATATTTAAAATTTACTGATTTAATTAAATTAATTTAATTTGATTTGCATCGGATAAATTTATATAAGGTAAAATGCTTCTTAATTATCAATAATTTAAAAATTTTTATTTTCAGTCAAACTTCTAATTAAAAGAAAAAAGGAATTTGTCCCGGTCCTATCTGTTCTCTAGAGCTACTTACAAAGTCATTATTATTATCATATCATCAGAAAAAAAAAAAAAGAAAAACCTATGTCTAGCAATTTTAACCTACATAAATTTTTGATAGAATATATGAAAATCCTTCGGATAGCCCCCTAGCTAGTTGGTTTAAAAAACCCACACCTTTTCACATTTATTTTACATAATATGTTGTAGTTATAATTAGGGGTGTACACGGATTTGTATCTTTTTATACTGAACTAAAATATCGAAAAAAAGATTTAAAACTGAATTGTACTGTTGACTTTTTGACGAGAACCGAACCGAACTGTAACATTGACTTTATTTAGAATGAATCTGAATATTTTATTTAAAATCGGATCGAAAACTGTATTCAACTGTACCGAATTGTTCGAGAATTAAATTGTAATAAAATAATCGATATTTATTAATTATTATATATAATACTAATAATTTATATATAAATATTATTTATAATTTCTATTTTATATATACTATATAAATTTAACTTCATAATTATTTTTATTATATATTTTAAAGCATAAAATTAAAATAATAATTAGTTAATAAATCAAACTAATATTTTAATTATTAATAAGATAAATTTAATTATTATAATAATGATTCTATCTATATGAATATGGATATGAATCTAAAACAATTTATTTTTAATTTAATTTATTTTTAATTTTACTCAACTACCGCTTAATTTTTCTTTTTGTACAAATATTTATATAAACATGTAAGATAAGCAATTTATCACACAATTACTTTATAAATTAAATTTATTTATTTTTAATATCACTCAACTAGTAGTAATCTATTTTTGATACAATAATTATTTGAGTATGTAAATTAAAAATGTAATTATATACAATTATTATTTATAATAAAATTTTACCAATTAATGTAAATATATGAGTATATAGTTATTTTTTCAATAATTTCATTTACTTTTAGTATCGCTCAACTAGTACTCATTATTTTTTGCATAATAGCTATATGAATAATCAAGTATGAATATTAATAATGTAATTATATACAATTACTATATATAATGAAATTTATATAGTTATATAAGTATATAATAATCATACTAATTAATTTAATTTATTTTTAGTATCAATCAACTAATATTCATTTATTTTTACCACAATAACTATACAAGTATGTAAATTAATAATGTAATTATATACAGTTATTATATATACCAAAATTTAACCAATTGATGTAATTATATGAGTATATAAATATTTTATCAATTAATTTCATTTACTTTTTGTACCACTTAATTAATATTCATTTATTTTTGTATAATACCTATATGAGTAATTAAGTACGTAAATCAATAGTATAATTATATAAAATTATTATATATAATGAAATTTATCAACTTAATGAAGTATTGATACAATACATATATAAATACGTAAATTAATAATATAATTATATATAGTTATCATACAAAATAAAAGTTTAGTTGTATATTTAAAAATAATAAGAAAAAAATTAAAATTCTATCAAGGGAATTAAAAATTAAATTTTAAAATTTGAGTTCAAAGAGGGAATTAAAAATTGAAGTAAAAGAATTTATAATTTTTTAAAATATTAAAAAATAAATTGTTTTAGTGAGGTGAGGTGAAAAAATCAAAGGAGAGCATTAGGTTTAGGATAGTTGTCATTTTATAATCTCTTTCTTCAGTCAAACTTTGCCCCCTCTCTTCCTCCACCGCTTTAACCATCTTCACTGCCTTTTGCTTCATCCGCCGCTTCAACCAGCTCCACCATCTACATGTCCTTTATCTTTTCCCATTGATTTTTCTATCTGCTTTTTGCTTTCTTTCTAAATCTCGCTCTCCATCGCCTTTCTTCAATTTGATTGTTTTTTATGCATTCCAGACCCAAATCAAAGAAGAGAGTGAATTCTGGTTGTTGGGTTCAGGTTTATAGCAATGATTCAGGTATATAATTTAGAATTTTTATTTTTATTTTTTTAATGAAAATGGAGAAATAAATACAGTTGAAATTTGACAAGTATTAGAGTTCGATTAATAAGATAGTGCCATTCTTTTTATAGTTGTGGTTTTGGATCCTAAATTCAAAATGAAATTTCTAATTTCAAAGTATGTATACAACTTTTTATGGTGAGCTTGAATCGGAAAAAATAGTTTCTAAAGTGACAGCTGCTTTGAATGGATTGATAGAAGAATATAAAAAAAATGTAAGAAGTTAATACTGATAAAATTATAGACCCACCACTAAATTCTAATGAAATTGATGATTATGTTGATGTGTGGTTTTTGAAAAATGAGGATAAGTAGCAAGTTGTATCTTAAGAAGATTTGAATGCTTATTTGACTTATAAATTAATAAAAAATTATCCTGATTTTGATATTTTAAGTTGGTGGAAGATAAATGAGCCAAATTATCCAATTTTGGCTAAAGTTGCTAGAGATGTCTTGGTTGTTCATTGTTTGACTGTAGTTTCTGAATCAACTTTTAGCATTGGAGAAAGGATTTTAGATAAATTTAAAAGTTTTTTAAGTTCGATTACATCCGAAATTCTTATTTGTTACCAAAATTGATTAAAATCGGCTACACTTTTGGCTTCAGAGGTATCAATTAAAAAATTTGAAAAGTTTAAATAAGGTAATTATTATATTACGTAAATTTTTTATTTAGTATTTATATTTTTTGTATTCTAATTATTTAAAATACTTGTTGTTTTTTTAGATATTGCTCAAGATTCTGAAATCAATATTAGCATAATTTAGAGAAAGACCGTTAAATATTAATTTTTAATTAATGTACTTTGAATTAAACTTTAATTATACTTATTGAGATATTTTAATTGTATTTATATTTATTATTTTGTGAATTTATTTTGCAAAATTTTAAAATATTGAATTATCTAAAATACCGAATTGTATTGTACTGTATTGTTTGTACTGAAAGAACTGAAGAACCGTACTGAATTATACTGAATTTTTGTAAAACTATATCGAATTATTCCGAATTTTTAAGAAAGTTACAATATTAAATTTTTAAAATATCTAAAATTTCGAAATAATACGGAGATTTATAAATCTCAAAATTATACCGTATCGTGTACACCCCTAGTTATGACTCAGTTTATTATCCATGATACCCTTGTTGGATCAAAACCAAAAACTTGAAGCATACTTGCTAAGTAAACCCACTCTATACTATTCTAGCATTTAGATATATCGAGTTCAATAGCCATATCCGATTGATAATATGCTAATATCACTTTATGTTGAGCTAATATAAGACGAGAAAAGGAAAGATAGAGTGCTAACTAACTAACTAACTCATAACTCACTAATTAACTGCTTGATAAATAAATTAACAAAGCTGAGCAGTGTAAATATCTTTCACTCCCAGCTTGAATTTCAAAGGCTTGTAACACAGGAGCACGCTGAGGCTTAGAGAGATCTGCAAGTTGGAGGGCAGTTCGCATAGGTAGTCCAATTCAATGTGTTTTGTTTTTTCATGACATGATTTCAGTAATATGGATTGCTTAGAGATTATCACACAATAAAAGAGTTGGTTGGGAATGGCTTTGGTGAAGATCTTTGAGCACGTAAAAAATCCACTGTAGTTCATAGTTAGCTATATTTAGCCTCGTGATCGGCCTGGGTATGACGAGTGTTTTAAGTATCCAAACTGGTCCTAAGAATATAACACTTCTTTATAATAACTTGAACAGTTTTTACCTCACAAGCTAGCTAGTTTTCGGAGTTGAGATAGGCCAACTTCATGTTCTTCAACATTGAATTTGGTCACCGTTATTTTCTAATGTCAGCTGAATAATGGCAAGTAGAGATAACTTTTCATATAATTCTTTTGCACATCACTTATGGTATATAGATCATAGCTTAAGAAAGAGCAGAAACACAAGACAGAAAATAGTATTATTCATAAATATATATGTAAATGACTGCAAGTGGTTCTCAAGCACGGCAATAATAGAACTAGCTCTATATATAAAGAAAAAGCAGTGAAACATATCTGCTCTTATTCGTAGTAACTATTGTATCTCAATTTCCCAAAGAACTCAATACGGTGAGGGTGCAATGTGGTGTGGCTTGTTCCCTGGTGGCATCTGATGACCTTCACCACCACTCTTCATTGGAGGGTATGCTGGTGCTGGATGGTGACCATGATGTGGTGATGGCTCATGGGTTGGTGGAAAAAAATCTTTCTTGTGGAGGTTCAGCTGAGCTTAATGGCCTGTGCTCCTTTCTATGATGTTTGTGTTCATGGTGTCACTTGTGGTGGTGAGTTGGTGGCTCTTGCTCAGGGGCTGGCCTTGAAGAATGCAACAATTTTACTGTTATTTTAACCATAGTTATTTTTCTTTTTCTTGTAACTATAGTTACTTTCTCGGTTAGTTCTTTCTCGTTTTTGCTTGTATATAAGAACTCTGTTAAGCTCTGTTTAATAGATATGAATTATAGAGAGAGAAGTATTCTACTTCTTCCTCTTCTCTTATTTTTCTATATGGTATCAGAGCCATATACGATCTGATTTGAAAGTTTTCTCAAGATTGATTGAAGTTTGTTGATAACTCTCATTACTTGTTCTTGAGATTGATGGCGGAAGAGTCAGTAGATTCGTTGCTGTAAGAATGCAGAAATCCAGAGGAATTTGCTCGAGGAAGAAACTGACCTAGGGTTGGAGCTATGAAGAATCCTATGGATTTACAGGGTTCTGATAATCCTGGTATTAACCTAGTCACAACTCCATTAAATGGCTTCAATTATCGCACATGGAGTACATCAATGAAGAAGGCATTAGCTGCGAAACACAAGCTAGGTTTTATTACTGGAAGAATCAAAATGCCAGCTGAAGATTCAGAAGAATATGAAGATTGGCTAAGTGTGAATGCGATGGTAGAATCTTGGATTCTTAATTCACTTACTAAAGAATTGCATGAAGCTTTTCTGTATGTATCCTCTGCGAAGGATCTCAGGGATAAATTGGAGAAAAGATTTGGTGATTCATCTGGACCTCAAAAGTATCAGTTAAGAAGAGAAATTGGTACAATCACGCAGGGTAACTTAAGTTTGTCCATGTATTTCACGAAGTTGTGTAAACTATGGGATGAATTGCAGTGTATTGTTCCAGTTCCTCAATGTACTTGTGGTAGATGTGTTTGTGATGTTTCAGATAAGGTAATGAAGATGAATGAGAATGATAAGATTATTCAGTTCTTGATGGGACTGAATGAGTCTTATAATCACATCAAGAATCAGGTGTTGATGATGGATCCATATCCAAATATAGACAAGGTCTATTCTATGTTAATGAATGTTGAGAAGCAGAGATAGATTTCAGATATTTATGCTGAAGTGAATGACAATAGTGCTTTGTCGGTTAATGTTGCTATAATAACCAATAATCAGAGAGGACAGAAACCCGTTGCTAAGCAGAAGAAGGAAGATAAACATTACGTTTTTTGTAAAATGGATGGACATATGAAGGAGACTTGTTTTAAGCTACATGGCTATCTTGAATGGTATATCGATTTAAAGAAACAGCAAAAACGGAAAGGAAGTAAGGTTGTGCAGGCAAACATGGCAGAAACACCAATAGATAAAGCTGATGTATGCGAAGAAATGACTAGCTTTGATAATTTGAGCGTGCGAGATTTGATTCAGCAGGAGTTAAAGAAGATGATGAAAGGAAAGCAAGTTCATGAAGAGATTGTGAACTTTGCTCAAGATTTTGCAGGTAATACTTCTTCTTCTTTATCTATGAACACTGCGTGTAACAAGAATGTTTGCTGGATAATAGATACAGGAGCTAGTAGTCATATTTCTGGAGATAAAAGCATTTTTTACAGCTTGCAACCTATAAGTCAATCTAAAGATGTGTTTTTGCCTGATGGTTCAGTTAAGAAAGTGAGAATGATGGGGAATGTAAGACTTAGCAAGGACATTTGTTTGACAGATGTTTTGTATATTCCTACTTTCAAGCACAATTTACTATCAGTTCGAAAACTTTTGAAGGCAAAATCATTGATGTGTGTCTTCTACCCTGCATTTTGTGTGTTACAGGGCTTGAGGACTAAGGATGTGTTTGCAGTAGGTATGGCTGCTGGAAACCTTTATTGCCTGGATGACAGTTCTTTTGATGAACGTGTTATTAGAAGATATGTTAGTCAAGTTGATGATGTGTTTTTTGTAAATACAGTTGCTTGTAATAAATCTCTTTGGCATAAGAGACTTGGGCACCCTGCATTAGGGATTGTACAGAAGCTTGGTTTATTGAATAATACAAGTTCTTTTACATATCTTCCTTGTGATGTTTGTGCACAGTCCAAACAAACCCGAATTTCTTTTCCAATTAGTGACAGTCATAGCAAGATTTTATTTCAGCTAATGCATGTTGATGTTTGGGGTCCCTACAACCAACAATCATTATCTGGAGCCTTTTATTTCTTAACCATTGTAGAAGATTGTAGTCGGTGTACTTGGACTTTTCTCATGCAATCCAAGGATCAGTCTAGTTCTACTATCTTAAAGTTCATTAAGATGGTTAGGACTCAATTTGGAAAAGAGATTAAGGTTATCAGAACTGATAATGGAGGAGAGTTTTTAGGATGTGCTTGTCAAACTATTTTCACTAATTTTGGTATTCTTCATCAAAGGACTTGTGTTTACAGTACTTAACAAAACGAAAGGGTGGAAAGGAAGCATAGGCATCTTTTGCAAATGTCCAGAGCTCTGTTATTACAAGCTCACTTACCTGTTCGGTTTTGGGGAGAAGCAATCTTGCATGCGACTTATCTCATTAATCGGCTTCCCACTGCGGTACTGAATTGGATGAGTCCATATGAAGTTTTGTTCCACAAGAAACATGATTTTACTGATTTGCGATTGTTTGGTTGTCTTTGTTATGTGACATATACTAAGCCCATGAAAGATAAGTTTGATGCAAGGGCTGGTAAGGGTATATTTTTGGGTTATGTACCAGGAATAAAAGGTTACAAGGTTTATCATTTGGAAGATAGGCGGATTCATGTTTCATCATCTTCTCAAGTGGCTGATTTATTCACTAAGCCACTAGGTTTTCCGTTGTTTGCTAAGTTCTCTTCCAAGTTGGCTTTGTTGGATGCTCACCAAACCTCAACTTGAGGGGGGGATGAAGACTGCAACAATTTTACCGTTATTTTAACCATAGTTATTTTTCTTTTTCTTGTAACTCTAGTTTATTTTTCGTGTAACTATAGTTACTTTTTCGATTAGTTCTTTCCCGTTTTTGCTTGTATATAAGAACTCTGTTAAGCTCTGTTTAATAGATATGAATTATAGAAAGAGAAGTATTCTTCTTCTTCCTCTTCTCTTATTTTTCTATAGGCCCAGGACTGAACACACAGGAGAGATATGGTCATGCAAGCCAATGATGGAGTGATAAGAGCCATCACACCAATAAGCAAAACAAGCAGATTTGGGTTAGACATCTTAATTTCAGGTTTTGATGGTGCTCAACTTGAAGATTCAGTTCTCTTTTTATAATGGTACGGGGGCCAGATGTGTGCAAATTCTGTTAATTTGATTTCATCTTTAGAAGCTTTGAAGAGGAAATTGTTATTATAATTTTCACCAACAATCTCTGCAAAATTTCAGATGTGAGTTAGGCTCAAAGTAATATCTCATAGCCATTGGAAATTTACAGTTCTATCTAGCTGAAATTTTCTTACTTTTGTTAGGGAAGCACATGGAACCATGCTACATTTATACGGTTGTTGACACTACAAGAAAAATTCACTTTACCGACGGAAATTCCCAACGGAATTGAGTGAATTTCGGTAGGGAAATAAAATTGCCGACGGAATTTAGCGACGAAAAATGGCAAAGGAGATCCGGTTGTAGGCAATTTTTTCGACGGAATTATATTGACCGTCGGCAATTTTACCGACGAAAATAATTATACCGTAGGCAAATTTTCGACGGAATTATATTGCCCGTCGGCAATTTTACCGACGGAAATAATTATTCCGTAGGCAAAATTCTGACAGAATTATAAAATCCGTAGGCAAATTTAACGACGGTAAGTATATTTCCGTCGGTAAATTTGTCTATTGCTAAAAAATTTACGACGGAATTAATCGTCGCTATTTTAAGAAAATATTATATATTTATAAGAAAATATTCTAATTAGCCGGTAATCGAAATTTATAAAGAAATTAAGCAAAACCAAACAAACATATAATTCCAGCCAAACAAAGTAAATTTTAATTTCTTTCACAAAGTTCATAAAACATTTAGAGTAAAATAAAAAACCCATGAACCATAACAGAAACTAGAACAGAACCCTTTAACAAGTACTGAGTATTTGAAATAAAAAATAAAGAGAAGAACGAATGACTAACGTTGAATCCAAAGCAGTGAATGACTCCCTGCCTTTTCTCCGTAAAAATCTTGATATTCTTCTGACTTCATTACCCTGATGTCCCACCATCACAATAGAAAAGAAATACATGGAACTCTTGCTAAAGAAATGGAATCATATTCAAGGTGCAAACTAAATAAACAAACTCACCATTGCTCCACTGAAATCAAACTTGGAATATCTTTTGCTGAGAGAATATGCAGCATCACCTACTTGCCCGGCCAGCCTATTATCTAAGCAAGTCATGTATTGGAAAATCTCCCAACAAATCTTTAAACCATTTAAAAGGTTTAAGTAGGTTAGATAGATGCTAACTTTAATTCAACTATATCTATTTTGATGAAATGAGATATTTTCAGAATGCAAATGGATTAGTTCTAGAAACCTTAATAAAAGTGCAATCCTTCCATTGCAACAAGAGCAAGAGTCCATGCTTCAATTGGGAAAGCCCATTATGCCCCAGGCTCTCAGTTATAACCAGAAAATGTTGTCATACCATCTCAACAAGCCCTAAAAAATGTGACTTGTTAGGAATTCCGATTTTAACATCAGTCAACAAACTTAGAATTACAACCCAAAAGTTACCATCAATACCACATAACATCCTTTAATACTATTAGAAAATAAAAAGCTTCTGAGGCTCAAAAACTAATTTTGAATTGCATCATATCATATTCGTTTAATTCTTTTTCAATGTTAATGGAAGAGAAGCTTACAGTTATTTTCTTTTCATGACACAAAGCAATGGAGATATGAGGTAAGAGGTGTACTAACGACAATGGAGATGCAAGATAAGACGTGTACAAACATCTTCATACCATAATGATGGACTCCAATATTTCCAAGCATGGCATAATACTCAATCTCAGATTTCCTCAGAGGTGGACAATTGTTTGAAATTATAATCAATTTTCCTGCACAGAAATTATAACCATAAGAGAAAAATACAGCCCATTATATCCAACCCAATCCAAAAGTTAGCCAAAAAACGAATTAGCAAGAAAGATTATTCTTTTTTGCTAATAAGAAAATTAACCTTCGGAGGTGCGGAGAGATCGAAGAACAGTTTTGTAACCAAGAGTGTATTTTCCACTCTTCATCACTAGAGCCAGCCTGTTATTGATGCTCAAATGGGTCTTCTTCTATAATATTTAAGAAAAACAATCATCAAATCTGAAATCTAATTTGAAACATAAAATGTGCTTGCTGCAATGAGCTTCATGGATAGAAACTGAAAATATATACAAAAAATAATAATAATAATAAATCATTTTATTATGTATAAAAGAAAAAATTAATTAGAATATTAGAATATGCATTTCAACTTGCAAGTAAAAACTGACCTCAACTTGATTTTGGAAGGACTGAAAAAGTAACTAAGATAGTTTTAAGTTGCATGCTTGCTTCATCTTTAAACATTTAAATTCAATTTTTCTTGTAAACTATATCAAGTTAATAGTTTTAGCTGACCTTGACATTACATATATGTGACAAAACATAACTTCCTAGCTTGCATATAAAAATAAAAACATAGAGGCACAATTTTATTTTTATGGTTGGACATTTTCTTCATTAGTAATAAGGTAGATTTCCTTCCCATAATTTTATAAAATTACATTGCTGGAAAATTGATTAACTGTAAGTAAAAGCCATCTTAGTGCAACAACGTTGACGTTGAGCAAAGGCAAAGCAATCTGTAAATATATATTCCTATTATATTATAGGACATTAAGATGGCTAAGCTAGCTAATGCATTATTTATTTATATTTGAACAAAAAGCTAATGCTATTCCCTTTCTCGATCAAGGATTAGAAAATATTTCAAACATTGTGGGGCCCATTTCAAGACTACAAAAAACTTATCAATTCCTCCACCCACCCATTTTGACTTTTGCCGTTTTGGTTCCCATTCGGGTCCTTCATCTGCCGTTTGATCAGCTTTCTTTCCCATTGTTTGACCTAGTCCTTTTCTTCACCCTTGTTTTATTTCTCTTTCTTTTACTATTCCAATCAAACCATGATGCAAGAAAAGTAACGAGGTGGCTAAAGGAAACCATACAATTAACCATGGTTATTAAAACCGGACCGGATCGGGCGGTCGAACCGGTTTAACCGCGAGCCGTTGGCTGGTCCGGTTGGTTCAATGGATGAAAACCGGATTGGATAAAAACCGGGAAATACTGTTTCAAACCGCCAAAAAACCGGTTGAACCGGGATAAACCCGGAAAAACCGGGTTAAATGATAAAACCGGTTTGATTTTAGAAAAACCAACTTTTTGTCCAAAATATTTATACAATATTATTTTTTCTGGAAAAAAATAAAATAAAATTATAAATACAAAATAATTAAAATTCAAACAATTTAATGAATTTTTTATAAATAAAATAAAATTTTATAATTTATATTTGAAGAATTTATTTAAAAATTTATATTTTTTACTATATTTATCTTAAATTTTTATTATAAATGTTGAATGACTTGAAAATATAGTCGTATTGTTAATGTTTGATGATAAATATATTTTTCTAAAATATTTTTAATTTTTTTATATAGTGATATTTTCATAATATTTATATAAAACTTAAAAAATAATATATTTTTTAAAAAATGAAAAAAATCCGGTTGAACCCTAAAGAACCGGTCGAACCACGAACCCTTAAGCTCTCCGGTTCGTTAACCGGTCCGGTTTTAATAACATTGCAATTAACCACATTAGGATGCTAATATTTATGTATCTAAATTATGCTATAAAAAGAGAGAGTAAAAACTAGAGAGAGCAAATACAAAATGAAGCTTTTTCTTCCGTGGGGAAGGGACTGCAGCCTGCAGGTTTTCTGGTTCAAGTTAAAATTTTATGGTCTCAATCCTAACAATTCAACTTTACTTTACCTCTTTGAAATATAATTTTTTTAATATAATTAAATTTTTTTCAATTCTCTTTTATTGAGTGCAAATGTATTTGGTGGGCACCATTCTATAGTGGTAGATTAAAATTAAATCACTTGAATTGTTGTATTATTAAATAATAAATACTATACAATATAATTAATTTAATATGTAAAACCAACAGCTTGAGAACTTTGGTCTAAGAATTACAGCTTTTCGTTTTCAGATTTGCACTTTAATAATTAAACGAAGAGTGAATGACGAACAAAATTCAAATTTCTTTAAAAGTAAAATATAGTATATAATCCCTCTATTCTAGTTTAAGTATGTTTATTTTATTCCAAGTGTCACTCTTTAAAATAAAAATCATATTTTATCTTGATTTTGATATTTTAAATTTATTTATTTTTTCTGAGCATTTTTTTTATCTTAATTAATAAAATGATACATAATTATCTTTTAAAAAATTGAGCTATTGATTTTAATTAATATGCGTGAAAAAGCCAAAAGTAAAAATCTTGAATGAAAACGGACGGAGTATAAAATATATTTTTATATATTTTCTACTGCATAATTAACATATGAAAAATGCATGATTATTGGTAAAATGAATTTCCTTAAATGAAAACCCTACTATTAATGACAAAAAAATGGCGGGAAAATGAACATAAACTAATTACATACTCTATTACATAAAAATGGCCCGAGGGATATAATTTAGAATAAGCAACACAACCTCTAATGTCAAAAAAGGCCCTAAAGAATCAACATAAACTAATTACATACTTTATTTTCTTTATACGACATAAAATAAATTATAATATAGTCTTATATCCTGGCAAGTTGAAGATAATTAAGTACAAATTAGATTTTCCTGAGGATAAGATATAACCTCTAATGTCTTCGACCTAAAATCATGTCAAGAACATTGACATACCTCAAGACCTTAAAATGATTATAATGAGAACAATCTTCACTTCTTGAAACTTTACGATGGAGAAGTCTATTTTATTTAACCCTCAATTTTAGTTAGTTTAGTAATTTCCATTTGTATTAATAAATTGATGAACGCCATAAATAAATACATTTTTTTTGTACAAATGTTACGAAAACATTAAATATCTTTGGGTTCAATGTTTTTCCATTGTATAGATCTAATCACGAATAAATAAAATGCGGATATAAAAAGATATCTTCTAAAATAAACTAAATTACATGTAATTAATGAAATAATCAAATTTACACATAGTACTATTTATAAATCATTATTAACTTAATAATTTTATGAAATAATCAAAATTTATATATTATTTTTTAAAAAAAATAAAATTGTTAAAATAAAATAAAAAAATATAACAATTATAATTTATAAGAGTAATTGACTTTTATGAAAATTACCGACGGAATATTTTTTCCGTCGGCAAATTACCTACGGAATCATATTCCGTAGGTAAATACCGACGGAATATTATATCCGTAGGTAAATACCGACGGATTTATTTTCCGTCGGTAATTTTCCGACGGAATATTATTTCCGTCGGTAAATTTCGTGGCCTATTTCAGGCGCGAAAATTGGCGCCAATTTAACGACGGAATTTTTATATCCGTCGCTAAATTCCGTCGGTAGATTTTGGCGGGATAATTTACCTCCTTTATTTACGATGGATTATTTATTCCGTCGGGAATATGAATTTTGTCTACAATTTTCCCTACGGAACAATTTTTTCCGTCGGTAATTAGCGACGGAAAATGTTCCGTCGGGAATTAGGATTTTTCTTGTAGTGTGACTCGATATTCAAGGATCTAACACTATTCAATTAATTTACCGTCCAAAAAGAAAAAGGAGTTGATTGATTTATGAAGCAATTGCATAAAAACAAACCAAAACATCGCTAAAACCAACAATTACAAGAAGAGGTAAATGTTTATAAACTCTTAATTGCATTTTTCTGGATAAAGTAACCGATGAGAATTTTTTTTGGAGGAAAATAAAAATTTATGGTAAAAGGGGACACTTTAGCCCAAGGGTAAGATTAAGCCAAAAATTGATAATTTTATTATAATTTTTATTTATTTTAATTAATTATTAATTAATATTTGGCAGTTGTAAGCCTACTTAACTGCTGACAGTTTTTAAATTTTAAAAACAAGTTCACAATTATAAAAACAACATATCTGTTGAAGCCTCTAATTACAATTAAATTGTTCTAAATAAAGTTTTAAATCAGTTTAATAAATAATAAAATTTTCTTAAAATTAATTTTTTTCCATTTACGAATTATAGAACTCAGAGATTTTACTAGAAGAGAACAAGTGCGAAATGATTTCAACCAACTAAAGTTAGCTGCGCGGACATATCCTTTTAGTGTAGTATGTGATTTCTTTCTGTCTTTTTGTGTAATTCCTATTATAGACTCCATCCTTATTTTCTTCAACCTTGGTTCTTAAAAAATAAATAAATGAAACTTTCAAGCAATTTAAGTTAAATATTGTTATTTTACCGTTGGAAAACAAAGTATACGGGAAGAGAACAACAGCAGATTTGTACTTACACTTTGAGCTCAACAGAGAGTAAAAGCATAGCACTATAAACAGAGCCATGCAGCTTCATATATATATTACCTCGCTTGAAATTGCCATTACAAACTGGGAATCACTAGACCAGAATCCGCGCTGAAACAGTGGAAATTATTATTTGTGTTAGTTTCTCAGTTAGAACTGCTATATAAAATCATGATTTTTGTTTGCATATATACTAATACAAGGTCAACATGTCGTATGTGTTTTATGTTATCTATCGCATTGCTAAATGTAAAATATTTTCATGTGCGAATATGTATTAGGTTGGCTTGTGCATGTCTTGCTCTATTGTTTATCAAAAGATAACAGTTAAACCAGAAAGAGTATAGTAGAATAGCACTCAATATATATATAGTGCAAGTCTACATAACAGCCAAGTATAGAGCACAATAAGCGCTAGTCAAATTAAGTACAAAGTCCATGCAAACAACGGAAGAATGAACACCGGTTTCTTATTCTTGGCCTATATTCTAAATGAACAAAGCTAGCGACGTTCAGTTGGCTGATGGAGGCTTGTGAGGAGGTTTGTAAGGCGGCTTGTGATGTGGTTTCTCTCCTTTGCCCTTGTGGAAATCCTCGGTTTCCTCTGCAAGAAGATGTCCATGGGGAGGCTTGTGAGGTGGCTTGTAATGCGGCTTTTCTCCTTTTCCCTTCTGGAAATCCTCAACTTCCTCAGCCAAAAGGTGTCCGTGGGGAGGCTTGTGAGGTGGCTTCTCTCCCTTTCCTTTATGAAAATCCTCAACTTCTTCCTCAGCGAGAAGATGTCCATGGGGAGGCTTGTGGGGTGGCTTCTCTCCCTTTCCTTTATGAAAATCCTCAACTTCTTCCTCAGCTAGAAGATGTCCATGGGGAGGCTTGTGGGGTGTCTTCTCTCCCTTTCCTTTATGAAAATCCTCAACTTCTTCCTCAGCTAAAAGATGTCCATGGGGAGGCTTGTGGGGTGGCTTCTCTCCCTTTCCTTTATGAAAATCCTCAACTTCTTCCTCAGCTAGAAGATGTCCATGGGGTGGCTTGTGGGGTGTTTCTCTCCCTTTCTCTTGTGCGAGTCTTCAACTACTTCCTCAGCTAGAAGATGCCCGTGAGGTGGCTTGTGTTTTGGTGGTGATTTCTCTTCTTTTCCTATGTGCGAGTCCTCAACAACTTCTTCCGCTAAAAGGTGTCCGTGTGGTGGTTTGTGTTTTGGTGGTTGTTTCTTCCCTTTTCCTTTATACGAGTCATCGACATCTACTGCCAATAGGCGGCGACTGTGAGGTGGTTTGTATTCTTGTGGAGGTTTATGTGGCTGTTTGTATTCGGGTGGAAATTGTTCTTGTGGTGGTTCGTGTTGTGGGGGAAATTTTTCTGCCAAAAGGTGTCCATGGGGAGGTTTGTGTTTAATTGGTGGTTTCTGAAATCCATGATGATCAGCAAGTGAAGAGGCTACAATTCCTCCAAAAAGGAATAACACTAGCAAGTATTTAGAAGACATGTTTAGTGATAATTGTTGGTGATGCTAATATCGAAGGTTTTGTAAGCCTTTTATAGGAGAGAATTGGAGCTGCAACGTCACCACCGATGTCATACTCTTTTACTTCACTCAGTAGTATTAAACTTTACAATTCAAGTAGCAGATGACATTTAATGGGCCCCATGGAGCTCAAAATCTTTGACAAACTCTCTCTAGTTGACAGATCTCACAGCAATAATTTTAGTAAATTCTATGAAATGCAGCAACTAAGTAACCATTAGTCGTTGGGTTATGGTTTATTTCATTTCCAGGTAATGGCAGCACAAAGTAATATTCCAGATACCATTTTTCTTAGTAGTATATATACACTAATTTATTCCAAATCAGTCTACAATAGAATCCATGGCATCATGTAAGAAACTCTCTTAATAATGGTTTAGTACCTAAGCCGCTGCATTGCTCCCATAGTCAATCTGTTTAGAATTTCGGTTTTCTTACTCTGACTTCACTGTTGGTTAATTTTATTTCTAACCATATGACATCACTGCTGTAGCCACCTCTAAATTGTGTTCACATTCAATATACAATCCCATGCGACATTTTTGTTAGGTTATGAGCTGTTTTAGAAAACTATTGTTACACCACCTCCTGATCATGTTACTACAAAAGCATATTAATATATTATCATTATACATCCAAGAGATTAAGATGGAATGACTTAGGTGTTGAAAAATCAAGGTTAGGCAAGTTTGGCAACCAACCAAGTTTGGCAACCAACCAAAACCAAAGTTAGGCAACCAACCAAGTTAGGCAACCAACCAACAATTAGTAAAAAGGGGAAATTTTACAACTATAAATACCCCCCCTTAGTTTTAGTTTCATAATCCCAAGCAATTCATTTGCTCTCTTCTCTCTTGTATCATTTAACTTCGTGTTAAATAATATTTAGTAGCATCCGAGGACGTAGGCATAATTGGCCGAACCTCGTTAAAATTCTTTGTTCCTTATTATCTTTATTTTAGCTGCGATCTTATTTGCTCTGTCCGGTGCCTTATTTTCCGCAACAAGTGGTATCAGAGACAGGTTCTATCTTAGTATGCTCTGTGGTTGCAGTATAAACTGATCTTCCACATCAGAAAAGATTTTTCCTTGGGTTGTTCACGTATACGGTGACTGTTCACGTATACGATCACTGTTCATCTATACGGTTACTATTCACGTGAAATAGTGGAAGCTGATTTTTGAGCAGAAGTTCGTGATAGAAGCAATGGCGGCAAAATACGAGATCGAAAATTCAACGGGAGAAATTTTTCACTGTGAAAATTG
Source organism: Excoecaria agallocha (assembly GCA_037975025.1). Lineage (NCBI taxonomy): Eukaryota > Viridiplantae > Streptophyta > Magnoliopsida > Malpighiales > Euphorbiaceae > Excoecaria > Excoecaria agallocha. The sequence continues at coordinate 105,647,531 of CM075808.1, read as the reverse complement.
AAGATCAAAGCGGTTATGATAATTGTCTAACGGCAATTAGTCAAAGGCCCGCAGAAACGACAGATGATAAATGGAACGAGATGGATCGGAATGCTATTGCTAATCTTCATCTAGCACTAGCTGATGGAGTGTTGTCCAATATAGAAGAGAAGAAGACGCAAAGGATGCTTGGGATCACCTCACCAGATTGTACGAGGTAAAATCACTCCACAACAAGACTTTCCTAAAGAGGAAACTGTACATTTTACGTATGGCAGAATTCACTTCAGTGACGGAGCACTTAAATACTCTGAATACTCTGTTTTCCCAACTCACATCATTGGGACACAAAATAGAGTTAGAAGAACGTGCTGAGATTCTACTCCAAAACTTACCAGATTCGTATGATCAACTCATCATCAATTTAACAAATAACATGGATTCTCTAGTCTTCGATGATGTAGCAGCGGCTGTTCTAGAAGAAGAGAGTCGGCGCAAAAATAAGGAAGTTAGGCTTGCAAGCTCACAGCATGCAGAAGTCTTGACGGTGATGAGAGGAAGATCAAAGGAACGTGGCCCAAGTGGGAGCCACAATCAGGAAAGGTCCAAATCAAGGAGTAAGAAGAACATTAAATGCTACAACTGTGGCAAGAAGGGTCATTTGAAGAAGGATTGTTGGAATCTAAACAAAAAGGATTCCAATCCTCAAGGAAATATGGCAAGTAGTTCCGATGGTGGAGATGCTCTATGTTGTGAAGCAGCAACAACTTATGAAGGCAGAAAAAGGTTTGCAGAAGTATGGCTTCTTGATTCAGGAGCAACATTTCACATGACACCTCAAAGAGAATGGTTCCATCAATATGAACCTATCTCTGGAGGATCTGTATACAGCTGCAATGATCATGCCTTGAAGATTGTTGGTATTGGAACTATTAAGCTGAAGATGTATGATGGTACAATTTGTACTATTCAAGATGTACGGCATGTGGAGGGCCTAAAGAAGAACCTGTTGTCTTTAGGACAATTGGATGACTTGGGGTGCAAGTTCAGTGGTGAGAAAGGGATCTTGAAGATATCAAGAGGAGCGCTTGTCCTTATGAAGGGAGAAAAGATAGCTGCAAATTTATACATGATAAAGGGAGAGACTTTGCAAGAAGGAGATGCATTTGTTGCCACAAGCAGTCCAAGTGAAAAGTGTGCAATGTCTTGGCACAAGAAACTTGGGCATATGTCCGAACAAGGAATGAAGAGTCTTGCAGAGAGAAATCTACTTCCAGGTCTCACAAAAGTCTCACTATCCTTTTGTGAGCATTGTATTGTAAGCAAGCAGCATCGATTGAAGTTCAACACATCAAATTTTAGAAGCAAAGTCATTCTAGAATTGGTTCATTCTGATGTATGGCAAGCACCAGTATCATCCCTAGGAGGAGCAAACTACTTTGTGTCGTTTATCGATGATTACTCCAGGAGATGTTGGGTGTTTCCTATCAAGAAGAAAGCAGATGTGTTTCCAGTCTTCAAATCTTACAAAGCGCGGGTGGAACTTGAATCTGGCCAAAAGATCAAGTGTTTGAGGACGGATAATGGAGGAGAATACACCAGTAGAGAATTTGATGAATTCTGTAAACAAGAAGGCATCAAAAGACAATTTACCACGGCATACACTCCTCAACAAAATGGAGTGGCAGAGCGGATGAACAGAACTCTGTTGGAAAGAACAAGAGCAATGATGAGAACTGCAGGCTTAGATAAGAAGTTCTGGGCGGAAGCGGTCAACACTGCCTGTTATGTGGTGAATCGAGCTCCATCAACTGCAATTGAGTGTAAGACACCAATGGAGATGTGGGCTGGAAAACCGGTGGATTATTCAAACCTCCATGTATTTGGAAGTCCTGCTTATGTGATGTACAATGCCAAGAAATTACAAAACTGGATCCAAAATCCAGAAAATGCATATTCTTGGGATATGCTGAAGGAGTCAAGGGGTATCGCCTGTGGGATCCCACTACCCACAAGGTTATTATCAGCAGGGAAGTTATCTTTATAGAAGATAAAGATCAAGAGCAAGAGCAAGCAGAAAGTGAAGAAAAGTCAGAGACTACAAAAGTATATGTAGAAGGAGAATCAGAAACCAATGATTCTGCTGAAGCTATACCAGAACAAGAGCCAGTCGAATCTGAAGTTCCAACTAATTGGCGATCAACTCGCACAAGAAGGTTACCCAATTGGCACTCAGATTACATTATGGAGGGTAATATTGCATATTGTCTTCTAACTGAGGATGGAGAGCCATCAACTCTCCAAGAAGCAATGACTAGTTCAGATGTATCTCAGTGGATGGCAGCAATGCAAGAGGAAGTTGAAGCTCTTCATAAGAATAAGACATGGGATTTGGTGTCACTACCGCAAGGGAGAAAACCTATAGGCAATAAATGGGTTTACAAAATCAAGCGGAATGGTGATAATCAAGTTGAGAGATATCGTGCTAGATTGGTGGTCAAAGGGTATGCTCAGAAAGAAGGGATTGACTTTAATGAAATATTCTCACCTATGGTTCGTCTCACTACTATTCGAGTAGTCCTTGCAATGAGTGCAACTTATGACTTGCATCTTGAGCAGTTAGATGTGAAAACTGCATTTCTTCATGGAGATCTTGAAGAAGAAATTTATATGCTCCAACCAGAAGGATTTGAAGAAAAAGGAAAGGAGAACTTGGTTTGCAGATTGAACAAATCTCTGTACGGTTTAAAACAGGCGCCAAGGTGTTGGTACAAGAGATTTGATTCCTTTATCATGAGCCTTGGATACAGCAGACTAAATGCAGACCCTTGTGCATATTTCAAGCGGTTTGGTGTAGATGATTTCATTATCTTGCTGCTGTATGTGGATGATATGTTAGTAGCAGGCCCCAACAAAGATCGCATCAAGGAGTTAAAGGCTCAATTGGCTAGGGAATTTGATATGAAGGACTTGGGATCAGCAAACAAGATTCTAGGGATGCAAATTCACCGAGATAGAAATAATAGGAAGATATGGCTTTCTCAAAAGAATTATTTGAAGAAAATCTTGCAACGTTTCAACATGCAAGATTGTAAGCCGATTTCTACCCCACTTCCTGTTAATTTCAAGTTATCCTCAAAGATGAGTCCTAGCAATGAAGAAGAGAGGATGGAGATGTCTCGAGTACCGTATGCATCAGCAGTGGGAAGTTTAATGTTCGCTATGATATGTACAAGACCAGACATTGCACATGCAGTGGGAGTGGTTAGTCGATACATGGCGAATCCTGGTAGAGAGCATTGGAATGCTATTAAAAGGATTCTCAGATACATAAAGGGAACCTTGGATGTTGCATTATGTTATGGAGGATCAGACTTTATTGTCAGTGGATACGTTGATTCAGATTATGCTGGTGATCTTGATAAAAGCAAATCTACTACAGGTTATGTGTTTAAACTTGCTGGCGGAACTGTAAGCTGGGTTTCAAAACTGCAATCAGTTGTGGCCACGTCAACAACAGAAGCAGAATATGTAGCAGCTACACAAGCTAGTAAAGAAGCAGTATGGTTAAAAATGCTATTGGAGGAACTCGGGCACAAACAAGAGAAACTTTCTTTGTTTTGTGACAGTCAGAGTGCTTTGCATCTTGCAAGGAATCCAGCATTTCATTCGAAGACCAAACACATAAGGGTTCAGTACCACTTCGTTCGTGAAAAAGTGGAAGAAGGAACAGTAGATATGCAGAAAATTCATACTAAAGATAACCTAGCAGATTTCATGACAAAGGCAATCAATACTGACAAGTTTTTATGGTGTCGATCCTCTTGCGGCCTGATGAAGACATAAGCAACATGAAGAGAGAAAGAAGAGTGTGAAGATATGATTGATGCTCAATCAAATCTTCAAGTGGGAGATTGTTGAAAAATCAAGGTTAGGCAAGTTTGGCAACCAACCAAGTTTGGCAACCAACCAAAACCAAAGTTAGGCAACCAACCAAGTTAGGCAACCAACCAACAATTAGTAAAAAGGGGAAATTTTACAACTATAAATACCCCCCCTTAGTTTTAGTTTCATAATCCCAAGCAATTCATTTGCTCTCTTCTCTCTTGTATCATTTAACTTCGTGTTAAATAATATTTAGTAGCATCCGAGGACGTAGGCATAATTGGCCGAACCTCGTTAAAATTCTTTGTTCCTTATTATCTTTATTTTAGCTGCGATCTTATTTGCTCTGTCCGGTGCCTTATTTTTCGCAACATTAGGTCCATTTTACATTAATTAGAAGTTTCAAATTCAAATATTTTATATGAAACAGTGTTAAATCCTTAGAAAAAAAGTACGCACTCCTCTAATAGCGAATGGTTATAAGAAAATATATATTATCATTATTAATTAGGATATGGGATTATTTTATGCCTTTTCATGGCTCCATGTATAGAATTCTGAGCTTTCCTCTCAAGAAAAAAGAAAATAGAAGAAATTATTTTGGCTGTGAATACTCTGTTTTTTTTAATCAAGCTGAGGAAGCAAAAATTGATATATGATACCACTTAATTATCGACCTCTTACGTATTAATTTTATTAGGAAATATTAATCGTATTCTTTGTGTTCAGTACCATATAAATTACTTGAATTCCGAAAATTCACCTATAATCTTCAAATTACACCAAGCATATGCAAAATGAAATATTTATTTTGGAAATTATTATTCTATTATTATATATTAATTCAGTAGTATCCATAAAATTCTCTAGTGTTTATTAAATATTAATATATGGTAGCAATTAGATTTTTTTTTATAGTTAGAACAAGCTTTTTCTTGCATGTATTTTGCGTACGATAATTATTTTTTTATTATAATAATAATAATAATAATAATAATAATAATAATAATAATACATTTTTATTTGCAACAAACTGAATTGACTTCTGAGTACTTTTCTTAGATTCATGAAATTACAGATATTACAAAAAAATTATTAGAAATAAAAAAAATGATCAATCGCATAAGGACTACTATAATTATCATAAAATTAAAAAAAATCAATTACAGTTGACCTTTAGCAACAGTTTAGATATTTAGTGACGTGGAATATTTACCGACAGTGGATGTCATTTAGCAACAGTAAGCAAAAGATTAATTCTCATTAGTGACAGAAGGGAGAGGGAGAGCCATTAGAAACGAGAGAGTTTTAGCAACAATATTGAACTTACAGCAACAGTTATATTTTCGGCGGGATGAGTCTAATTTTACAGAGTTCTTTTGAATTAGCAACACATTACTCGTTACTGACAGACAAAAAACATAAATTCAAACTCCATCCAAAACCAGATGGGTCAAATTCAAAATTAACCCATCTTCAGATTCCAGAAAATAAACAAATCCCTACAGAAAGCAGACAGAGGTGCAGATTGAAACAAAATAAAAACAAACCCAAATCAAAATAAACGAAAAGAAAAATACCTAGTAAAGAAGAGCTTTGTTTTTCTATTAAATTTGTGTGTAAAAATATTGTCGTTAATATTTTTGGATTAGATTTGTAGATCGGTGGTGTAAAGATGGGAATGGAATTATAGGACTTGATCTCTTGGCGGTAGGGAGAAGAACGAAAAAGAAAGAGAAATAGAAAGAAGTACTGAAGTAGGGTTTTTCATATCCCTATTTAATGGCATAGATATGAATAATAAAAAATTAAGTTTTAAATAAAACATTATTTTGGGTTGGAAAAAATCGCGGAGCGAATACCTCAATCCCTACTCCACCCCAAATTTTAATTTGGGGATTAATTTTCCCATGTCCCTGTCCCTATAGGGAAACTTTTCAGAAATTTTTCACCCCGTTTGCGATTGTGCACCACCGGGGGCGGGAATTTTCCGCCCCATGTTCATCCATACTTTATGTTATTGAATACAACCTTTTTATTAATGGAAAATTTTTAGCGACGAGGAAATCATATAATGACGGTGTTATCATTTAGTGACGATCAAATTTTAAGCGACAGCATAAGCAAATTACAGCGACAGAGTTGCATCTTTTAGCGACGAAAAACAAAACAATGAACTCTACAGCCACTAGTTTGTTTATTCTGACTTTTAGTGACAGAACTGTACTCTTAGCAACGACATTGTTTGGCATGGGTTTTGAATCCTTAAGCAACATTTTTGGGCTTTTAGCAACTGATGTGCTCTGAGGGATATGTCTGTCTATATAAAATTAAAATAAGGATTAATTTTTTTTATATAGTTTTTACCCTACTTCATACATTTATAAGCTCATGATATATTTGCCTAGACGGACATTTTAATATAAATAAATTAAAATTTGTTTATGTGTAATTTTACATGTCAATTATTTAATTTAAAATAAATATACTGAAACTATACTTTATCGTCACCATTAATTATTGGTGATCTTCCTTGTTGTGCTTCCAAAAATTAGTTAATTTATAGCGAGAAAAGGGCAAAAAATAAAACAAACAAATAAACCTGCAGAATCCTCTAAAATTTTCACAATTTTTTTTCCTAAATTCAAGTGAAATTTCAAATTTGTAGGAGTGCATGTGCAAAGTGAGGAGTGATGATGTCAACACCCATGTCACAGTCCACTTGTCCTATTTTAAATAGCAGATAAGTAGTAAACTTGCAAATCAAGTTGAAGTTAGGGTTGTTAGAGTTTAATTTTGGGAGGGGATTTATATGTCTTCTTTGGGTTTAACTTTTGAAAGTTTGTCTTTTGCCTTAATTTCTGTGGGTTAGGTGTTTTTCTTTTTTATCCTTTTTCTTTCTCCACATGCTTTGATTAATTTGGTTTGAGCAAAATCAATTCATTGTGAGAGTAACTTTTTTCAAATTGATTTGTTAATAATAAAATTCGAATTCTAAATCTTTCTTAAAAACAAGAATCAAACCATTTTAATCACTCAATATTTTCATATATATGAGGTCTACACCAGTCAATTTGTTGGCATTTTCAAAAGCATTGTGTTGAGGCTCTTCTAATTTTTTAATAGAGGTTAGGTTAGGATGGTGATGTGGTTGTTTCCAATTTATTTGTTTTGTTTTTAGGAAAATAAAGATATGCATATAGTATTCTGAGCTATCTGGCTAATAGTATAAACCGATCTATTAATTTATTTCTTATTTTATGAAAAATATAAATAGATCTAATTAAGTCTTCAATAAAAAAAAAGAGACATATGTTTAAATTAAAGGGCTTAAATAATAGAATAGACTTTTTGAGTAATGGATATTAATCATTCTCTAAATTTAGCTATATGATCTTATTCATTTTTCAATCAACAAATTAATAAATCACATGCTCCCCAAAAAAGTATACAGTTTCAAGATTTTTTTAAGCCAATTTCGTTTTCTATAAACTAGTAGGCAGTAGGCACATTGCCAACAGATTGAGCCCCGTTCATAGGCTCAATGTGACTAGATCTGAGCTTTTCTCTCGAGCAAAAGAAAAGAAGAATGGTAGTTGGTTAGAAATGATGTCGGTGTGAATCTGTCTTCATTCAGTTGAGGTAGCCACAGGCGATGGCGCCGTATACATGCAAGACGGACCTAGGATTTTTGACTAAGGAATACCCAGAAAAACCGGCGGCTAATAATTTATTTCTTCAATGAAAATGTAACAGCAACAAGAATCATGGTTTGCAATAGACTTTCTGTCATTATTAATAAATCAATTATTTAACAAGTCTGGATAAAAATTGTAACAATTTCAACCGATTAGTTTTAATAATCATAAATTTTCAAAATTAAATTATAACATAGAGACGGAATAGACGAAAATTAGAACGTTATTTTTGGAAAACTGTTTAGCAACGTACGTATAACAGAATTAGCAACGGGCCAATTTCCAGCAGTGCTTTCGTTGCCAAAGTTATAGACGGACATGAGGGCGAGGCCCTCACTAAAAGGCTCTTTTGTCGCTAAACTCTAAGGCTGTTCACGGGTTGGGTTGAATAAAAATGAAATAAACCCAACCGAAAGTAATAACATGTATAAAAATGGATAGTTTGGTTGTTAAAAACCAATTCAACCAATCGTACCTTACAACGGTTTGGACTAGTTTGAAATATATTAAATACCATATTCATTTAAAAAAAAACTCTAATTCTTTAAATTTTAATAAAAAAGCAATAATTATATTAAATTATAAATTATACTCTTGTGCATGTCTATTAGGGGTAAGCAAAAAAACCGAAAACATGGTTAACAGCAAAATTGGTCCGAAACTGAACCTATTTTTACGGTTAACCGATCCGATAGATTCGGTTACGGTTTTTAATTTTTGCATTTTTGGTTAATGGTTACGGTTTAAATTTTTAAGTACTGATTAACCATTAGTTTAAATTTTTTCTAAAATTTATATAAAATAATACTTTAAATTATATTTTTTATTTTTATACCGTAATTTTTTATATTTTCCTATAAAATTTATATAACACTTTAAACTAAATTTATATTATGTCGTTTTCTTTAATTATATAGTAATATTTATATATAGTATCCGATTAACTTTTATATATGTTATTTTTTTATCATATATTGGTATTCATATTTTACTTAATAGTATTTAATTACATTTTCTTATATTTTAGAGTTTATATTATAACGTTTAATATTATCCGAATTTTTATTTAGTTTAGAATCAAATATATTAATTTTCAATAAATATCAAATCTATTTTATAATATTAGCTATTAATTTATAGAACATGAATTTTGCCTAGTAAATTATGTTTTTTTCGTAATTTTTATATTAAATTATTTTGCATATTTAAAATTGAATTTATTCATTTTTTACTTAATAACATTTAATTACATTTTCTTATATTTTAGAGTTTATGTTATAAAGTTTAATTTTATCCAAATTTTTATTTGGCTTAGAATCAAGTATATTAATTTCCAACAAATATCAAATCTATTTTATAATATTAGCTATTAATTTATAGAACATGAATTTTGCCTAGTAAATTATGTTTCTTTCATAATTTTTATATTAAATTATTTTGCATATTTGAAATTGGATTGAATTTTATCTAATTTTTTTTATTTTATGTTATAAATTTTAATAGTTAACCGAAAAATATTGTTTAACCAAACCAAAAAATCAAAACTGATGGATTGGTTAACTGAATGTAACGGATTGCTTAATGGTTAGTAATTTAAAAAAAATCGATATTAATGGACTGATTAATTTTTTTGCTCATGAATTGGTTAATTGATCCATACTCACCGCTAATGTCTATTTATTTGTTATTGGTACAACAGTAATATATACTCTTGTGCTTATATACCCCAAAAAGAACATAATAAATGAATGAACAAAAATAATTGAGAGATGTATTGCTATTAGCATTTTGAAATCACAATCAAATTAGCAAATTACACGACAATGTAATACAAAACTGAATCAAGGCTTTGTAATATTAAAGTGATGTACACCTCAAAACAATAAAAAATGTTAAAACAACAGTATTAATTTTAAAACATTCCAAAAAATAAAATAATTTTGCTGTAAAATAATTCTGGCAATTGCAAAAGCATTTTAGAAATGTAAATAAATATATAATATATACACACTGATGCCGAAAGCTTTCATTAATTAGGAAATAAAAGGTACATAAATTGAAACGTTCAAGAGAAGAAGATAGTTGAAATTTTCCATTTCTTCAAGGAAAATACCACTCGCCCACGACTTTTCCTAGCCAAAAGAATCCCATTTACCCAAATATATAAACACTATATGCTCCATACTTGCACATCTAATAAAGAGCTCAACCAACATTCACAGGCATTTCCGTAGATTATCATTTATCAATGAGAGATATATACCACAAAAATCACACACTATTTAGCACAGAAAAAGGAGCGTAAGGGATATCATTTAGCTGATAAACAGGGAACAATTAATGGAACATATAACAGCAGAAAGAAGAGAAATGGAATATTGAAACCATAAATTAAAAAAAAATATTATAGCTCATATATGCATTACTCTTAAAAATACACATATAAAGAGAAATGATACATGTTGAAGAGAGCCCAGAAAGAGAAAATCACAGCTACAACAGAATAAGAAAATTTCTGAAAGACAAAGGTAGAATCAGTGAATCAAATATCCATAGTTTATCAAAATCATGAGAAAATCATAATTTTTGAAAGAAGATTCACCAATTAAAGTCACAACCGTTCAGCTATCGAAGGGAATGATGTGTCATGATGCTGAAGAGGAGAAAACTCTTTTTGCACTACAAAATCATCCAAAACAGAACTTGATTGGAGTAGAAGAGGTGGATGAATCAAATTAGGTAGAGAGGGGCCTGGATGTTGGAGGAAACGAGGAAAAAAGATGGGTCAATTGAGAGAAGGATGAAGATGACTGGTTTAGCAAATAACCCAACGTAGTATCTGTAACCCTATTTTTCCCGCGACTTAAAATTGAAGATGTAACTCGACCCAATTTAAACACCATCTAAACCGTATTTTATTGGTTTGATCGTATTAGTTTGGTCGGATTGGTCGATTTAACCCAAAAATTGAACAGTCCTGCATTCTTTATAATATTATGGTAGTATTATTTTAAATTTAGTGACCTTACGATGATGAAATTGATGGATGGCATCTCTGGGCTTAGTACTATACATCATGAATTATTGAACAAATTACATGAGTTATACTTTTTAAATTCAACAAATTAATAATTCATATATCAGTTCTTTTTTATTTTTTTTTGGCGAATTTGAAGTTGTAATTTGGTATAGTTGGATATATTTCTCAGTCTAAATATCTGTCAAAATTCAGAATCAATCCTAATCAAATTAATAGTATAATTTGTTCTAGTTCCGATAAAAAGAATCAACAATATGATTTAGATTTTCGTTCATTGATATTTCCTTTTATTTCAAAAATATTAATTGGGTCGCAACTCGCAATTAAATTGACCCAATCCTATTCTAAAACCACTTCATCGTAAAACCACTATTATGATGTCATCAGCCGCTCAAAGTCCACTTTTCCGTTTCTAATTAGTAAATTAGGAATCCCATCTTTAAGCTCTTAGGCAAAGAAATTTATTATCCCCTTATATTAAACCGAAATTCAAAATTTATATATTTTTCTCATCCGATTCTATCTTATATATATATCGGACCACTATCCAAATAATTCGATTTTTTTTTGAATCCCAACCTGAATAACCCGATTAATCCAAAATTAATTTTTTTTAATTTACATATTTAAATTAAAATATTAAATTAATACAAATAAATAATATTAAATACCATAAAAAATATTTTAAAAATACAATAAACTAACAATTTCAAAATTACATTAAATATATATTATATATTAATTAATATTGTAGAGAAATTATAATTTTTTATTTATATATTAAAAATTCGGATTGTTCGGATTAATCGGATGTCACCCGACCCGAAACTCGATTAACTTCCATACCCATAACCGAACCGACCCTAACAACCCTATTAATTCCATCCGAATATGTCGGTTCGAATTGGTCGGATCGGATCGGTTTTTGCACACCCCTACCTTATATACCAATTCTATTGTGTATTGTCACTTAAATAAAAGTAATTATCAAGGATAATTACTTTTACTTAAACGGTAACATACTTTTAAATTGGGGTATAAACCTCTTCACACACTAGATTCAGACAAATAATCCTCTTTAGGCAAATGGAATTTTCAAGTCAGGAGGAGATCTATCGGGCCCCCATGAGTTGAAACCTTTGAGAAATTGCCCCTTTTTCGTCTCTGTCCTTGCTTCTTGAAGTTCTTGTTTGTTTACACACGGGAATTTCATATTGGAAAGGAGTTGAAAATGTTAATTAGTTATTTTTTTTGTCATTTTATATGCATTTGCGATCATTTAAATTATTGTTTGTTTTGTTAGTCAATATATGTATTAAAAAATAATATGATATTTGTAATTATATAATTTTTCAGTAGCATGTCTACATTTAATTTTTGTAAACAATTAATATTACTCATCAATCAGCTATAGACTATTAATTACCATCAACGGACATGAGTTATACCAGTTGATCATCAGCTAAAACAAACAAGCCCTCAGTAGAAAAGACATCAACCTAAAGTCTAGATAATGCTCTTTTTCTTTTGTCTAAATTCAACAAAACTTTTCTTATTTTAATTTGTTGATAAAGAAAATCAATAACGCGGTTAGCGATTAGCGATTTTTGGAACTACAATTAAATATTATTAACAGCTACCTAAGATCGTTACCGCTCAACTAATCTTTTGCATTTAGAAATTTTCCAAATGTCAATTTATTAAATAGATGGGATTACATTGTTTTAAAGCATATAAGATGTGACCACTTTTTATTAATATATAATATACATGGAGAGCGGATATTCTGAAAATTTTGCAAATAAATAAATAAATATCTTGCCTGAACTGGGTGAGGAAAGCAGTGAATCAAGCATCATGGTTTGCAATGGATTTTTCTCTCATTATTAATAAATCAATTCTTTAGCAAATCTTAAATAAAAATTATATTGCAACATATTAATTAGTTTTAATAATCACAAATTTTCAAACTTATATTATAATATCGAGATAAAATAGAAGAAAGTCCGAACGTTATATTTAAAAAAAAAAAATGTTTAGCAACAGATTTTTTCCATCAGCGATTCCGTTGCCAAAGTTAGGCCCTCACTAAAATGCTCCTTTCATCACCAAACTCTACTGTTTAGGGACATATAATGTTCGTTGCTATAATTTTTTTTTTAAGCTAAGGCTATAACCCTGTTTTTTAGTGCAAATATATCCTAAATTAATAGGGGTTTTTTTTTCATTTTGGGGTAATTTTGGAAAAAATTTAGACATTTGGGGCTACAGTAAAAAAATTTAGAAAAATAAAATGTTAGGAAATGGCAATATTATTAAAACCGAATCGGATAAAAAATCGACAAGGCTGGGGTTCGTGGTTCGACCTGTTCAACCGGATTTTTTTCTATTTTTAAAATATTATTATTTAATATAATTTTATAAATACTACTATATAAAAATTAAAAAATATTCATCAAACATTAAATATATATCACATATATCCTAATACTAAGTTACAAAACATTATTTTAATTTTATCACTACAAGTGTTTAATTATGAATTTTTAAATATCATATGTTAGAAATATAAAAATATAATCACACCATAAAAAATTTCTTGTTTAGATGGAATGCTAATTAAACAATTACAAAATACATTGACCTTGCATATATGGGTATAATTATATTTAATTACAATAAATTCAAATAAATAATAAGTATATTAAATTATTATGTGACATCTTTAGAATTTAAAATACTAATTTTTCAAATAAATAAATAATGAAAACTTACATATATATATCAAATATTAAATATATATCACAAATATTTTAATAATAAGTTATAAAACATAATTTCAATTTTATTACTACAAGTGTTTACTTATGAATTTTTAAATATCATATATTAGAAATATAAAAATATAATCACATCATAAAAAAATTTCTTGTTTAAATATAGTACTAATAAAGAAAATATAAAAAATATTTGACCTTACATATATGAATATAATTATATTTAATTACAATAAACTCAAATATATAATAAATATATTAAATTATTATGTGATATTTTTAAAATATTAATTTTTTAAATAAATAAATAATGAAAATTTACAAATATATATATATGTGTGTGCGCCTGTAAAAATATACAAAAAATTATGATTTTTTTACACATTTTAATTAAAAATTCGATTTTATCCAATTTTTCGGTTTTTTTATTCAATCCGGTTTTTTACTGTTGAATCAATCGATTAGCTTATCGATTCGTAGTTTAACCGGTCATTCTAATCCGACTTTAATAACATTGAAAAATGGCAAATATGAGTGCTGATTTCTGACAAATGGATTCTACGGCATCAAATGAAAAATTTGATCAAAAAAGGGCATGTTACTGTACCATTTTTTACTATTTCAAAACGATGTCGTTTAGTTTCGTATACTGAGTAAATGTTAAAAATTTTTTATGGGACTCGTATGCTGGAAAACGGCAACAATTATTGCCGTTTTTCATATAATTTTTTTTTAAAGAATAGTTTATAATATTTACCCCATACAATTTTTTTTTTTAAGAATAGTTTATAATATTGTGGGGTCCGCATTAAGGAAAAGCAATTGAAATGGAGAAGTAGCAGAGGTTGGAAATTTACTATTCACTGAATATTTATTTTTCAACTCCTTTGTTTCTCTCCCTCGTAGAATAATAAAATAAATTAAACTAAGACTTAATTAAAATTAAAAGAAAAAAATAGAAGAGAACTTAATAAAAAATAAAACTCAAAATTTGATAGTAATATTTTAGCATGTTTAATTATTTACAAATATATTACACAATTACACATCCATTTTATAAATAGAGACTTGGTCTCTATGCTTATTTGTCTCATAATTTAGTCTTATTTCCTTTTCTTTTAAGAAATTATATTTCTTCATTCACAAATAAAATTCATTCACGATTAAATCTTCATTTACCAAAAATAAAATATACTTAAACATTTTATTTCAATTATACCATTGATACCAAGATATATAGAACAAAAGGAGTATATTTTTTTTTCTAAATATTTAAACATATTTACACTCCTTTTATTTAATAATAAATATAAATCTTTTTTAAAAAAATATTTACAATTAAGTTATGCTTAAAGAAAAAGGTGTGTATTTAAACAGTTTATTCCAATTCTACTCTTATTTTAATAAATACACGTTTAATTTTCAAGGTAAAAGTTTTTATTCAAAACTTATTATTATTTTTTTTAACTAACTTGCTTATTATCATTCTTTACTTTGATCCGTTTACTTAATTAAACAACTTTTATCTTTTTATATAAAATATAAAAAATTGTTAACTAATATCTATTCTATAAAATTCTTATCATAATTTATTAAAATATCTTTTTATCAATTTTCTATAATGATATATTTTCACGTATTAGATAGCTCTTTTTTTGTGCATATGCAAGGAAAAAAATATATAATTAATATTACGTAGATTTAAAAATTATCAATTTGAGTGAAATATATATTTTTTTAAAAATATTCAAATTATGTAAAATTGATGGAATATTTTAAAAGGATAAATTAATCAAAAATTGAATTAATTAATAAGTTGTTAATTTTAATAAAAATAAGGAAAATAAATATTTATTTATAATCGGATGAAGTATGATATAGTAGCAATTTTGATTGGTTAGCTGTTTCATTGGGCGACTGAAAAGTTATGAAATGGGCGAAATTGTATGTAAAAAATGTTGAATTTTCAAGAATTTAGCGTTTGATTTCATTTATTTGGTTGTCAGTGGACAGTAAATTTTCAACCACTACTGCTTCCTTTTTTCAGTTTTTTTCCTTAATGCGGGTCCCACAACACTATAAATTATTCTTTTAAAAAAATTTAATGAACACTATGCAGATCCCACAAATTTTTTTTTTCCTTGTATGAAATCAAACGGCGTCATTTTTGAATAATGAAAAACGACATTTTTTTACCAAAATTTTCATCTGATGTCGTGGGATCCACCTGTCAGAGAACGGCACTCATGGTTATCGTTTTCTAACATCCTATTTTGCTATAATTTTTTACTGTAGCCCAAATGTCTAAATTTTTATTTTTTTAAAAAAAGGGCAAATTAATACTTATATGCATTTGGCTGAGGCAAACTACATATATTTCGTGAAAGTAATTAATTGTGCAAAACCATACAATGTTTTTATGATATTGAACAAAAAAATACCATACCGAAATAATAAGAAGCTGTTGGTATTTTAAATTCAACCGCTATATATGTAGCTATTTTGATAACAATGTGTAAAACAATTTTGTTTTGTTTCTTTTTATGTGTGAGTTAATTTTAAGGCATTATAGAAAGTTTTAATTTTATAGTGAAAATTGAAAATAATCTCAATATTTGGTTGTGTATTCATTAAATCGAGAACACAAGTGCGAGCAGACTTTGTGTTTGATTGGCAGCGAAAACAATACACAGATCAAAAGCAGAGCAGTATAAACGGAGCCAAGCAGCTTCAATAATGGATTCATACTTGAGCTAAAATTAACCATTAACTATCACAATTTACAAATCCAACCTTTATAATCTAATTTAGAAGTTCCTAAGGCATCTAGATTTAATATATGTTACCATGGATTGTAATATTAGCGTAATTATGAAGATAATCATCAGGCCATTAATCCGGTAATAGAATGAATGACCATTTTTCATAGCATTTGTTTAAGATGATCTAAGAAATATCACACAATATACCTATTAAACTTAATATATATGTGTGTGTGTTGGACATGACACATTAAATCAATTTATTAAATTATATTTATCTATCCCACAATGTTGCATATATGCATGCGTCAACGTTATTAAGTGTGTGCATGTCATGCTCTGTTGCTTCAAAAAATAAAAGCTAAAATAAGAAAGAGCACTGGAATAACACTGAATACATATATAACCATATAACTTACATGCTAACAGCATTGTAGAGGACAATGCTTATGTGCTCTCTGCTTACAGACATAAGGAAACACGAAATGAAAATAGCAGAAGAGTAAACTTCAGATGTTTCTTATTATTGACCTCTATCTAAATTGACCCAGTTAATGACTAGGTGCTCAATTGGCTGTTGGAGGCTTGTGTGGTGGCTTCTTTCCTTTTCCTTTGTCAGAATCCTCCGCATTGTCCTCAACCAACAGATGTCCGTGTGGAGGTTTGTGAGGTGGCTTCTCTCCTTTTCCCTTGTGGGAATCCTGTACTTCGTCCTCTGATAAAAGATGTTCATGGGGAGGCTTGTGAGGCGGTTTCCCTCCTTTTCCTTTATGGGAATCCTCCACTTGGTCTTCAGCCAGAAGATGTCCATGTGGAGGCTTGTGAGGTGGCTTCTTTCCATTTCCCTTGTGGGAATCTTCAACTTCATCCTCAGCCTCCTCAGCCAAAAGGTGTCCGTGGGGAGGCTTCTCTCCTTTTCCCTTGTGGGAATCTTCTACTTCTTCCTCGGCCAAAAGATGTCCATGAGGAGGCTTGTGGGGTGGCTTCTTTCCTTTTCCTTTGTGGGAATCATCCACTTCATCCTCAGCCTCCTCGGCCAAAAGATGTCCATGGGGAGGCTTGTGAGGCGGCTTTTCTCCTTTTCCCTTATGGGAATCCTCCACTTCGTCCTCAGCAAAAATATGTCCATGAGGAGGCTTGTGAGGTGGCTTCTTTCCTTTTTCCTTGCGGGAATCCTCCACTTCATCCTCAGTTTTCTCAGCCAAAAGATGTTCATGGGGAGGTTTATGAGGAGGTTTTTCTCCTTTTCCTTTGTGGGAATCCTCT
Organism: Excoecaria agallocha; assembly: GCA_037975025.1. Classification (NCBI taxonomy): domain Eukaryota; kingdom Viridiplantae; phylum Streptophyta; class Magnoliopsida; order Malpighiales; family Euphorbiaceae; genus Excoecaria; species Excoecaria agallocha. The sequence goes on along the minus strand of CM075808.1, from coordinate 105,630,124 downwards.
ACATCCTCTTCAACTAAAAGATGCCCGTGGGGAGGTTTGTGAGGAGGCTTGTGTTTATGTGCGTCATCATCTACTTCTTCAGCTAAGAAGTGTCCATGAGGTGGTTTGTTTTTGTGTGGTGGTTTCTCTCCTTTTCCTTTATGGGAGTCATCGACATCTATTGTCAAAAGACGTCGACTATGAGGTGGCTTGTGTTTAGGAGGTGGTTTCTCTCCTTTGCCTTTGGGAGGATCATGATGATCAGCAAGTGAAAGGATTACAATTACTCCAAGAAGGAATAACACAAGCAAGCATTTAGAAGACATGTTGAGTGTTTTTGTTGGTGGTGCGAAACTTGAAGGTTTGCTCAGCCTTTTATAGGATAGAATTGGAGCGATGTCGTCACCACCCATGTCATACTCAATTGTCTTTTACTTATTTCACTTGAGTAATCAAAGTTCCTATTCTGCTTATTTTCATTCTTTGAGGAGCAGATGAGATCTAATAATGGGCTCCATAGAGTTCAAAACTTTGACAAATTGGCCTAACTTGCTCTCTCTCCTTAAAAACATTTACAACATGGGATTAACCTTTCTAAAAATTGTTAACAGCACAGCTTTAAATTTGGACAAATATGTAAAGAGCCTTTACATTTTAGTTTCAGTAATATTGAGTTAATATCTTTTTCATTCTTGCAACCCTCCTGCTAATATGGAATCTGTTAAATTCTTAATCATGATTCAATTAAGTTGACGTGCTTCATGGTTAAACTTTTATGAATTTTTTTTTCTCTTTTTTTTAATCTCTATTATTAATGAAGTCAGAGGATTCGCGTTTAAGAATATGCGCAAAAAAATGTACTATGGAACAACCAAATAAAACTGAAGATATTGATTTACTGCTGTTAATTTGTTGGAGAAAATTCTATATACAGTTAACTTATTCACAATTATAAGTTTTTATTATTCACTAAGAATTTTCCTTTATTTCTGTATGTTTATCACAATGTAGAGAATTCCAAGCACTGAAAGCTGGAAAATTATTTTCTAAATCCCACTAAGCAAATTTTATGAATTAAATTAAAAAAAAGAAAGAAATTTTAGTAATAAATAATTAAGAAAAATATGACATCACTGCTATCGACATATCAGCTGTGTTCACATCCGATATAGTACTTGCACGTGACATTTTTGTTGGGACGTTGAGGCAATAAACTGTTGAGAAAAGAGTTGTTGTTTCGGTCCAAGCTGCAAGGACCTTAATCCTATGGCCATTATTTTTCTCAATTTTTGAGCCAAATTATGGACCATAGATGAAGGATTTATTACGGATATTACCTGTTGAACTGGGAAGGGAAAAGTTCAAAAGTGGACAAATAAAAAAATCCCTTGAAGTTTTTGATTTAATTCCAGAGTCCAAAACAATTTATGCTTGATCTTTAAACTTTTTAATTATTCTATTCAGTCCTTTAACTTAATTTTTTAACTAACTATTTTTTCAAAATTTCTTAATTTGAAGAACAAAATTACATCTAGTAAAACTTAATTCACATGTAACTCTCAAAAATTGGACAGAGTCACTATCGAACTCACATATGCATTTGAAGTCATTTTAATACTCCTTTCATCCAAAAAAAAAGTTTTTTGTGTAAATTATAGTTCACTTTTATTTTTAACTTGATAACGACTTTACACATTAAATACCTATATTTTAAAAATTATACATTAAATTTTCAAATTTTTGAAAGAAAACACATTAAATTTAAAATGAACGACAGTTTAATACAAATATGGTTAAAGTTGCATATATTTTAACAGAATAATGTTATTTTTATCATCTATTTGAATTTAATGTGTTATAATAAATAAGTTTAACAATCTAATGTCAAATTTCAAATTTTCAGAAATTAAGTTATGAATTTTGCATAGGAAACTTGTTAGATATTTGATGTGCACATATCAAATTTCAAATTTCAGAATCAGTCAAATCAAATTAATAGCATATATAATTTGGTGCAGTTCTGATAAAAAAGATTCAACAATATGATTTAGATATTTTTTTATTGATATTTCTTTTTAGTTCCAAAGTATTAATTGGTTCGCAATCAATAACCGATTTAATTATATTTTTGAACCACTTAATTATTGTAAAATTATTATAATTTGCATATGATTTTTGCAAAACTGGAAAAACAAAACAGCATTGAAACGGTAACTTTTTTTTAAAAAAGTTTAAATTCTTGGAATCCAGATTAATTAGTACTTTAAAATCCAGATTAGTTTATTGATATTTGTTTTTCAATTATTAAAGTGAAATTCGGATTAGTGCATGTGCTTGGGTGGACCGCGGAGCTATAACGTCACCACCCATGTCACGGTCCACTTGTCCTTTTCTAATTAGTAAACTAGGAAGTCCACGATTATATGATCTATTTGGTCTTAAAGGTTCGATTTCATATTGCAAGATTCATAGAAAAATATTCTATCAGATAGATAAAAATAAAATCTCATATATAGGCAAATATATCATCAAGTCACATAAAACATGCACTGCATCGAATTCATATATGGCATGAGTGTCGAATTAAAATGACACGTTAAACTGATACATTATACATATTTTACGTGTTTTAATGATATATTTATCTATGTGTGAGGTTTTATACTGGATTGAAGTTATAGTATGAATTTCGGTAATAATTTTTATAGTTAATTTCAATCATAATGACTTTTAAAAACAATTTTTTAAAAGATAAATTATTTTTATATAATTTTTTATTATTATGAGTCCATTAATTTGATATAAATATGATGGTATGGATGAAATCAACCCGGTCCCAGTGAGTTGAAAACTTTGAGAAATGGCCCTTCTTTTTTCTTTTCCGCCTCTGTAAACGCATCTTTTCTCTTGTTTATGAATTTAATAGAATTTCAGTGGGAAAGCCATCAACCTAAAGTCTAGATATTAGATAAGGCTCTTTTTTTCCTTTGGTCTGAAGTTTTGCAAACAAAGAAATATTTTCTTGTTTGAATTGGACGATAAAGAAAATCATAACATGGTTAGTGATTTTTGGAATTATTTAAATATTATCAACAACTAAGGTCCCTTATCGCTTAACTAATTCTTTCGTGTTTAGGAATTTTTCAAATGTCAATTTAATTACATAGAATTCTATTATTATTATTTTACAAGAGAGGCATATATTGCCTAATTACAAATATATTACTATTTTTGCTCTTTTTAAAAAAACGCTTACATTTTAGAATTTAAGAAAAAAATTTAATGTATTTTTTAAAAATTAAAAAAATTTATTGTACTTTTTATATTTTACCCTTATCTTGATATTTTAAATGTATTTATATTTATTGTCACTTTTTTTATGTAAATTAATAAAAGGACAATATTATTAATTATTAATATTTGTATAATATTGAAATGTATTAATTTTTTTTCAATATGTAAGCCAAGAGTCAAAAATGACACTTAAATGAGGAATAGATCTAGTATTAAAAGCAATCGAACTTGAAATTTTTTGCATTTTTTTTATTGAGTATTGGCCAACAAATCAATTTTTAATAGTTTTATAATTCTTTTTTAATGCAAATAAAATTTTTATTAATAATATAAAAAATAATCCATAAACGTGCAAATAAAATTATAAAATTTTAAAATATATAAAATTAATAAAGTTACTAAAATATATATTTGAATTTATTGAATAAAAATAATATATAATAGTAATATACCGTTAATAATTTGACTTTTAATAGAAAATTCAGTTTATCGAACTACCATTCATGCAAAGATAGCTGGTATTTAAGTTTATGGCAGGAAGTTAAGGTTTAGGGAGAAAAATTTACCTATTGAATTTGGACTTCGATTGTTTAAAACCATATAAACTCTCCCCCTGTGGACTAATATTATAAAATTTGGGATTATTAGTATTTATGTATTGGTATTATTAAAATATGGGATTTGTTTCTAATGTTTTGTAAAAAGAGTTGAGTTGCATTTAATATTTATTTTGGATCTAATTTATTTTTTATGTTTTAATTTTGGACATTAAAAATGCTTTTCTATATTGTTTTAAATCTTCAATTTTATGTTTTTGTCTCAATCTAATTTTTTTTTTTTGCAAAACTTATTTTAACTTTTAAAATATATTTTAATTTCGGAAATTTAGCATAATGCTTCCCTTTTTTTTTTTCTCCTTCCTCCTTTTCTCCACTAAAAGAAGAAAAAATTTTATCTAAATTGGATTCATGAAACTAATAGTAGAATGTTACATTGCATAAATAAGTTAAAAATTTAGTGGGTAATTTGTGCCTAATCATATATGACAATCACCATTAGTTTTATTCATGAAAAATTCATGCACTGAATTTAGAAAAAAAATTTCCATGAAAGAATAAGCGCTTATTTTGACTACATACACAAATTGAGAACACGAGAGATATCAGACATTGTGCTCAATTGCAACCAAAAGACAGAGCAAAAGCAGAGCAGTATAAACAGAGCCAAGCAGCTTCAAATAATGGCCGTGATACTTGAACTGAAATTAACCATTTACTATTACAGACTGAACCTTTATAACCTAATTTTAGAAGTTGCTAAGTCATCAAGATTAAATATATGTTACCTTGGCCAGTTATGTTAGCGTAATTAAGGAGATAATTATCAGGAGATTAAATATATGTTACCTTGGCTAGTTATGTTAGCGTAATTTAGGAGATAATCATCAGACCATTGAATCCGCAATATAATAAATTAGTGACCAGTTTTAAAGCATGTGTTTGAGATGATGTCAGAAATATCCCACAATATTAGGGATGATCATAGGGGCGGGGATTCCCCGGTCCTGGCGGGGACCTGCCCCGTTCGGGGCGGGGAATCCCCGAATTTTTTCCCCGCGGGAATGGGGACGGGGGAGAAAAAATCTCCCTCCTAGAATCGGGGACGGGGACGGGGAATGGGATATTCGCCCCGCAGGGATCCCCGCCCCGAAAAAATATATATTTTTAATTTTAAAATATAATATTTTATAAATAATTAAAATTAAAATTAAAATATAACTTAATTTTATAATTATTAAGTTTTAAATTATATTTAATTTTAAATTTTATGAATGGTTAAAATTTATATTAATTTAAATTATTATTAAATTTAAATTTTTTATTTATTAAATATTATATTTTAATTTTAATTATTTATAAAATATTATATTTTAAAATAAAAAAAAATTCGGGGGACGGGGATCCCTGCGGGGGATGGGGATCCCCGCGGGGCGGGGGAAGGGGGTGGGATTTCCTCCCCGTTCTGGGGGCGGGGATGGGTCCCTGAAATGCATGGGGCGGGGAGTGGGGACTCCTTCCCCGCCCCCGTCCCGCCCCGTGAGCATCCCTACACAATATATCTATTAAAATTAAAAATATTTATATGTATTTGACATGACGCTTTTAATCGTATTATTTATCCCAAAATGTTGCATATTTGCATGCGCCAACGTGTGTGTGCATGTCATGCTCTTGCTTCAGACAATAAAAGCTAAAATATGAAATAGTAGAATAACACTACATGTATAACCACATAATCTACATAATAACAGTACTCTAGAGGACAATGCTCGTGCTTTCTGCTTACAAATATAAGGAAACACGACATGAAAATAGCAGAAAAGCAAACTTAAGATGTTTCTTATTATCGACCTCTATATATATTAACCCAGCTAATGACTAGGTGCTTAATTGGCTGTTGGAGGCTTGTGATGTGGCTTTTTTCCTTTTCCTTTGTGAGAATCCTCCACATCGTCTTCAACCAGAAGATGTCCGTGTGGAGGCTTGTGAGGTGGCTTCTTTCCTTTTCCCTTATCAGAATCCTCCACTTCATCCTCAACCAAAAGATGTCCATGGGGAGGCTTGTGAGGCGCTTTCTCTCCTTTTCCTTTATGGGAATCCTCTACTTCGTCTTCAGCCAGAAGATGTCCATGTGGAGGCTTGTGAGGTGGCTTTTTTCCTTTTCCCTTGTGGGAATCTTCCACTTCATCCTCAGCCTCCTCAGCCAAAAGGTGTCCATGGGGAGGCTTGTGAGGGGGCTTCTCTCCTTTTCCCTTATGAGAATCCTCTATCTCATCCTCAACCAAAAGATGTCCGTGAGGAGGCTTGTGGGGTGGCTTCTTTCCTTTTCCTTTGTGGGAATCCTCCACTTCATCCTCAACCTCCTCGGCCAAAAGATGTCCATGAGGAGGTTTATGAGGAGGCTTGTGAGGCGGCTTCTCTCCTTTTCCCTTGTGGGAATCCTCCACTTCGTCCTCAGCCAACAAATGTCCATGAGGAGGTTTGTGAGGAGGCTTCTCTCCTTTTCCTTTGTGGGAATCCTCTACATCATCTTCAACTAAAAGATGGCCGTGGGGAGGTTTGTGAGGAGGGTTGTGTTTATGTGAGTCATCATCTACTTCTTCAGCTAACAAGTGTCCATGAGGTGGTTTGTGTGGTGGTTTCTCTCCTTTTTCCTTTATGGGAATCCTCAACATCTATTGTCAAAAGACGTCGACTATGAGGTGACTTGTGTTTAGGAGGTGGTTTCTCTCCTTTGCCTTTGGGAGGATCATGATGATCAGCAAGTGAAAGGGTTACAATTACTCCAAGAAGGAATAACACTAGCAAGTATTTGGAAGACATGTTTGAGTGTTTTTTGTTGGTGGTGCAAATGTTTAAGGTTTGCTCACCCTTTTATAGGAGAGAATTGGAGCTATGTCGTCACCACCCATGTCATACTTAATTGTCTTTTACTTAGTTCACTTGTGTAGTCAAGTTCCTATTCTCCTTATTTTTATTCTTTTGAGGGGCAGATGAGATCAAATGGACCCCATGGAGTTCAAAACTTTGACAAGTTGGCCTAGCTTGCTCTGTCTTCTTGCTCCACATATAACATCAGATTAACCTCTCTAAAAATTGTTTATAGCACAGGTCTGACTTTAGACATATAAAGAGGCCCGTTCATAATATTAAGAGAGTTAATTTCTTTCTTGATTTTTTTTTGCCCTTTTTGCACCCCTCTTTTTATTATGAAATCTGTTAAATTCTTAATAATGATTCAATTAAGTTGATGTGCTCCATGGCTAAATTTTTATGATTTTTTTTGGCCCTTTTTTTTTAATTTCTATGATTAATGCTTTGTCTTTGAAGAGTATGTGCACAAAGATGCAGTGGAACAGCCCACTAAAACAACAGATATTGATTCATTGCAGTTTATTTGTTGGAGAAAATTTCACGTAGAATTAACTTAGTCTCAATTACAAATTCTTATTGTTTTTCTAAAACTTTCGTGGAATTCTCTAGATTGTAATTAAAATGAAAAGATTTATATAGTTAGGCAAAACAAAGAAATTAAGAGATAGAATTCTAATGATACATAGTTAAGAAAAATATTACATCACTGCTTTAATAGTTGCATTTGACAATTTTGTTAGAACGTTAAAGCAATAAAATAAACTCTTGAGAAAAGAGAGAATTTTTTAATTTTCACAATTTTAATCATGTGCTTGCAAAAGCATGTTAATATAATACCGTTTATATCCGGATATATGTATTATTTTTTTTATTTGTTATAAAAACATAATTTTATTAACATGCTAAGTCGGTGACAGATTGTACACCACATGATGTTCTTCAAGAAAAACCCAGCTATAATGTGCATTATAAAATCATTTTAATATCCGTCCCAAATAGATTGTTTATCTTTTGTTTTCTACATGTCTCAAGTTATAGTTTTTTTTTTCTTTTTTCATTTACAATTACATGTCCATTTTGATTAAATAATTATTCACAATTAAATGTCCACTTAAAAAAATTAAGTATATTTAAATATATAATTTTATTTATGTGATTATATAATAAGAATATATTTTTCAATATTTAAAGTGAAAGTAATATTATTCCAACAAAATCCTCCACTTTGTCACCGTAATTTTAACTCCCTTGCATAAATTATTCATTCATTGCCACAACACTTACTTAGAATAGGTTAATAAGTAAATTAAGAGTTCAATTCAATCACAAATTACTGTCTATGTAAAACTTTCATTCTTTTATAAACATAATTCAATCAGTAGTGTATATGAAACCTCCAAATTATCCAAATAAAAAATTCAGATTTAAGCTTCATTTTAACGGGATATTAGGATTTGAGATTAATCAAATCTGGTGCAGACCAGCTCATAAACAATCCTAATGGGTACGAGATAAAGTTTGAACTTTTTGTTTTCCGAAACAGAAATGTGAAACCGTGTTATTATGGATTTCAATATAGTTTACTATCTTGATATAGGGTAGATATATCTTTATGTTTTATTATGTTATGTAAGTTAGAAATCGTGTTATTAGACATCGTTTGATAACAACCTACCGTAGGGTGGGCTAATGCCTGTGACGGTTCCACTGAGCTGGAATTGGGGACTACGCGAAAGGTAGTACTAGGGAAGGTAATATTGGAAAGTGATATCATCGGTTACCATTTTTCTAACATTTCCATTTGCATCAGGTCTTAATCCGGTCTTTAGATTATAATACTATATAATTACAAAACATTGGGTGAAAATGTGCAGTGAAGTGAATTAAGGATTTCATTGTTGTTTTTTCAACGTCTATAGTAGTTAGTGATTCGAGGTTTTTCTTTTCGAATGATCAACCAATGTTGATATTTTACAGATAATTACGGACTACTTTGTTGCTTATTTTCCAGAAGTTCACGACGGCATTTCTCTAATTCCCACTTAAGATAATGACCTTCGATTTAGACTGGATTAAATAAGCGATAACACATGATAGCTACCTCTAACTACTCTTCAGATTCATACCAATGTTACCATGCTATCGGGTATAAAAAACTATGTACTAAAGCTCAACTTTCAAATAATTAACAGTATATATTCAATATACAGGGTAATTTTAAACAACAAGCCCCTGTATTGTAACACTAAAATAAAACTGCTGAAATTGAATTTGTAATACTAAACTTTCATTAGGATTAATTTTACCCATTTTAACTGAATGGTCACAAAATAAAATTCTTATTAGAAAAATATTCGGATTTAGAGATATGTTTTAAAAAAGTCATTTTGATAAAATTTCGAAAAAAATTCCACTGAAAATTTCTATTCACGTGTCATATTGTGTTATCTCTTCAAAGTGTATAATACATAGGCCACCATATTAACCTGTCACCTAAAATAGATGTTATATCAACCAACACATCACAACCAATAATATATAAGGCCATGTGTAAAATATTTTAAAAACAAAAAATTCATAAAATTTTTACTCTTGACATCTTTTTATTGGTCATGACAACTAAAACTGATAAAATTAATTCAAATCTAAAATTATATCTAAATTTGTGAAAAAAAAGATCGAAATTTAATCCAATTTAAATAAATATCCAATGAATTAATTTAAAACCGACTCATTTTATTTTTTAATTCAATCTAACCAAAATAAATATCTATTGAATCAACGTAAAATTAACTTATTTTCTTTTTCAACTCATTAGATTTGTAACCAATGAATTTCTGGTCCAAAATATCTTTTAAAGAATTTTTTATTTTGTGTTTGGACTGTCCAAAATTTTTAATTATTTTATATATCATATTTTGGCTGTTTTCCTTCTCTCTTTTTTTCTTGTCTTTTTTTTTTTTTTTTTTGAATTTTGCGTCGGTCCATTGCAGGGAGCAAAATATAATGGACCAAAATATGAACATAGTAGAAAAGTACAAAGAAATGGCTTAAATTGGAAAAGGGTTGGTCACGTGATAATTTGAAGAAAATATAACGAAAGCAGGACATAACGTACAGTACTCTGTCTATCTCCTTCTCCATCTTTATTTCATTCATCTGTTAAAAAACAAAATATTAAAATAAATAACTTAATTGAGCTAAAATTTACATAAAAACAAGAAAACAAATCCATGCATTGCACCTTTCTCAATCAAAATCAAAGTTTGGGGGAAAAGGGCAAATGTTAAAAAAAAAAAAAAAACCTCCACAATGTTCGAGACAGCGGTCGTTTTTCATTAAATGTGGAAAAAGAATCGAAATTCGAATATAAATTTATGGAAAAAAATTATAAGTATATTAATATTTTGAATTTTTGTTATTAAGTTTATGAATAGTTATTTTACAATATTGATTTTTTTATATATCAACTTATTATTTATATTATATTTTCAATTGAATATTATTATTATCGGATTCATTAATTAATTAATAAAAAAATTTATAATAATTTATATTAAATTTATAAGTCAATTCAAATTCATTTAAATCATTTGAATATTGACTTATTTATAATTTATATTTTTTAACTCATTCATGATTCATCAATTAATAACCTAACCCAATTTAATCCACCTATTTATCACCTCTAATGGCAACTAATGTGGTGTCTAACAAGAATCTAAAGTGATTTTTTTAAAAAAATTTCTTTAATTTCAGATATTTTCTAATAGTGAATTTTCAATTAAAAATAGAATAATGCAATATCCATGGATAAAATTAATTTATTTTAATTATTACAATTAAAAGGTCTAATTAAGTCGTTTCTAACCAATAACAAAAAAAAAGGTTTCATTTAATTTCTCTAACATACTCAATGTGTATTAAAATAAAAATTTAAATTTAATTCTCTAACATACTCAATGTGTATTAAAATAAAAATTTAAAGATACGATGTGACCAAACAAAAGTTTAAAAATTCAATAGAACATGATGTGACCAAATAAAAATTAAAAAACCCAATAATGAAAAAAAATATATATATAAATTCAAAGTCCTAGCATTTATTCTTATTGTTTTGGAAGTTAGGGCATTCGCTTGAAATAAAAGAATTCAAATTGATAAAAGAATTCAAATTGTAAAATTTGTGTACAAATGAATTTCTTATAAAATTCATTTGTAAATGAATTCTTATGCTTAAAGCAAAATAACTAAAATGTAGAATTGAAAATAAATTCTTTATTTTATATTTGAAATAAATGAATAAGAAAATTCATTTCTATATTATTTCCTAAAATATCCTCGATGTTAATTTTGATACATTATTCAGTAACAACTTTCAATAATAGATTAAAAAAATAGATATAATTCATATGTTATCAAATCAATTTTATATTTATGAAATAAACTGCATACATTATCAGTATTAAATTAAGTTTATAACATACTGGTGAACTATTATAATAAATAATAAACTTATTGACATTTGAGTCAATTTACCATCAAAATTTTATTAATTTAAAATATAGTAATATTAAACTTCTAATATTTGCAAAGCATTTCAATTAAATAAATTTATCGATAATTATGTTATAACTAATCAAAATACTCATTTTTAAAAAAAAATTAAGTTTTAGATTTTGATATTAAAAAGTTAATAATAAAAAGTTGTTATTGTTATTGTTGTTGTTATTATTCAGAATTACTTTATTTAATTTTTGTTATTTTGAATAATAATAATAATAATAATAATAATAATAATAATAATAATAGTGATATTTATTATAACCGTGTTTATAATAATTACTTAAAATAAATCAAATTAAAAAAATATTAAAGGATTGTTATTCTCAAAAGTGTGTGTGTGTATATATATATAGTTGAGTGCTGCAAAGTGATAAGATTTTTGAAAATAACAATTTAATATATATACTATAGTATTATGATCTTTCAAAATTTGATTCCTTAAAAATAAAAAATTTATTTGTAAATTCCACCTATTTTGATGAAATTTGTTGAAGGCATAATGAATTCCATGAAATAAAAGAATTACAAATGTAGAATTCATTTACAAGTGAATTCCATATGAAATTCATTTGTAAATGAATTCTTATATTTGAAATAAAATAATCAATGTATAGAATTGAAAATAAATTATTTAATTTTATACTTGAAATAAATGAATAAAAAAATTCATTTCTAATTTATTTCCTTAAGTGTCATCTATATCAATTCAGTACATACAAAAAAAACCAATATAATATTACATTTATAGAAATTATACCAAATAAAATACTAATTAACTATTCTAATTAATTTTATACAAAAAAAATTAATTTACAAAATATAAAAATAAAAAAAATATTGATGTGATAACATTGATTGAAAAATTGAGAAAGAAGAGAGCAAAAATTGTTTAAAATACAAATCTGATTGAAAAATTAAGAAAGAAGAAAGAAAGAAACATTAAAAATACAAAACACATATATATAATATAATAAAGTTATTATGATCTTTCAAAATTTAACTTCTTAAAAATAACGAATTCATTTACAAATTTTACCTATTTTAATGGAATTTAACGAAGATGTAATGAATTCCATAAAATTTAATTCATGGTATTTAATTTTTAGCATTCTAAGTATAAAAAGTTAAAAATTATAAATGAATTTCATAAAATTTTATAAAATTCGTTTGAAATTGAAATTACAAATGAATTTCATAAAATTTATTCATTCCAAATATAGCCTACATCTTTGATGGAATTGGAAAGAAGTTGCAAAAAAATAAAAATAAAAACGCAGAATTTATCACCAAAATACACCATCAAAGTGAGACGACAAAAGTTTAGCAATATACATACATATATTAAAGACAAATAAAGTCATCAACGGTTTGAGGTTTCCGCATTTGCCTAAGTTGTCAATGTCTAGGCTCTTAAGTCCTCACACTCTGCACCTCCAGGAATTTGGAAATCACTCAGTCATCCGTCCCTTGCTTGATTTTGTTTCTTGTTCTAGTCGAAACAGGCATAACTTCTCCAATTGTTGCACAAAGGCAGCTCCTCTTTTTCGAGAATTGTGTAGATGCCGCCTTCGCACCAGCTATCGCTGCATCAAGACTCTGTGTTTCAACCGCTTTGGATACTTTGGAGTAATCACAATGGGAAGCAAGTGACCCTGGCTTCAAAGAGAACTGATCTTCTGGATCCGGGAGTGGAAACTTAACTTGTAATGGTGCTTTAACTGGACAAAGACCTCTAACTGCAGCCTCACGAATCTTGCAATTATTGCAAAAAGGAAACTATTAAAAAACTTGAACAAAAGAACTATTCTTAACTTTAGACTGAAGGATGGATCGCAAAAACAAAAACAGCATCAATATTGCACTCTCACCTTGCTTTCCAAATTATAAATCCGTTGGTATCCTCGCATTTCAAGTGGTACTAACAGTTTCTGCATTGAATACAGAGATTTAATTCTGTTAACGTATTCAATAAGCAGGTGCAATAAGTTCAACAATCTCAAGCAGTCACTCTGCGATGTGGAGATGTATATATTGCTGGCCCAACAAAAATTATACCTGTGGTTCTTCACAAAGCCAGCAAAAATCTGTTTGGCCTTCAAGTTTCACCTGTAAGAGAGAGTTTAGAGTCATGCACTGCAAATGTTAAACAAAGGGCAAGCACATTTGATCAACACGAAGTGTACAGCCCACCCCTTCAGGTAACTCCTCCCAGCATACCAGCTCTTCATGTTTTATACAGCCAACAACTTCAACACAGCCTGCAATATGAGTGAATTTTCAGCTTTGATAGGTAAGTCACTCTCTTTTGGTTATGATGTGAAGGCAACCTACAAACACATTTTTCAACACGTGTTAAAGTCAAACAGATCATGAAGATGATAACGGTGACAATATAGCAAATGGTTATAACCAGTACAAATAAACACCAATTTTCATAAGCAATTTATTTTGCAGCATCAAACTTGATTGAAAAATAAATAAAATAACAATTAGATTTAAGAAAAATTTATGCATGATATTGATTCCAAACTAAATATAAGTCTTCCATCAAATAAATCGCTTTAAATTCAGTCTTGTGAAGTGGAGATTAAGTAAAAGGTTCGCCTGCTACAACTTTGACATGGAAAACCAAGCAGTGGAAAAGTTCACTGACAGAAGCAAATTCCAGATATCACATTAAAAACATCACTACCTACAAGTCTTGAAACTGGGTAATGGTCTGGGAACTTGAGGTCTGATTTCCCATCAGCAGCATATATTCCTCTGTAGAAATCCTCCATTAATTTAATAGTGGCTGGATCTGGGACCTTACTAGCAGCATGAATCCAAAGTCGACCTTTGACAGAAAAGCTATCATAAGAACCATTCTCAGCCAAGCAAGCACACATATCTCAAGTTCAACGTATACAGTGATCCACTTCAAGTTCACCACAGAAAGAAAAATATCCTTAACAAAAACACTTGAAGTCAAGCTCCAGCTGTAGCATGATCTACAAAATTAAGGCCTTTTAATGTAGAAAACTATCTAAGTATACATTTAAAAAGATAATTTGAAATTGAAATGGAGACTTATTTGCATGCCACTGCATATGCTCCTTTAGGTCTCCTAATTCCATAACCACCAATTCCAGGCGTCTCTTCTACTGCATTCCTAAAGGCCCTAAAACTTAAAATTCAGGAAGAGGCCATCTAAAAACAGAGATGAAAAAGAAATCTATGAAAGCAACAGGAATGCAATTGTTAAGCCAAGCAAATGCCTTTTTCAGCACAAATAGCAATTTCCCACAGGCTACAAACTTCATTCCTAATAAAATAAATAAATAAATAAATAAAGAAGAAGAAGAAGAAGAAGAAGAATCATGGCCTCACCTAAAACAGTAATCCAATTGATTCCCTTAGGGAAGCAAATTTACAGAATCAATTGAAGCAAGCAATTAAACCCTAACTTAAAAATCTGTAAAGGGCATAACAAATTCGTGCAACAATCTTTCATAAATGAAATAAAGAACAAATTGTAAGAAAAAGAAAATTCCTTTTTACAGGTACCTCTAATGGGGGCAGGCCATGACCTCCCTTCAACGCGTTTGATGCCATGAATAAGCAAAGAAGCCCATGGCTGATGCAATGTGAGACATGGGTTTGCGTAGTTTCCATTGGTTTTGCCTTTCATTTTGGTTCGGAATCCATTTCAAGGAGCTTGCTTTGCTAGTAGTGCCTGCGCTTATTTTCCAAATTTCTATGCTAAAAAAAAGAAGATTTTGCCAGCGAGCCGTTTCATCTTTTCCATATGTAATAACGAAATAATCAACACATATCAATATTCTAAAAAGAATATTATTATTATTATTATTATTATTATTATTATTATTATTATTATTATTATTATTATTATTATTTCCATTCGTCCCAACAATTTTTAAAGTTTACGTTTCGCTCGAAGGGATAAATTTTAACTCTTCATCTAAATCAGGGAGAATTTTTTGAATAATATTTTTTTTAAATAATAACAAATATAATATGTGTCAGAATTTATTTACAAGATTGAAATTGCGTTAGAAGATACAGGACTCCTCAACGTTATCCATCACTGTAGTGGCGGCCCAACTTAATAGAAGACATTCACTTTTTTATGCTCTCTAGCCGGCCCACTGTGATACACGTTGGCCCATGGTGCATCCTCCATCAGGTGTCGGCTACTTGACAGATAACGCGCCAAAGGCAGCATTTTCCATCACTCCCACTCAGCCCATTCCTCTGTATAAGCCTAGTTGCCTTAGTTGCCGACACATAATTTGCATGGAAAGGGTTTTTTTGCATCCGAAGTAAAGTATTCTGAGGGGCAAAATAACTATAAAAATTTATTTAATTAAAATTAATTTTGCATCAAAAGGAAGTGGTTTGAGGTAAAAACAACTTATTAGGTAAATATTTATATTTGATCGTATATAATTAATTAAATTAATTATATTTATAGTATAATGATGATAATTTTTATATTTTATTTATTTAAATACAAGAATAAATTGAGCGATCTAAGAAAAAAACAATTAAAGTAGATACCGAAGACATGTATGTTATTAATTTTAATATATTTATTTTATTGTCATATAAAATTAAATGAAATTTGATAAAGTTGAATGCATTGTTAATAATTAAATAATATATTTATGATTAAATTTGGTATGACAATAAAAAAATTGTTATTGATCAATAATAGTATATTATTAAAGTTGTATTTAAGAAATTTTGATAATATAATTTTCTCAATAGTTTACATAGTAGTTATGTTAAAATTTAGAAGTAATAATTTTAAAATATATTTATAATTTTTTTTATAATTGTCTTAATAGTTATGCATAGTGAATGTATTTTTGAAAAATAGTTATGAATGTTTTTATAATATAATTATCTTAATAGTTATGTTAATTTTTTTAGAAAGAATATTTTTTAGTTTTAATCGGAAGGTAAGAATTAAGAAATATACGAAATATAATTGTTTTGCTTTATATATTTTTGAAATTAATAATGCCGAACATCATGATTTATCAATTTAAGATTTTATTATTTTGACTTTTAGGAAGTCGGATGATGTCAACGTATACGGAGTTTTATTTGCACATGGGGTGGGGAAATTAGTTTTGGAGTGTCAGGCTTTGATTATAACATAACCAACCCGAATATCATCACAAGGAGATTGAGACTAAAAAAATAAGCCAATCCTTGTTGAATTACACCATAAAATACATGTTAAAATTGGTTTAGGTATGAACAATGTGATTTCAAAAATTATATATAAAAGTCCATAGTATAACGAAGGATCATATGTTGGATGGCGGTGACTTTATCAGATGATGATGACGTAGATGCAATATATGACAATTTAAGGAGGTATGACCAATATAATTTGGTAGAATTAATAATTATAGTTGCAGATGGTATCACAGGATCCAATACATCGGCGTATCCTAACGGTTATTAGTTTACAAATGATGAGTTTCAAACGGAGAACACCAGGGCACCTCAACAATTATGTGCAAATGACATTGGTCCTAGTCAGCCGAGGCAGTCTATAAGTCGACAAGAGTTTGAAATGTTTTTCCAATTTGGCGGAGACAATGCTCCTAGTTAGCCAAGACAATTTGTTAGTCGAAGGGATGGTGACTTGATTGGACGGGAGGCGTCTGGTGATTCAAGGCAAGGTCATATACGCACTCCAGTTAGTCAGGTTCATGCTGCTTGTACGAGTCAACCTAGGCAATCATTTAGTCGAAGGGTTGGTAACTTTTTTAGTAAATCAATTTTCGAAAGTAGATCAGGGGATCGTTCAACGGAGAGAAATTTTGGGACGGGCACACCAGTAATTGAACACACAGGTCATCGACATTCTATATTCCATGTTCCAAAAGTCAGACAGAGAAGTTCAGTTTCCCAGGTTCCAAGCTACAAACACAGAAGCTTAGTTTGCCAATTTGAAGATGTAAATCAACGACAATCTGTATCCCACATACTAGATGCTGCTCATAGTCAACATTCGCAGCCTATGAGTAGAAGGGATGGTGATTTAATGGAAGATTTCATATCAGGCAACACTAGTGGGGAGTGTGGCAAATAACCGGCTATTAATTTAGGTGACGAGGATGATCTCGAAGATGTTGTAGTTAACAATGATTACCTGTCACTCAATGAGGACCCAGAAGCCAATAATGCATAAATAAATTTAGGAAGTGATAGCTCTGAATTTGGTGATGGTGACGGGTTTGAAAATACACAATATGTCAATCCATTAGCATCCCTACATCAAAGTGCTGTCGGGGGACAAGATAATTTTATATTTCCATCTGAGCATTATACGGATATTGACTTCGAGGCATACCAAGTTGATATATCGGCAGGTGCTAGCTTTAAAACTTGGGACGGTGTATCTGAGTTGTCAACTGGTTTGGTTTTCAATAGCAAGGATGAAGTCAAATGTGCTGTAAAAAAGTATTCGATAATGAGAAATGTCGACTTTTGAGTGGTTGAATTGAAACCAAAGTACTGGATTGTTAGGTGTGCACGGTCTGATAGTGGCTGCATATGGTGGTTAAGGGCAGTAAAGAAAGAAAGAAGTCCGATATGGATTATCGCAAGGTTCAGGGGGCCACATTTATGCTCAGGTGGCAACTTTTCTTTGGATCACAGACAATTGGGCTCGAAAATAATTATAAATTGCATTGTGGGCATGGTAAGTAAAAATCTGATCCTTTCTGTTGATGTTATTATTGCTGCTATTAAGCAATCACTACAAAAAAAATCAATTTTACCGATGGATTTAGATTTCGTAGGTAAAATTAAAATATTACCGATGGATTACCCACCAAATTGAAAATGCTTTGGTAAAAAAATGAATTTGATAAACGATAATATTTTTACCGACGGAATTAATTGTTCGTCGGTATATTTGGAAGGAAATGTTGGAGCCAATCGTTAGCGACCACTTTATCGACGGTTACGTCCGTCAGTAGCTAATTTTATCATTTTATTGATGTAAGGACATAATTTTTGTTAGTAATACAAGCATCTTTAGAGATTTACCGACAGAAATTATAAATCCGTCGGTAAATAGATGTTACAAAATTTTAAGGCTGGTTAAGTTTTTGCTACGATTGTTTTCGTCGGTAAACCGTCGGTAATGTTTTTAATAAAATGTTTTATATTTAATATTAATAAAATATTTTAGACCTAAAAAATCCTCCAATGTCTGCAATCCCTTGTTCAAAGGAGTCCTAGTCTCGATATTTTTCTCTCAGCCGCTCCAACATAACTCCTGGCCATCTCGATGGCGAGGTTACCCTACCGGTGTTTCACAGCCACCGCATCTCGTCGGAGTTATCTCGTAATCTCCCTGCCTCGCTCTTTTTCTGTTTCTACCGCTTTCTCTCCCTTGAATCTCTCTCTATCTCCCTCCTTTACTATTTTTCTGTGTCTATCCCTCTCTCTTCCTTGAATCTCTTTCTCCTTCTCCCTCGCTTAGTCCGTCTCTCCAGCACAATTCCAACTACAAGATGCAATTGAGAAGGAAGACTTCAAAGAGGCTGCGAAGTCGAAGATGTCTATTGCAGAAGCCACTTCAAAGGATACTGTTGCTCAAATAATGTCTGAGTTGCAGGTTAGAACTCTACACAAGTGTGTCGTACTATAATAGAAAAATCTGCATGCATAAGACATAATATGTGCTTTATCTGCAGAATGCAACAGAGGAAGAACAATACCATGATGCTTCAAGATTGTGCCTGCATTTTTTAATTTTTGATTCGTTTTTTAGTTTTTGATTCGTTGTTAAAATTGGTGTCTGTGTTTGTTAATTTTTGAATTTCAAGTGACCTGAGTTTGGGAATCTTTTTTGGGTTTGAAAGTGGGTTTTTGCATAATTGTTGGATTATGGGGTTAATTTTGGTAAAGTTTGGTCTTTTGGCCATTTTATTGAAATTTAAAATAACTGAAATCGAAGAGATTGGAAATTGGATTTGATTTGCTTTTTGATGAAAACAAAAATAAATTCCATCCAACGATTTAAACCAAAATTTGCTCAATCTTCATATTTTGATAAGTTTTGAATAGGTACATGTTTATTTTCAACTACTAATAATATGCCTAAAGAAACTGATTTATAAGCTTCATGTTCCTGCAGCCTCCGCTGATGCACCCACTGCCGCTACGACAACTCCCGGTAAAATTTCTTCTCCCGGTGATGTTATTCATATTTTTGCCTCTGTGTGATTCGTGTTAATCAATTCGCCCTATTTTAGTTCACAGTTTTTCAAGGTTCCAGCGGACTGATTTCAATAGAATTCATAAATTTTTAGCTTAACATTACTAATCTTAACCTAAAATTGAAATGTTTCGCAATAGCGAGTTTGAATCTAATGAGTTAATGACATTAGTTTTACTTGGGTTTGATTACCGGTCAGAACAGAGGTCTATAGTTTTTTTTTTGTCTTGGGGAACACATGGCATGATTGAAGCCTTGGAAAATGTTAAAAAGTAAACTAGCCGGCCTGCTCCTTTGTATTTCTACCCATCACTCATCACTAAAAATGATGTTGGATTGAAGGAGGCATCCCACTTCTCTTTGCACCGACCTGGAGATAAATTTACATTTCACTGATCCTTTCCTCATCCATCTTCTTGTCTTCCATTTTCAGGAAATTAAAAAATTGCTTGCATAGCGAAATTGAGGAGGCTTTGTATTTTGATCTGCCAGGTAATATTCATTTTTGGTTGAATTTTCATATAAAAAATAACCTTAATTGACAGATTTTGTTTTGTTTCCTAATATATGTTTTATTCGCCATATTTCTCAGGAGATATTCTTGCACGGATTTCCACTTGTATATATATGTTTGAAGCCCCTGATTATTAATACAAGTTTTATAACAATTTTGATCATGATATTTTCAAGATGTTTCAGCAGAAATCTGCTACAAACATATCAGATGAAACTAAAGCCTAGAGATATTAAGAGCAGAAGCACGTGATGAGCTCGCCTGGAATTTGTATGTATATCATATAATTATATAAAAATTAAATGAGTACAGATGTTTGTTTCTTTAAATTTCTTTCCATAAAGTTGCTCATTAAAGGATATATAATCTTTTAATTAGATATTTATTTATAAATATAATATGAATATCTTGGGTGGAAGAAACTCTTTCAGATATTTGACTCCTTTTGTAACCCAGGAAATGGAAGCACATGCATCTGATTCTGCTGACGTCATAAATACGTCTCACATTTATCTATTCTTTTAAACATTCATTTTAATTTCATTTAATGGTAATAAAGCTTCAAAGTTGTGAGAGAGGTGGCCTTTCCTTTTAGATTAGATCTTGTTCTTGATTTAACATTTTTTAAAATCCAGTATTTTGGTTCACTAATTACATTAAAACATGGGATTGATTAAGACGTGGTTTTTATATGCATCCTTTTTCTCTTACTAACTTGTTTAGATAAAATTAGTTATGGTGTAATATGGTGTGATATATAGCAGTAAATTTAGAATTTTAGTATGTTTAAGTATGCATGCATTTTAGTATGTTAAAGTATGCATGCATATAGAGGTAACTTGTTATCCACGTTTATTATAATAATTGTTCAAGTGTCTTCAGTGAGGAGTCTAGATTATATCACTGATATGCTAATTACAATTTACTAACTGATCACTACAAGAAAATCAGCAAATAGCAACGGAAATTAGCAACCGAATTTGTCGAACTTCCGTTGCTAATAAAAATTAGCAACGGAATATTCAGTTGCAAATTTGGTGGTTGGTATTTTTAGCAACAGAAATTAATTTCCGTTGCTATTTTTACCAACGGAATTAAATTCCGTTGCTATATTTAGCAACCGAATCAGTTCCGTTGCTATTTCTAGCAACCGAATTGAAGTTCGGTTGCTAAATTCAGCCAAAATTATAAAAAATTGCGACGGACTTTTCGTCGTTATTCTGTCACTAAATTATTTCTTTTCATGTTCTCATTTAGAGCCCATACATCAAATCCATAATCTAAATGCATGCATAACAATTTTTAATTGAAATTCACTCCAGACTACTTATATTTGCCACACTGTTTATTAATTGATAATCCATTATTAATTACCATATAAGCCCTTATAGATTTAAGACGGCTAACCATACATCCCATAATTATCACATCCTAATCTGCAGAACCATCTTCATTTTCAGAAAGTAATATACTTCCAGTAAATCCAGTGACTAAAACAAAAGTGAGTGAAGCCACCTTGCAGATCAAAATCTTCTACATATCTGCCTTTCATGAATGAGAACCTTGCTTCCTCAGATCTCCTCGATTCAACTGGAGATGCACTAATCAGATCTCGGAATTCCATAACATATGCTCCTGTCCATTGGCTTCCTCTACACAATTAAATTCCAAAAAGGAAGCATTCAGAAATTAAAGCATACATAAAATTTTGACAGATAATCAATTACATTTTTAAGCATAAAATTCTGAAGTATGCCATCTACCAATTTGAATTCCTTGATAATGCATTCACTTTCCAGCTAATTTAAAATTTCATGATGTAATGGACATGTTTAGAAAATCTTCAAGAGCGTTGCCATTCTCCAGCTGTCCAAGTCATGATAGTAGATTCTTGGTTGAAGAAGAGAACAAGTTAATGCCAATAACTAGCTTAACTTAAGGAAATAAACGTTTGACGACTTAATCTGAATAATAAAATTTCAGGGGATCAATAGATATCTAATATATCTGCCAAATTAAGGACGAATTATTTAGTACTTTATCCTACAACAATATACTTACTCAGCATTGCAAGATGCAGTTTTCATTCAATCCAGAAAATAAATATAAAGAAACAATAAACTAATACAGAAATCACTTATTTATTTATTTTACCTTTTTCCACTAAAACAGATGACATATACATCTTAAGGATCTATCAAGCCCCAGTACACTGAACTAGTTATATTTGTAGTTTTAGTTATGCACCCCATCTAATTGTACGTCTATGCAACATTGATGAGGAACATTTGAAATACTATAAAAAAATTAATCATGCATGAGTATCCTTGTAGCGTTGACTCAAGTAACTATAAAAGTTGAAGTAACAATAACTCCAGTCATGTTGCAAACTTACTTTGGAGGATTATTTTCTGACTTGCAGGTTGGCAAACATTCGACTAGACAGTCGTGGCTAGGTTCCATGAAATATGCTATCTGCACCAAAAGAAGAGAGCTAATATATTGTTCACCATAAAGGAAAGTTGAATCTGCTAGCAAATCATGTAAAATTGCATAAAAAGGAAAAATCCAGGAAGCCAAATATATGATAATATATTGTTCACCATAAAGGAAAGGATTAATTATTCTAACTACTGGCTGCAAATAATTCTAATGCAATCACTTGGTAATATTCTTCAAGATTTAAAATTATAGAATGACAAAATAAGATTATAATATTTTCTGTCCAGTAATTTAACTAATATTTAACATTTTACAGAGTATTTATTTAAAAACAAAAAAATTAATAGCGAGTCTAATAATATAAATTTATATGCACATTAATTTACCACGTAAAATGTAGTATAGTGTTTGGCTTGTAACAATATGCATTAATAATGGGATAGGTTGGCAGCAGCAAGCAATAACCAAAAGAAATGAAATGGTCAGTTTTGTTGCACAGATAAATGTGATTGGCTATGGATTATAAACATGGAAATAAGAACAAAATAAAGGGAGGCCCACAGATATCGTTTTGTCGAGAAGGGGTCACAGGCTTCTATGGATCTATGACTCTAAATTATTGTTATGATAAGACGAATAGTACAAAAATAGCTGTTAGTCTCAATTATTTTTAGACCATAAAGGAAAGTTGACTCTAAATTATTGTTGTAATTAAATGATTAATTATATAGTCATTTTGGTATGAATTTGAATAGCTGCAGTGGTATTTTTTTATTAAAATAATAGGAGACATACACTGGGAGGTAATTAATTTCATCCCACACTATAATTTGCTACTGTTCATATAATAATATATTTAATTATTTATTAACTAAATAGCTAGCTTAGTGGTACATGGATTTAGTGGTACGTAGGTGAAACTTATTATTGGTTAATTTGTTGTGCTTTCAGCGTGATTGGTGCAATAGCTGTAATAATTGGCCTGTATGTTGTCCTATGGGGCAAAGCCAAAGACCTTAATGAAATAGAAGAGATGCACATGAAGCTACAAAATAATGAACCAAGAATTGCACCTGTGATCATAAGCCATGAATTTTCAGAGCAGGAGAAAGCCAAATCTGATTTAAAAGAGCCACTTCTCTCTCCCTGATCGGCAGATTTTCACGAAAATTATTTCATTTACTTCAGACATTGTCAGATTCAACAAAATTAGAGATTTAAACCAAAAACTCAGAAACTCAGCAATACCAAAATCAAAAACACATAATCACATGCTTAATCTTTTTATAAACATTTGGACTTACACCTACTATTTTATAAACACATAATCACATGATTTAAACCAAAACCAAAAACTCAGAAAAGGCTTTTTTTTTTGTAGAAATTGAAGATTTCTTATAAACTAAGCTAGTTGACATTTGCAAAACTTACACCTACAAAAATGCAAAAAATAAATACATAAAATAAAATAAAAAAGTTCAACAAAAAAAAAGCATCAATTAACACAATCTGGCCAAACTAAACACAAACAAAGCCTTAGATTTTATAGAAAAATCACAAAATAGTCACTCATGACGAAAGCCAAAATATCAAAACGGGAATAATATCCTGAGCTTGGGCCATTTGGACTTAGGAATTATTGTTATGCTTCTGTTTAATAATTCATCATGTATACATGTATTCTTCTATTGAAATTTACTTTCTATATATTTTTTTCTTAATTGCAACATATAAAAGTTCATAACTAATTCAGTTGAATGAAATGACTGAAATATTTCACCCCGGTTCAATTTGGTTTTCATTAAAACTTCAGTTCAATTTGGTTTTCATCAAAACTTCAGAAAAAAAAAAAATGACCGATGCTAAATCCTATTAAAATGTCACCTAGAAACAAATTTGTCATTGATTTTACAATTGTAGTCTACAGTAATATGAAAAAGTTGCAAATTTAAAGTAGTTTTTTTTTTTTTACCTTGAAACAAATTTGGCATTGATTTTATAATTACATTTATATTTTGAAAATAATAATAATGATGATATAATAAAAGGTTATTAATTTTAGTCTAATAATAAAATAATAAAAGGCTATTTTGATTTTGGTTGTATGTTTGTACATCAATAAAAATGAAAAATTTAAAAGATCGAAATAAATGTAGATTTGGCACCTACTATTTTATAAATATCATCAAGTGGAAAATTTTTTGAAATAATCATGTAATTATTTTCTGAGAAATAATTAGTACCCTTGACACCATTTGGAATTTTACGGAAATCTTCAATCCCGAAAGCTTTGTAGAATTAAATACACAATGATCAGTTCCTACAAGCTGTAAAATATAAAATTATCATAAGGAACATATAATGAACCTGTTAAATGAGGATATTAAAAAGACATCCTAGCCAATCAGAGTGCAGAAAAATATGTATAGTTTTGAAACAGCTATAAAATGCACCTGTCGATAGTTATTTATTCATGTAAAACTTTTCAATGGTTGTATAAGTTAAAGATAACCTCCTATTTTCTGTGCTCAACAAAAGAAGAGCGAGGATCATGGATTTAAACTGCTACCTGCATGTACCACACTATGATTTATCAAAATGTTCATCATAAAAAGAAAGAAACCTGCAGAATTCCAGTTGAAAGGGCAGCTTGTAGAGCCTTGTCATGTCCGGATGGCCTGACAGGGGGACTCATGACATACCTGAAACATAAGAAAATCTATATAATTATACTGTAAACAAACTGTCTGAACTAATTCAATAATAATTAATAAAACTCATGAAGTATGTAGCGCTGGCTCTTGCTTTGATGCAGTGGTGAAGTCAAGATCTCAAAGCTTAGAATCATCAAGAACTAATCCAGAAACAACTGGCTCCCCGATCACCCTCTGCCCTGAAGTTTGAAGAAAGTGGCAAAGCTTTTAAGCCTTGAACCATGAATCAAATAAAGATAGCAATCATAGGTAGTATAAAGGACCACTTGGATTATTTTACCATTCCCTGTTAACAGTTAGTTTCTAAGAAACATTTTCTTTAAAGTAATAAAACAAATTCAGAAGGCTATCACACAGTGGAAGGAATACCCAGTCATTTAGTATGCTCGGATGGATGATTTCAGTACTACCTTTTGACAGGTTCATTATAAGATGCTCTGGTTCAGAGCTTGAGACATTGAACTTCTTGCATTATACATTCCACAAAAGTCTAAAAATGATCATGAAATCAAAAGTATGAACACGTGGAGGAAAAATAAATTGCTTATCGTGTATATTTGAGAGTAGGAAAAGAATATAGAGCTTACACATAAATGGCATAACATACATGTGCTACTAATGCAATGCTCAAGAGCATGTCAAGCCCAAGCAAATAAATGCAGGAATTAACTAGAAAGCGATTTCACATCAAAATCATCCATTAATCAATCAATTAAAAAAAAATAACCGTCCATTAAAACTTAAGGATTAGTAAAAATTAATAAACTTACATAGAAAGCAGTAACTGTTCCTGCAAAGTCACCTTCCACAAGCTTAATATGTACGGTCACTTTCCCAAACATGTACTTACTTTTGGATTGAAAACCAGCACCTACAAAATGATTCACAACCACAGGAACAACAACGTTTTATACCAGAAAATACTTTAAGAAAGTGTGTTTCCCATATTATGAATCAGTTCATGCAGAAACGGCATCGGTTTATACCAAAATAGTTATCAAGCTTTAGCCGGAGAAGCTCTCCTTCATAGATAAAATGGTCAAGAGCCCATGATGGTTGATACTGCTCATCAAATCTAGTAGAGCCAACCGAACCCACCATTATCAGACCCACAATGAAACCCACAAGCACACACATTTTTTTTTGAAATCTAGAGAGAAACCATGAGAAAGAGAGAGAGAGAGAGAGAGAGAGAGAGGAAATTACCATTGTTGAAAGGCGGCGTTCAAAGCTAATGGCGTAGATGAAGAGAAGAGAAGAGATGGGAGGCTAATTTATACCTAGGGCAACAAATAAGAAAATTACATAAATACCCTTGATTTTAGCAACGGAATTTCAATTCGGTTGCTAATTTAGCAACGGAAATTCAACTCGGTTGCTAATTTAGCAACGGAATTTAATTTTGGTTGCTAAATAGCAACGAAATTTAATTTCAGTTGCTAAATAGCAATGGAATATATTTTTGGACCCAAATTTTTTTCACCTCTTTGGGATCATAATACCAACGGAATTTAATTTTCGTTTTTAAATTGCAATGAAATTTAATTTCGGTTGCAAAATAGCAACGATATTAAGTTTTTGTTGCTAAAATAGCAACGGATTAAGTTTCCGTTGCTAAATTTCGTTCCAAAATTTTTTCGCCATCTAATGCCGTCATATTTAGCAACGGTCATAGATTTCCGTTGCTATTTTTCATTGCTATATTTTGGCGCTAAAACTTCCCTCTTTTTTTAGCAACGGATACCGCCATTTTTATTCTGTTGCTAAACATAAAAAATTCAATCAAATTTAGCAACGAAATTGAATTTCCGTTGCTATTTTTCAGATTTTCTTGTAGTGGATTAA
Organism: Excoecaria agallocha; assembly: GCA_037975025.1. NCBI lineage: Eukaryota > Viridiplantae > Streptophyta > Magnoliopsida > Malpighiales > Euphorbiaceae > Excoecaria > Excoecaria agallocha. The sequence goes on along the minus strand of CM075808.1, from coordinate 105,603,085 downwards.
CTTAAGCTTGAAAGTATTACAATTTTTGCTTGCTGCAACTTATTGCTAGAGCTTTACACTTGAAGCTGAATCGTGCCTAAAATATTAAAATGCTCTACTTTTTTAACTGTCTAGACATGCATATTGCTCGTAGAGACTTATTGAATCCAAGTTTTTTTAATTCCAGATTTCGCCATTGCAATGCAATGTAATGTAAATTCGACCTACTGCTTTTTGTGAAATTAACTTGCTTTGCTAATCTGTTTCCATCATATTTACATGCTGTTGGTATTGTTTGTTTCAGGAATTGCTGCTTAGGAAGACTATGATGTAAATGTCAAGCGGTTATTGTAGGTGAAGTATATCTCATTAAGTGAATTTGTCAAGCAATTCTATTGCTAATTCCTTTTTGCAGGAGATTGAGAATAAATAGAAGTTGGTTTCTATTGCTAAAATTTGTCAAGCAAATTCACTTGTACAGGAGATTGAGAATAACTTATTTACAGTGCCAAAAAAGATGAGAGGTAGATTTTGATTTAAGAAAATGGAGTTAGCGGTTTTAGATTTTCTATGATATGGTATAATCTATCTAATTGATTAATAGATTAACTCTTAGTTGATTTCAGTTCTGCATCTGGCTTATGTGGTATGCTCCTGTTGCAGAGCTGCTGAACTAGTAAAGCATAAGACACTTTGCATTGGAACTCTTTAATTCGTAGTCAAGTTACTGGAACTCTTTAATTCCAGCAAGAACAGCAAGGGTTTTAGCTGTTGAATCGAACTTTATTTTGATAATTCATCTCAGATTGAAGCTTGGGGAGAAAAATGGAGGGTGCAGATGAAGGAGGAACAGAGAGAGTTGTCGACTCCAAAGATATTCATCTGCAGAAGCAGACGGGAATGCTATGAGAATGAGGTACCAATTTGCAATTTTTTTTTCTCTCTTTTCAGGTATATTTATTTTGTGATGGGAGTTATGAGATATGAACTCTTAGTCCTTGGTTCTTTGCTTTACTGAGGCTTGCAAGTTACATTTAGTCCTTCAAAAATTTGTTAAGATCTCTTCAACTTTTTAGGTGGGACTGATGAAAGTTAGAGACTTGTAATGTATATGGCTTTTAAAAATGAATAAAACTGTTAGCCATATAAAAATAACCAGAAGCATCTTACCTTATTTTCATATTTTCAAGACGAATTTGTTCAACACGTACATAGTCTTGATCAGAAATTTGGAGTTAATTTCACCTATCTTTTTTATATCTTTCTTCTGTTGTTCACTTGACTTGTTGGCCCATATTGTTTCTAGTCTGCAAGCAATGTAATGTTAAAAGAGTTTAAAAATTTCTGAGACGGAAGTAGCAGATGTTAACATTGAAAGTAATTTACACATCATGGTTTCTTTTTGTCTGTTCACTTCATTTTGGAAACAATATGTTCAAATAGTTATACGAGAGCAAGGCTAGTCAATGACTAGTGTTGTAGACAAAAAGAAAGAAGATTGCAAAATTGATTTTCAATTTCATTCAATATGGTCAAATAGTATTTCTTGGCAATCACAAAACTCAAGTCCTTCAACTTAAATCTAGCAAGAATTAGAGAGGCACATGCCTGCTTACCTGGTGTTTTAATATTAGGCTGCTTTAACTTACTTTTTAAGGGCTGCTTCTGGGTTTTGTTGGTTTAGTTTGAGTTCTTTGACAGTGGTTGTTTTTTTACCCTTTATTAACCTTCTGGCTCCTTACAGTTTGCAATAAAAATTTACAGCTTATAAAAAAAAAAAAAATCTTAAAAGAAATGTCTAGAACCATAACAAAATAATTATTTGTAGAATCAATTCTGATCCCCCTTCGAAAGATAATGTACTAAGAAATATGACAATGACATAGATAGTACTTCTCAAATTGAAAACAGTTATGATATCTACTGAGATAATTAAGGTCACTATCAACAATACATCTCAGCAAAATTATACTTGGTTGAATATTTGAAAAACTTAACAACGGATTGAGAATAGTTCACAAGGACAAAAACGTAGGATATAACAGAGCCTTTTGCATTCCAGAACATGTAATGTAGTATTATGTTTGTCAATATTAACCAGATGGGAAAAACTTGTTTGTTATCTTTTAAGATACCAAGAAAATTGACCAAATAAAAGTTCCAAATCTATTTGAAATCACGTGTTTTAGTTTGAAAAAACAAAATAAAATGCGTTTAGAATAAAATAATGTTAAGGAAAATATCTGCCGCGTTTGAAAAAATGTGTTCATGAACAGAAATTACTTTGAAAATAAAATGTGTTCCAAAAAAATAAAATATGTTCAAATAGTTATACAAGAGAAGTATTACTTGTATTTTAGAAACAATATGTTCAAATAATATGTTCAAATATTATAATCCATAAAGCATTTTTAAATGTTCAAAATAGCTGCCTAGTATGCATTATGCAGCAATCATAATTAAATAGGTATGGAAAACAAATAAGTTATGAACTGCGCGCGCAGAAGAACGGTGGGGAGTTAACTTTCTTCATATAAGTTGATGGAACCCAGTTCAGAATACTATTAAATAATTATATTTAGTGATCCCTTACTTCTTCGTTCAATTATAATAATGATCTTATTAGATGAAGGTCTTTCATTTGATTGATAACTAATAATAATAATAATAATAATAATAATAATAATATGTGACGAAGTAACCGGTGCTATACCTATATCTAATTTTTGTATGTAGTAGGCATTACTTTGATTAAAATATAATTATATAATGCACCGCAATATGCTGTCTTCTCTTGATGTTATATGACGAAGTAACAGGTTTTATACCTATATCTAATTTTTCCATGTTATATTTGCAAAAATGTTGGATGAAACTATCCTCATTTAAGCAGCAACATGAGCTATTGAATATTACCTATAAAAAAGTTCTAACATAATGAAATTATCTACCTTATATTGAATTAAAAATTATTATGTGGTTATAGAATCTTTTGAGTCTGAAATAGTTACACTACAAAAAAATGGTCAATTTACGTCGCTAAATTAAATTAGCGACGCTTCAACAAACTGTCGCTAAAAGCCAGTTGCGAATGTACTACGACGACGAAAAATTTATCCTTGCAGTGTTAAAAATGATATAAATTTGCCTTAAAATTTAAAAAAAAAATGTTGCTAAGGTATTGTAATAAAGGAACATTTATAATACTTCAAATCTCTAAGGGCATTTAAAAAAAAATCAAGAACAAATTTAGCTCTTTTCTCATTCTTTTATATACATAATAATTTGTGATTTGAATTCATCCATGAACTTATTTTCATTTACCTCATTCAAACATTTTTTTTATTTTGTTTATATTAAATTTTTTTAAAAAATATTTATGCATCAATCTAAGCAGTTCAAATTATCCGAATAAAAAAATTCAAGCTTCATTTTATTGGTCAAATAGGATTTGAGATTAGAGTTTTTTTCACAAATACCACAAAAAAGAAAAGGCACACTTCATATTTGCACTCTCCTATTTTCCATCTTTCTTGAATACTATTTTTTAAATTTTTTATTTTACAATTTACATTTTATAAATTTTCACTTTAAAAAATGCCCCATTCTTTTTACAAATGATTTTTGAATGATCACAACCTAAGTTCCTTCATCTCCTCCACTTTTCAATTTGATAAGATCATGCTCTCTCTCAAATATTTCTTCGGTACATTTATAATATGAGGAATAAAAGTTAATTTCACTCATGGTCATTAAACTTATGTCTAATCGGCCAAAAGTAACTGACTTATTTTTCGTGACTTAAATGTCACTGAACTTATCACATTTTTACAGAAAATATCATCTTAACCGATTTTTGACAATAATTTTTGTTGAAATGCTAACGTGGCACGTCACGTTATGTATCTAAAAATACGTGGTATGATACGCTAATAACCACGTCATCAAAAGAGGCCATATTACATAACACGTCAGTACGTCATGTCATATTTTTGGACACACGTGACCTCTTCTAGTGACATGACTGCTGACGTATCATGTCATGTGTGTCCAGACATATGATATGACGTGCCACGTTAACATTCCGGCAAGAGTAACTATTAAAAATCGGTCAAGATAATTTTTCTATAAAAAGATAATAAGTTCAGTGACATTTAAGTCATGAAAAATAAATTAGTTATTTTTGAGCGATTAGACGTAAGTTCAGTGATCATAGATAAAATTGATCGAGAAATCATGGCAATGGAAAGACAACTAAGAAAAGAAATCTTAGATTGTCAACGCACAACAGCTATGCTATCTTGTGTCTAATATGTGAATTCACATAACTCAAACTAAACCTTATCTACAAAAAGTTGAAATATGCCTAAATGTCTACCTCAATGTGAACTGACAAAGCTACACATCTGATTAATAAACTTAGCCATGAGTGAAACCTATAGGTCACCATTCCTAAATATAACTTTTCTAAATAATTTTTTTTTAAATTGAAATATGGTGTTTGTCATAAACTATTTAAAAATTTAAAATTTTTTACGAAAATACAACAACTGACTGTATTATTTGCGTGTCCAGGCCCACCCTGCAATTCCTAAAGACATATCAAAGTGCTACATTGTTTGTGGCCAACCAATGATGAAGATGCAGCACATGGCTGCATTCTTAGCCTTTGTCCCATAAATGGAAGGTTTCGGCGTTTTCATTGATGAATTATTCTCAAAAGTTAATGAGGTGAACCTCACAAATCCATTGCTATATAAGATAATTTCATTTAATGTAATTATAAAATTTTGAACTTTAGCAATTTCTTCTTGATTCATGTTTATATATTTTTTGATACTGTCATCTAAATCTAAGGCAGAGCGTTCACCTATTGAAGAGCACGTTATTACTTTTTCTTCCTGTAAATTTATTAAAAAAAAAAGAGCACTTGCATTCTTTGCAAAGAAAAAAACTATTTGTATCTTGTGATTCTCAATCCACATGATGATTTATAAGAAGTATTTACTTGGGGTTTTCTTTTCCTGCCTATCATTGTCTTGCTGACAGTGCTCAATGTTCAATTGCATGTTGAATTATGCTGAATTCTGATGATTTGCTTGTAGCTTGAGCAAGGGGTGGATATAGTTGAACAATTCTACACAACTGCAGATAACAAGAAACTAAATAATTAATACTAAATGTAGCTCAATCATAAAGGATAAATTCAATGAAAAAATATTTGATGATCATTGAAAAGCAAAAGCGACATGCATCAAACATAAAAGCAATTGCTGAAAGAAGAATGCAAGAACTTATACACCAGTTTGCAAAAATATTTTTTCAGGCAAATATCAGCAGTTTTGTAGTTCTATTTGAATTTATAATGTGTCGCACAACACGTTGCAAATACTTGTTTTCCATAAATTGTTAAGCACCCATGCATTCCACATTTGGCTTTGTTAGAGGCTTGAATTTGACACCCATCCTCTTAAAAACAAAAAGAAATTATGAAAAGGGAAAATAACAGGAGTTGAAATAGAAAAAAAAAATAGAACTTCAATTTAGGAAAAAAAATAACAAAAAAATAATAGGAGGCTGATAATACAGCCATGTATTGTGTCCTCATCATTATTAGGCAGCCTTCTATTACTGCGTCTTCAGGAATTGTAGGGTGGGTCTAAACACGCAAATAACGCAACCAGTTGTTGCGTTTTCATAAAAAAAACCCTCAAACCTCTGAGTAATTTTTGACAAACACCATATTTTAATTTTTTAAAATTATTTAAAAAAATTCCGCATTCTGCCTCGCTTGGACTAGTAATAAAGATTGTTTAAATTTATCCATATTTATACTTCTTGTTTTTTTTTGTTAGACTAACTGCTTTTTTGTGCAAAATTTGTGTGAGTTTAAGAATTTTTAATTCATCTTTATTTCAAAATGACTTAAATTATTTCGAAGTCATGAGTTTATTCATAATTATAAACTTTTATTATTTTCTTTAAACTTTCGAACGGAAAAATTCGGTTTGTCTAAATCTATGAGAAGATATAACATTCATACAATTTGCAAACTGGTTGGCCTTTATTAAAAACTATATAGAAGGGCTTCCAAACTTAGTATCAAATTTCCCAAATATTACACACATCACTTGCAACTAATCTACTTCGAGAGAGTACGCAATACTTGTTCAAGTTAGCTTCTTTAGCTTTTGAATATTTTCTTTTTATTTTGAAGCCTTGATAAGCTAAGAAGTACTAATCTTATGTTAGAACTGTGAAGTCTTGAGGTCTATAATGGTGTATATATGCTTTTTACCTGGCATGTTTGGAGATAAAAGGTGGGGAAGAGAATTGCCTCCAGCGGTCACATATCAGTTTTTGCTCAAACTAAATATAGTGTATTGAGTTTTATCAAAATATAATACATTGTATTGAATTTAATAAAACCTAATATATTATATTTAATTTTTACTTAAAACTAAAAAAATGAATATATAAACAATTTAATTACATTGAATTCAATTTTGACAAACCTAATACACTATATTGAGTTTTTGCTTAAACTAATTACAGTGTATTAAGTTTTCCAAAATTGAATAGAATGTATTGAGTTTAATAAAATGGAATACAGTATATTCAATTTTTGCTTAAAGCTAAAAAAATATGAATATATAAGCAATTTAATTACATTTTATTCATTTTTGAAAAATCTAATACACTGTATCCAATTTTTACTCAAAATAAGTTTAGTGTATTGAGTTTTACCAAAACTAATACACTGTATTGAGTTTAATAAAACTTAATACACTATATTCAATTTTTGTTTAAAGTTAAAAAAATATGAATATATAAGCAATTTAATTACATTGGATTCACTTTTGACAAACCTAATACACTATATTTAATTTTTGCTCAAATTAAATATAATGTATTGAGTTTTACTAAAACTTAATATACTGTATTTAGTTTAATAAAACCTAATAGACTATATTCAATTTTTGCTTAAAGCTAACAAATATGAATATATAAGAAATTTACTTACATTGAGTTCATTTTTGACAAATCTAATACACTATATTGAGTTTTTGCTCAAACTAAATATAGTGTATTGAGTTTTGTTAAAACTGAATACATTGTATTGAGTTTAATAAAATCTAATACACTATATTCAATTTTTGCTTAAAATTAAATATGGATATATAAGCAATGTAATTGCATTATATTGACTTTTGACAAACATAATACACAATATTCATTGTATTAAGTTCACATTACTCAGTTTTTTTAATTTTTTCTTTAATTAAATTTTAAACATAATACATAATTGATTTTATTAAATATTTTATATATATTCATTGTGTTAAGTTCAAATCACTCATTTTTTTAATTTTTTCTTTAATTAAAATTTAAACATAATACATAATTAATTTTAAATATTTTATAATTTGTTTACCCTTTTAATAATCAAAAACTCCACTATACACCTACTGTCTTTTACATCTTTCTCATGCCTTTTTTTTTTAAATCTTTTCCATTATTTATCAAAGAAAATGGTCATGTTAATTGTGCTAATACAGCAACTGATGATGTATTATGTATGTATGGTGGACCTTCCACTTCAAATCCTTAATTAAATTAATTCAAAGTAGCAAAGCTACGAGGTGTCCTCACATTTCACGCAATCTCCCTACTTGGGGTTATGACAGAAATTCCAATCCAAAGCTCAATGCTTTATTGCTAAGGAGGTCATAAGGATTAAAATCTTCATCAAACCCTAAACAGGAACAAATCCAGAAACTTCACCTACAATTTTGAACACTTAGGAAAGCAGCAATTTTTGTTGTAACCTCTAATAAATACAGTTAATAATAAATATCAAGAATTCATTTTTAAGCATCCAAAATAAAGAAAAAAGACAACCTCAAAAAATGCGGGATTTGAAGGAAACAACCATAATTTTGGCATCTGAAAATCTTTTTCCTTTCGCCTCCATGTTTCAGCGCGGCCTCGATTTAATGGTCAAGCTTCCAAATTAATGAGATATGTATTCGAAAGATGAGAATGAAAATGATTCATTTTGCTTACCAAAACCATAAACTTAATACAACAGATAATAATTCAGGGGGAAAACGAAAAAAAAAAATGACTGCTAGGAACTCTCACCAATAAAAACCAACTCTAAGAGAAGCAAAAATTTCCCAATACCTAATGCAGACTAAGCAAGAATCTTATATCCATAATGTGTTCAGCTTAGATCCTCTAATAGAGAGATAGAATGGGTGAAAATATGAGACACAAAGCTAAACCGAAACATCTAATGAGCAGGGCAGGCTTGTTTTGAGTGACTGATGCAGCATTTTTCTCTTTGGGGTTAGGGCGGCGAATAATATCTGGGCTTCCATTTCTTCCTCTCTTTGCCTTCACTGTCTGAAAAACTTCACCTTTGTATTCTTCTAATCTCTCTTCTCCATTGCCATTTAAACCTGCAGATCACAAAACTTATTAAGAATGAGTTCAAGTTACAAAAAAAAACAAAAGCAGTTCCTACCATCGACTTCTCCTTTTTTCACAGTGAAATCTCCATAGTTTGATGTGGGTTTTCCTTCAAATCCCATGTTTGATATGGCGTGACAAGATATAAAATTTAAGAATTCATTAAAAACGATCAAAATCATCCGTAAATCGCGGCTCCACATTCAAATCCAATTCCGGTGGCTCAACATTAAGATCAAACTGCAGTGTTTTGACATTCAAATCGAAACCCGAATTGCACAAGGAAGCAACTTGACTCGACTCCAGAGAATCATCACCCAAATCGGAGTCATCGGAATATAAACTGGAATAAAAAACGAAATAGGAATCGGACGAGAAGAAAGGGGTTTACCATCTAGAGGATCGAATCGTAAAAGAAAGGGAATTGAAGACATTGTTGCCTGAATTTGTCGGGCAAAAAAGTTAAGAGGGATAATCATGTATATAGCCATTACAATAGGGCATTTTTGATATATCAAAATAAAATAGATAGTTTTGGAATTAAAAATGTATAAATAAAAAATAAAAATAAATTATATGATATTTTTGAAAATAATATATAAAAAGAGTGCAAATAGTATAATTTTCTCTTGAGATTAATCAAATTTTGTGCAGCCCTGCCCATAAACAATCCCCACCAGTATATGACTGCGAGATAAAATTTGGACTTTTCATTTTCAAGTTATTATCAATCAAAAATATAATTTTAGTTTCATAAGTGTTTATGTTTTTTTGATAGGGGAATATATATTTTTATGTTTTATTAACCGTATCATTAGATATGTTTTTTACTAATTTACTGTTTTCAATGCTCTATTTTCTACTTTTTTTTAATTAATTTTAATCTGAGTGACACCTAAAGATGAACATATTTCAGAAAGGCAAAAAAAAGCATGAATTTAGACAATGTTATTAAAATCGGACCGGATAAAGAACCAGCAAGACTAAGATTTATGATTCGACCGGTTCAATCGGGTTCAACCGAATTTTTCCTATTTTTAAAATATTATAATCTTTTAAATACTGTTGTATAAAAATTAAAAAAATATTCATCAAATATTAAATATATATCACAAATATTCTAATAATAAGTTACAAAATATAATTTTAATTTTATTATTACAAGTGATTAATTATTGATTTTTGAATATCACATGTTAGAAACATAAAAATACAATCATATCATGAAAATAATTTCATGTTTAGATGGAGTACTAATGAAGTAAACACAAAAAATATTAACCTTACATATATAAGTATAATTATATTTAATTACAATAAATTCAAATAGATAATAAGTATATTAAATTATTAAATGATGTTTTTAGAATTTAAAATTCTAATTTTTCAAATAAATAAATAATAAAAATTTAATATATATATATATATATATATGATTATAATGAATCAAAAATATAATAAGTGTATTAAATTATTAAATGATATACTTAAAATTTAAAATACTAATTTTTTTTAAATATATATGTGTGTGTGGGTGAAAATATACAAAAAAAATGATTTTTTACACTTTTTAGCAAAAAATTCCGGTTTTATTCAGTTCTCCGATTTTTCGATTCAACCCTATTTTTTTGGTTCAATTCGGTTTTTTACCAATCTAATTTTCAGTAGTTGAACCAACCGGCTGACTTGTCAAATCACTGTTCAACCGGCCGGTCCGGTCCAGTTTTAATAACTATGAATTTAGGCAAGTCTGCAATCTTGTAACACAATATAATACTTCATACAAGCATCATATCAGTCCCTACTCCAACTTATTTAATTATTTTCGTTCACCCAAGGAAAAAAAAAAAGATCATAGTCTAAGTTGTATATCCATGCATGGGGTGGGGACTGACAAGTTATTCGTAGTAGATGATACTCATAAATTAACATAAACGGATAGATACTGGGGTGTATATCGATGAGGTGGTTAACAGTGGGAAGTAGGCAACCTGCGGGTTCAAGTGGTATAACCGGCTTCTCTTCTTCTTCTTTGTGGGAACCCTCTACTTCCTTCTCAGCTAAAACATGTCTTCCTTTTTGGTGTTGCACGTCATACTCCACAAATCGAGTATCCTGAGGCACCTCACGACTTGCCAAAGCTGGAGAATGAGCGGTGAGTAGCACCACAGCAAGCAGCAACACAACCAAATATTTGCTACCAGTAGCCATCTATCTTTGGCCCCTTTGATGGTTTAAAAGCTTCAAGTCTCAAGTAAGCTTTTTATAGTGGCCCAAGGCGTATAATTGCAAGACAAGTGTATGTCAACTATCAAATTTTCCCACGTCTCTAAATAGTGAAGAACATATACCGGTAAAGACAAATGCTATGCATCATCATGGTGTATTGAAATCTAAGAAAAAAAACCATTTTTATCACTATTTTTTTCAAAGTATCAATATATCATTAAATTGTTGCATCATAAATTGGATTTGGGGAAAAAATTTATAGTACCATGAACATTTTAATACAAATATATAGTAATGTAAAATATATATGTTGAAAGATATATATATTTTGATTGATTTTATTTTTGACTTGTTTAACTCTAGTAATATCGTGATTGAATCTCTAATAGGTGAATTTCTATTTTTATCAATTTTTTATTTGGTATAATTATGAAAATAATTAAAAAAAGTTCAAATTAATTTTTTTTTTCATTCATTAGTTTAAATAACTCGTGATGGCCAAGTGAATATTAGGGAAGAAAGAGCTACTGTAAATTGCTTTATTCTTAATTAAATGCATGAGGCCGTTTAATAATAACTCTATTTCATGTGCCTTCCATGTGATGAATATTCTTTATAAATTAACATCTAAATTTAAATAAAATATTATTGATTTAATAGTAATAATAATATATATGCTCATTCTCTCTTTACATAAAATTTTGTTGACTTCAACTGTTTTTGATAGATTCATAAAATTAAAGATATTTTGATAAAATGCTATAAGAGATAAAATTAAAAGATTAACAAATGCATTCAGGCTTTAATTATCATGGATTAAAAAGTTGGATCAGCTTGCTATAACAATTGAAAAAATATATATAATGTTTTAGTTTTTCCTAAACAATTAATTCAAATATAAATAATAATAAAATAAAATTATATTAGTGATTAGTATACATAATTTAACTAAAATAACAACAGAACAACAATCCTGCCCAAATAGAAAACAAAAATGTAAAAATGTTAAATGAATACTAGAACACATGCATGTTGAATATCAAGATTCTTCAAAAAGAAAACAAAGTAAAACACCAAGAAAAATTGTTTCAATCATAAAATAATAGATGGTACAGGTGAAATATTGTTTTAAACTATAATATTCTTATTTTGTTATGATATTAAATAAATCAATTTTATTAAAACTTTTAAAAAAAAATCTAAATAAATTGGTCCAATAATACACCTGCTATGGGGCAGCCCAATGCCTAATATGGTTTGACTAAGCTGAAATTGTGGACTATGTGAAAATGTAGAAAAGAAATAGCACGTAGGCGGCAATTCGGAAAGTAACATCAGTTCATTGCATCTACAATTGCCAATTTTCTAATTAGTTTTTTGTCCACTTTGCATGAGAACTTAATGCAATCTTTAGATCACACTGTGGTTCTAATTTAATATATATGATAAAAAAAGAATATGAAATGGATTGGATTTAACCCATTTAAATCGGATTATTATTAGATAGTATCATTTTTTATTCAGTTTATTTTTAATCGTGCCACTTTGAATTTCAGATGGCTAAGATTTTCAGATTAAATTCGTATCATTTTGTGATATTGGATTATTGATTTTCGAATTATCAATTAAATTTTAATTTCATATTATTTTTTAATTCCAATATATTTCAATTATTTTTAAATTTTAATAATTTATAAAAATTTCAAAAAATAATTTTTTATAAAAATATAAAATTCTCAAAAAATATTATGAAAATAATTAATTAAAGTATTATTTTATATCAGCTAATTTATTCAAATACAGCAAGCAATAAAAGATAATTTACAATTAAGTCCTAAGCTCTTAATATTAAAAAAAATAAAAAATAAAACGATTTCACCAATTAAATATGTCTTCAAAGCCAAGTGTTTAAAAAAAATTACTAAACATTTAACAAAGCACTCTATACACCAACAGGGATAGACAAATGATGGAAAGGAAATCCGAATATAATATATGTGGAACTAAAAAATTTTCGAAAGGTTAAACTGTAAATGTAAAAAAGTTTCAAAAAGTTTTTGTGTAATTTGTAAGGATCAAAATAAATTTGAGAGGGCCATGCCTTAAATCCGCCCCGTACATCAATATTTGAGCATTGGGAGAATCTAGATTTTCTTTTCTTTTTTTTTTATTTTTTTAAGAAAAGTTGGTTTTATTTTAATTGGAAAATTACAAAAAAAAATTTATATAAAAAAAATCGAGTCATACTAATTTGATCCGATAAATTTAGGTCTATAGTATATCTCAGTCTTCAAATCGGATGTGGGTAAAATTATATGTTCAAACGATTAGAATCGAAATTGATACGTGCATTTTAGAAAGTATAATATTATATTATGAAACATTGGCAAAGATAGTACGGAAATGAACCAAATTTCTGATTATTTATTTATTTTTATAATATTTCTTTGTCGTTAGTGATTCAGATTTATTTATTTGTTAATTGTTATGATTAAGATGATAACTCTAAAGACTACTGTGTCTGTCTGCGTGGTTTCTATTGCATGTCTCGAATTTCCTTCTTCGATTTAGCCTGGATTAGACAAGAGATAAGGAGCAAGTGTAGTTCACCGCATTATATTGGAAATAGTGTATATATATATATATATATATATATATATATATATAATAAAAGAATAATATAATACAGTGCTAACTTTATTATTCCATTTACGCTGAAAATAATAATACACCATTAATTTCTGAAAATTGACATGTGCACTTTAGTTACGTTGTAAAACATTGACGCAGATAGTACGGAAGTGAACTAAGTTTTGAATGCAACATGCATGCGATTATTAAGCCCAGCAAATGCCCTTTTCAGCACAAATAGCAATTTCTCACAGGCTGCAAACTTTATTCCCAATAAAAAAAAATAAAAAGAAGAAGAATAATAGCCTCGCCTAGACACAGTAATCCAATCGGTTCCCTTAAGGAAGCAAATTTACAGAATCAACTGGAGCAAGCAATTGAACTCTAGCTTAAAAATCTGTAAAGGGCACTACCCAATTCGAGCAGCAATCTTGTATAAATTAATTAAAGAACAAATAGTAAGGAAAAAAAAAATCTTTTTTGCATATAACTCTAATGGGGGCAGGCCATGACCTCCCCTCAACGCCTTTGATGCCATGAATAAGCAGAGAAGCCCAGGGCCGATGGGTTTGTGTAGTTCCGAATCTGTTTTAAGGAAGCTTGCTTTGCTAGCAGGCTTTCGCTTATTTTCCAAATTTCTAAGTCCAAAAAGAAAGATTTTGCCAACTAGCCGTTTCATCTTTTCCATATATAATAACCAAATAATTTATACATCCCAATATTCTAAAAAATATTATTATTTTCACTCCTTCATCGAAATCAAAGAAATCATTAATTATTATTGATTCTTTAAAAAATTTATTATAATTTACTAAAATATATATTTTTTTACTAATTCAGCTAAAATTCAGAAACAGAGAGGACACAAATTGTAGAAAATAGTTAAATTAGAAACAAAAAGCTACAAAATTAGAGAGTATTGGCAAACTGGATATCAACTTCGAGCGCCTTAAGCAAGTCCTAAACAATTTCCACATTTCCCCGTTTACTTTATTTCTTCTTCACCAAGTAAATTAAATCAAAATTTGAATTCATCCATGAACTTATTTTCATTTACCTCATTCAAACAATTTTTTTAGTTTTGCTTATATTAGGGTTATTTAAAAGTATTTATGCATCAATAGAGCAGTCCAAATTATCCAAATTAAAAATTAATCAAATTTTGTGCAGCCGGACCCATAAACAATTCCAACCAATGGCTACGAGATAAAATTTGGACTTTTCTTTTACAAGTATCAATCAAAAATATAATTTTAGTTTCATATACGATTATGTTTTTTTTATAGGGATATAAATTTTTATGTTTTATTAACCGTATTATTATACACTACAAGAAAATTCTTGACAAAATTACTACGACAATTTTCACGGAATAAAATTTTGTTGTTATCTACAGATGAAATTTAATTTTCGTAGGTAAAATTATCGGCAAATAATGTATTTTGTGACAAAAAAAATCCATAGTCTTCCGTATTAAAATAAGAAGTCAATGGATCCAGTAAAGATTTCTGACAAAAATTTACAGATGTATGAAATTTCTTAGGAAAATTTTCAACAGAACTAGACAATTCCGTAGAAAATTATTTAAAGATAAAATATTCCCTATAGAATTAGTTTATAACATTGAAAAATATTAAATTTCCCTACGGAACTAGATAATTTCATAAGGGATTGTTTAAAAATAAAAATATTTCTTATGAATAAAATTTTCAACAATACTAGACAATTCCATAAGGAATTGCTCAAAAGTAAAGATATTCCCTATGGAATTAGTTTTTACCGTCAGTTAAAACCCCCTAAATATAAAAAAACCATAACATTTTTTATTTTCCTATCTCGAAAACAGAAACTTTGCATCTCCCACATCTGACCCATTGCCATCGACCTGTTGCCGCCACCCACCTCCGAAACCCATCGCCGACGCCACCACTTGCCCCTCTCTCTTTTTATGCCCCTTACTCTATCTCACTCTCTCTCTATGTGTCAATCTTAATCTCTCTAACTCGATCTCGCTTTCTCTGTATCAAGCTCACTCTCTTTATCTCGATCTCACCCTTGCTAACTCGATTTTGTGCCATTATCCAGGTATTTGTTTGAGAATGTATGATTTGATTATCAATTGATGTTTCATCTCACTCTCGCTGACTTGCTCTTTCTCCATCTTGGTTTCTTTGAAATTATTTCATCTGTTGTCATTTTATGTGTTCAATTTTTATTCTCTTCATGCAATTCACCCCTTTTTTCATTGATTCTTGCTCAAAATAAATAATAGTTGTGTCAAAATTCTGATTACTTGGTTGTTTTTCTTGCGTTTTCTTCATTCCTCATTTACTTATGAGCACAAAGAGACATGTTAGAAGTAATGATTTTTGCTTAAGTTGAGGATAAGTGTTAACTTAAAAGGATAAAAATGAAAAGTAAAGAAGAATTCAAAGATACTTAAAAGCTGGCTCTTTTATTTAGTAAACCAACAGCCCATTTATAAGTTGATTACAGCTAGCAAAAAAATCTTAACTGTAATGGCGTCAATATCAGATTAATTGTGAATAGTATTTTCTGACGGTAAATAGTATCTCTGAACTGAAAATGACAGTCGAAAATAAAAAAATATTTTATTGAACTATTGGAAAGTACTAGTCACGGGTAGTTTGGAGTTGAAATTTAAAGTGAATTTGAGGTCAAATAGGCCTCCGAAAGCCAAAAGAACGAAAATCGAGAAAATTAGGGTTTAGGGTTTTTAATTGATTTTTGATCGTTTTGGCTATTAAAAATATCAAATGAAGTCTAAAAATTATCAAAAATTACATATGTGCCTAAAAAATATGTAAAATATTTTAGTGACAAAAAGTAAATTTTTCGGTAATATCGATATTTTTGAATTGGACCGATAAAATTGAATCGGATCCGAAACGAACTCCGATTGGACTGAAATTTTAGGTATAGCCTATTTTTAATGTGATATAAATAATGAAATCAAATTTGAAGAGAATTGAAGATGGAAAGTAGGAGAAATTATTTAGGGCTAATTATCGGGTAATTATCGGGCTTAAATAATTAAATTATTCAAGCCCAAGGTGAGTTCAGCCCTAGGCCCAATCTGAAGAGCTATATAAGCTCTCCTTCTCCAGAATTATCCAGCAGAAACTTGTGCCTTCTTCTTCTTCATAGGTGGCCGAACTCCCTCTCTCACAAATTTCTCTCTTTTTCTTTCAAATTCTCACCAAATCAAAGCCTAAGGAAGTAATTTCAGCCTCTCTAGAGTATCATAGCAAGCTATACTCTTTGATTTAAGGAAGGGAATCAAGAGAAATCAAGGGTTAAAGTTTAGGTGTCAAAGTTAGGTATGTGAAACTATTAATTTTAATTTAGTTTTTAGGTACTTACTACTAGTTTTGGGTGCCTAGAGTTCATTTTTATTGTTAAATTTAGCATTTGAGGCCAAGATAATTGAGTTATCTTTGATGGAAAATTCGGTTTGTGAAGGAATCCAAGAAGAGGAGCAAAGTTCTCAAGCCAAAGGAAAGGAAAAGGAAGTCTAGGCAAGGCTAATCCATAGAAAAAGGTGTGTGGCTAATTAATCCTTTTATTTCCCTATTAAATGAGTGAATTTCCTTTAGGTTTCTTAAGAAAAATTTTATGTATTGGGATATAATTGAAAGTAATGTTATATTCATGCATTTAGGAGTTATATATGCCTAGTAGAGACTTTAAATGAAGTTAAAACCAATGGTATGATGGACTTGTAATATAGGCCGAATGAAGATTCATAAGGAATTAATGTAAATTTGAGTGATTTTAATGATTTTAGGCTTTCTAATGTTAATATTAATGTAAATAAATAGTTATAAATTTTTATAGAATCTATGAAAATTAAATGAATATTTTTGGAATAAATATTAATTAGGCATTAGTTGAAAAATGTGAAATTTGAATGAATTATGGCATAATTTGTTGATTACATGGTGAACTAATGTGAAATATTTCGTAGTATGTGTAACTAAGATTGACTGTAATTATAAAGTATTGATACTGTATTGACAAGGAATGAAAAGTAAGAAAAAGAATGAAAAAGTAGCTAATAAAAGGAAAATTAAGAAAATATGTGCCCTTAGAAAGAGTCATGTAGTAAAACCTAGTTCAGGATATAATTGACTGGCCATAGGGATACATATACCGCGGTGCAAGTCATGGCGACTTGCTTTACTATAGTTGGATCACTGATCTCCATAGTACATTTATCATACGTACTATCATATGTTCATATGTTATATGAGGAATGATTCTTGGAGGTCATTTCTTATTCTGTTGTGGCCCTATGGGGTTCATGTCCTGCATATTCGGTCTGAGAGTTTTCTGCCGGGTCTGTACTAGAGGCATATTGATAAGAAAAATGTTAAAAGTGTAAAAGAGAAGCTAAAATGGAAGTTAATATGAAAAAGAACTAAAATGAAAAGGATGTATAAGTTTAGGGGTAAAACGGTAATTTTCTTAAAAGATGAAATTAATTGATAGAGGTAAAAAGGAAAATAAGTAATAAGGGTAAAATGGTAATTTGGTCAATTAATTGGATAAAAAGTCAACCTTATAAAGTTAAAAGATTAAAATATAATTTTACATGAAAAAGGTTGAAATAAGGATTAATCAGTAATTTATAAGCTAATTAATAAGATAAGATAAGAAAATAAGGAATAAAAGGGCAAACTAGTAATTAATAGTATTAAATGGCATTTTTGAAATAAAGGAGAAGTTTAAGGACTAAATTGAAAATATAAGAAAGTTTATAAATTAAATGAAAAGTTAATCGTTAATAAAATGAATATTATTTTTAAATAAGAAAAATCGATAATAAATAATTTAAATCAAAATTATTAAAGATATATATATATATATATATATATATATATATATATATATATATATATATATATATATATATATATATATATATATATATATATATATATATATTAGGGAAATGCTATGATTTTTAGTCACCACTGGGTATGTTTAATGCTCAGCACGTAAGATTTACTGCGTGCAGGTACAGATAGTTTGGAGCTTGGGTACACAACAAGAAATTGAAGCGGAAGAGTTAGAAAGAATCTTTTTGTGGCATGTATATATACCTATTATGTTTTGTTTTATGAGAATAATATTGTAATAATGATCGTACTGTGTATTATTTATAGTAGTGTGTGGATGAGGAATTGCAAAAAATGGATGGCATACATGTGTTACTAGATAATATCTGTGAATTTATTATATGTTTGGATATAAATTGTTGTGCCTCTGAGAGGCTGTGTAATTGTCTGCTTTTCAGGGGGCTAGTTAAGAATATAGCCGTTATATTGTCGAATTTTTATTAACTGCATAGTGATTTTAAGACAGTTATAGACTAATGATTAATGAAAGTTATATATGCATGAAGGCTATCAAGTTAAAAGAATTAAGTGTTAAAAAAAATTCCGACCAATTGCCTGTCCAATAAGACTGTTACAGTAAGGGTGTTACATTAACAGACACAAAAATCTACTGCTAAAAATAAGCCATATAACAGTATACAAGTTGTGGGGTCAATTTCACCTATGGTCACTAAACTTAGGCCTTATTACCTAAAAGTAACTGATTTATTTTTTGTAACGAAAATATCACTGAACTTAATACCTTTTTGTATAAAAGTAATGTTCACCGGTTTTCGGTGATGATTTTGACTGGAATAATGACATGGCATGCCACATCAATAGCCTCTTGCCAGAATGATGACGTGGCACGCCACGTCAGCCACCACGTCACATGAAGATGCCATGTCGCCATGTCACCTGTTAAAATAAACAAATGAGAAAATGACACATGTCAACCCATTTGCCTTCACCAAATCCAACTTGGGTTTCAAATTGGTTTATCCATCCAAATTAGGTCTTACTAAGGTGATGGGCTTCAAAGCTTATAAATTCATGCCATTTCCTTTGCCTTTCTAATGTGGGATATGGAAAGCTTAAGAATATGACATTTTCATGGTTTTTCTTGCTTTCTTAACCATTGAATCCATCACATTTTCATGGTTTTTTTTTTGCTTTAACCATTTCTAATTCTTTCATGAGATGTGTATGTGATGGTTAAAGTAAAAAAATCATGAAAATGTGATGGATTCAATGGTTAATAAAGCAAGAAAAATCATGAAAAAAATAATCTTCTCAACCTTTATGCTCATTTCCAATTTTGTAAACTTTATGCTCATTTCCAATTTTAACATAGCTTGGGGTTGTTCAACAAATACTTGTTCTTCCAAATACTCATGCAAGAATACAAATTTTACATCTAGTTGAAAAATGGGCCAAGAATTTTGTATAGCTAAAGCAACCACCAATCTGACCGTATCATATCCCGCAACTGGAGAAAAAACTTTAGTGTAATCAATCTCATATTGTTGCTTGTAACCTTTTTCCACCAAACACGCCTTATACTTGTCAACTTCACCATCTTTTTTCAAATTTATTTTAAAGACCTACTTTACTCCTATGGTGCTATATTTTTTTGGAAGACTAGATAACTTTCATGTGTCATTTCTTTCAATGGCATCAATTTCATCGTCCATCGGCTTCCTTTATTTTGGATCTTTGACAGTACTTTCAAATGTTGTAAGATCAGAGTCTACAAATAAGGCAAAATGATTAACAAAATTTTTATTACAATTAACTCCAATTACCTGTAATATCTCATCCAAGTAGGCCTTTTTTTAGTATGATGAGAAGATTAAGTTGATTCAGTTGCTGCACTTACCGCTGGTTGAATATTTGAACTTACTAGAGTTTCAATAGTTGTGAAAGTAGGAATTTCAATAACTATGGAGGTAGGAGTTGATAAATATTCAAATGGCTACACTTCATCTTCAACTCCATTTTCAACAATAATTGAAGTAAGTTGTTGCCCATTCCAATCCCAAATGCTTTCTTTATAAAAAAACAACATTTCTACTTATAACAACCCTTTTTGTCAGTGGATTAAACAACTTATATGCTTTAGATGTTTCACTTACACCAAGAAACATGCATTTTTCACTTTTATTGTCAAGTTTTTTTCTTTTCTCATTTGAAATATATATATGCATATGCAATGCAATAAAAAATTCTAAAATAATTGACTACTAGTTTTTGTCCACTTCAAGCCTCTTCTAGCGTTATATTTTAGATAGCAAAAGTAAGACTTTTATTAAAGATATTAATACCCCAATTGACAGCTTTCGACCAAAAATTCTTATGACTCTTCCTCTTACTAACAGGCTTCTAACCATAATGAGAATGGTTTTGTTCTTTCTCTCTGATACACCATTTTGTTGTGGTGTATAAGTAGCTATTAGTTCTGTTCGTATTCCATTAACTTCATAGAAATCTTTAAATTCTTTTGAACAGTATTCTCTACTACAATCAATGTGAAGCATTTTAATTCTCTTTCACTTCATTTTCAACATGTACTTTGAAGCTTTTAAATGCACCAAAAGCTTTTCCTATAAAAAATAAACCCATGTTTTTCGACTGTAATTATTAATAAATGTGATTAGATATCTTTTAACTCCATTTAAAAATGATTTTATCAGTCCACATATGTCAAAATGTATCAGCTCTAAGACATTTTTTGTAAGGACCACACTAGTCCACCCAAACTTTTCATTCTATAAGTTCTTTTACATGGGATAATCTATTTTTTATAGTCATATTGGTTGTTATTGTCAATGTTTTCATATCGGAGATCGACTCGGTCCACCAATTGAGTCAAGAGTCAATTGGTTGGATCGGGTCGACTCGGAGTTTTTAATTTTTATTAAATATAATTATTTATAAAAAAATAAAAATATAATATATCAAAAGACATTGAAAATTTTATTAATTAATAAATATCAATGTAAAAATATTAAGACCAACAAAGTTAGTTGTGTTTCTAAAATTATTTGTATGCTACTTATATACCAATTGCAACATGGTGATGCTTAATTAGTCAACATTAATTGTCCTTAGATGGTGCTTATCAATATCTAATTGCAGCTCCATTAACATACAATTTAAGCAATCAAAACTTAATCCAATTTCTTACCAGTTTTTTATTCCTTATAAACTAATTATATATTCAAAGATTTATATCGTTTCAAAATTTTCAATCATAATTATCAATTCATTAGTTGTAATTACTATCAAAGGATTTTTTTGATCTATATATAATAAACTCTTATATATAAAAAATAATAATTAAAAAAATTATCTACTGTTAGGATTAAACATAAAAATTTTTTGTGGTGATTCAATTCTACATTTATACATGTATTATAGACATTGTTTTTGTATATTTTGAATATATATAATAATTTGTTATGAATTTAGTTAAAAAAACACATTATAGGATCTTTAAATTTTATGTTTTTAATTATATCACTGTATTTTTGGGGAATTTAGGGATTGATTTCTTAAAATGCAAATTTTTTTGGTTGAACCGAAATTCGGTCCGAGTCACCGGTTCAACCCGATTTTTTCCGAATCAATCCGAGTTTTTACCCTTTTCGATTTTCATGTTGAATCGACTCGAATTGCTTGCCGAGTCATGGTTCAACCGGTACGACTGCCCGAGTCAACCCGAGTTTAATAACCATGGTTATTGTTATATATACATGCACAGCTCATTATACTATGATAAATTATAAAGTCTTACATTTAATATTCTACATAATTAATTAAAATGTTCTCTTAATTTAGTGTTTCTTTAGTATAACATAATAAATACAAGAAGAAAATAAATTACTAATATAATTGACTCTCTCCTATCTCTAAAATTGGCTTTACATTAGCAGCTCTTGTCCCAACAGAAAGCATCCTGACTGCAAGTACCTACACGGATAAACACCCGTACTAAGCTATAAAGATTAGTGGGGAACAATACCTATATGAACAACCACTTACAGTAATTATTCTCAAGCACACAATAAACAATAATAATGGTAAGATATTATAATCAACATGTAAGAGTTATAATATAACTCAAATAACATAATTAATCATATAATATTACTGTATAAAGATGGATTATAAATAACTAATCAAGTATTTATCAATATTACACATTTACTGTTCAGGTCATACTGTGAAATGCATGCTAAAGTCCTATGGATGTGGATAACGGGTGTTGTGGATACCCGTAGGTATCAATATATAAATACCCGAAGGTATTGTTTCTGTGGATACCCGAAGGTATCAAATCTGTGGACCCAATCGGGTCAAGCCTGTGGTCCCAGACGGGGACAAAATTGTAGCAGCTGCGACTGTAACCCTATAGGCATGCCTATCTATCCACAACCAAGTTCTATGTGCAGGCAAATAATCATATTTCTTATGTCAATAGCTTATATTATAGCATTTCTCTATAAAATAGAATAATTCCAAATACTATGATACACTGTACAACAATCATTACTGTATAATGGTATTGTATCGGTAATTTACATTCAAATAACCAAATATAAGTATCACATATTATTTCACAAATATTGCCTTTACATTTCATTTCAATATATAATTTATTTATATGTAAATTGAATGTGGTATATTCTCGTGTTTATTATTCATGAAAACTCGTATTCTAAGGTCTACCATGCCTGGTTATAGTAACAACACATGGAAAATAGTTTATTATAGTAGAAAAAGGAGAAAAATAGGCAAATATAGGGGACAAGCGTGTGTTGTCACGCTCGCGGCAAGTGTCGTTCTCGCGGCAAGTGTCGCACTCGCGGCAGAGGGCGACGGCCCAAAAACACTTCTACTCACAAGATCCTGTAGACTGGTTAAGAACATCCAATTGTACCTCAATTTAGGCGTACCAAAAGACTTTTTCTGAAAAAGTTGTCTTCTACAAAGTTTTAGCCTTATGTTTCTAGTTTCTAAAACATCAAAAAGAGTCTCAATCAGAGCTATAAATCTCAAGATATCTCATAAAAACCAAAGACTGCTCTTAGTGACAGGGCAGCAGTCAAGACCCGGATTCAAGCAAGTTTTTCTCTATCCTACAGTTTGATTCAGGTTTTGGGTTCTTCATAAGAAATGAAGATCTGTGAGTGTTTCATTTCCAATTCGAATTTCTCAATTCCAATCACTATAACTCAATATATCCCCAAAATAGTACAGACTGTTCATATGGGTCTTAAACAGAATTTCAATTTCTCAATGTATTCATGCATAGCTCGGTTTTCACAACCCATCCAGCCTAATTTTTCATATGTAACACATCTAATAACATCCAAAAATATGCATTTGATATCTAATATCAAACATACACACACAAAATGGTTCCCATACCTTTAAATGCTCCATTAATCTCTTCTTCATCCTCTTCCTCTTTCTTGCTATCTTCTTCTTCTTCATAGCATCAATCACACACATAACTATCACTATAACTCAATAATCTTAATCTCTAATATATATATAAAATAGTTGTATTGAAGGAGGAAATATTGGTACCTTAATGGAGACAAACCCTAAACTCTCTCTCCACCTTCTTTAAAACACCATGGATATGTGTTTTGAGAGAAATGAAACAAGGGAAAGAGAGAACAAATTTCTGAGTTTTTGGGTCTCCCTCTTGGCCGGCCACCTCTCTCTCCTTTTATACCATGAGATTTCTTCATTTTCTCATGAGATCTCTTAATAATTCTAGACTACTTAATGTCAATTTCCTATTGGTTGCTAAATAAAATCTTGGCAATGTTTCATTTTGGTCCCTCTTTAAATTTATGATTCTTAATTTTGTCTCTCATTTCCACAATTTACATTTTCACCTCAAAACTTTTACTTTAACTTTTCAATTATACCCTTAATTTACAATTTTCCTTTAATTAATCATATAATTAACCTCTGTCTTATGCAAAATAATCATCTACCTCTCTTAGGGTACTATTAGGGGTATTACATTTTTTCCTCTCCATGATTTTTCTTGAGGGAATTGTGAATGATGTTGTTTTCCAACAACACAATTTTCAAAAACTTTAGAAGTAACAGCAATATTTGGAAGTCCAATCAACATAATTTTCTATTAAAGAGTTTTTAGTCTACCAAAACTCAAATGTTCATAACGAAAGTGCTAAAGCCATGATGGCTCTTTCAATTCAGCCATTAAGCAAGATTGAATGCTTCCAATCTTCAATGGAAATAACCTATTAAAATTCATTAGAATAACAACACCTCCTCAAGTAGGATCATATATCTCATAACTATCATTCTTGATAGTGATTACATAACCCTTTTCTTGTAATTAATCGGCACTTAATAAATTCCTTTTCCAGTTAGGAATATAAAGGACATTAGAAATTGTTTCTACAAAACCATTCTTGGTTTTTATTTTAATATCACCCTTTCCATTATATTCACAATAAAATTATCACTAAACGTTATTGTAGAATGAAAATTTTCATCTAAGTAAGCGAAAGAAGACTTACTTTTTCACATGTGATTGCTGCAACCTGTATCCACGTACCAAACATCTGACTCGGACTCTTTATTTGCATGAACAACCATCAAAAGAGTTTATGTTTCTTGATTTTTAGCAAAATTTAATTTCTCTCCAATATCATTAGGCATCTTTGTATGACATTTAAAATGATAATACCCGAACTTATGACGCCTATGTAACACCCTAATTCGTTAACCATGGATAATCATCAATCATCATCATAAACCTATTAAAGACTAGGCAATAATAATAATAATAATAATAATAATAATAATAATAATAATAATAATAATAATAATAATAATAATAATAATAAGACAGGCCATTTACATGCCACAATAAAAATAATCAAGTTTATCGATAAATAATCATAACATAAATGGCCTTCAAGAATCCTTAAGTCCTCAAGCCAACTGCATCCTACCCAATTCTCAGAAGCTTAACTTGAAACCTGCACGGATAAACGAACCCGTGCTAAGCTATAAAGCTTACCGGGGAACAAAACTATATAGATAACTTCTTTACACAATTCATCATATCCTATACAACTTTCTATATAATAATGAATAACATTTGGGTCTATTGCATTTATCATTTCACCAAGAACATATTGGGGAAGTACTCAAACTTATGACGAATACCATACTTACTTATGTCTAGAGCATTATATAACATTTTCTTAATGAAAACTCGTCAATTAACTAACATCATCTTACTTCTTACCTTTCTTTAAACTAGCTTAATTCCTACCTTTTTATCGGATTTACGATAGCTTTAGAATTCATACGTCCTGGTTGTTGATAGTACAAAACTTTAACTTAATACATTAAACACAATGTTACATAATTCATGTGTATGTGTTCCTTAATATCATCTTCATATGGTAACTTAAACCTCTTACAACACCAATTTATATCATACGTTACACTTAGTTAGGTTAATGTTATCATTATGCATATGTGTGTGCAAACCTTCATATACAGCTTACAATCTCATATATCACGCAATCATAATTATAGAATACATTTATAGTTTATAACCTCTGTTCATATTCATATATTTCTTAACGTTAACTTATCGTGGCAACTAAATGTCATACAACATCACATTACATCTTACACTGGCCTTTGCTTATGTTTGAATTATTAGTATGCACAAGTATGTGTAACATCTATATGTAGTGTCTAACTGATCTTGCATGCAATTATATAAAGTGGCCTGCTTAAATTCCTGTGGGTGTGGATAACAGGTACCGTGGATACCATAAGGTATCAAATTTGGAAATACCCGAAGGTATTAAATCTGGAGATCCATTCGGATCAGAACTAGAGTCTCATTTAAAGACATACTGGAGACTCATAAGAGTCAAACTGGAGCAGTTGCGACTGGAACCCTATAGGCATGCCTATCTATCCACAACCAAATTATATGTGCAGGCAAATAATCATATTTATAGGATATGTGTGATTTATACAATTCAATTCATCAGATAAGAGGCTAATTCAATCAATACAGTATTGGTTTTTAACTATCATGTTATAATCTTTAGCTATCATATCATAAGCAAAAGTATATATCTTTTCACGTATACGATTACTGTTTACATATACGATTATTGTTCATCTATACTGTCACTGTTTATCGATACATACGGTTACTGTAATAATCTCATATTTTGATGTTACATCATACCCTCATATGTTTCTGCCGACAGTTTTTCTAGAGCAACTTAAACATCATTTTAGACCTCCCAAACGACATTTCCAGCAAAAATGGTTTTCTACAACTTTGTTCCCCTATGTTTCTAGTTTTTAAAACATTAAAAATCATCTTGATATCATTTCTATATTTTCAGGTATTTACAAAATACTGAGGTCTGCTCCTAATGACTGGGCAGCAAACTATTCGTGAATTCAAGCTAAAATATAGCCTATTTAGAAAAAGATTTAGGACTTTGTTTCTCATATGAAATATAGGTATATAATTCTACTTTCAAATGCAAAAATAATCACTCAATTCTGAGTTCTCTAGCTCAACTTATAAGCAAAACAGTACTGATAGGTCATTCAGAAAATCACACATGTGGCCATGTGCAAAGAAAAGAAAGGCTCATGCGGCCACGTGCAAGAAAGGAAGTTTTATGCAGAAGAAATACACGTGGCCACGTGTTTTCACAAGAGGAACCAAACGTGGCCGCGTACAAGGAAAAAGAAGGCACATGGCCATGGGTAAGAAAGAAAGACACACATGCTTGGCTACGTGCTTGAAGTAGATCGACTACCCAAATTTTCACTATCATGCAGTGAAAATCAGTTCTCGATTTCTTCTAACAAAATTAAGATATATGTGTATAGTTTCTATACCAACTGAAATTTCTCCATTTGAATAACTATAACTCAAGATATGGTCAGAACAATCCAAACTGATCCATTGAATCTTAAAACGAAATTTTCTGTCTTTAAACAACACTTGCTTATTCCACTTTTAAACCATTTTCAAGCTCAAGATCAACACATACCATAGCAAATAGTAGTAAGAAGGACATCTCTCATGTCAAAACAGTAAGCATACACATACACAATCATGCAAGTTCCCATACCTCTTTAAGCTTTAATCTTTCAAGCTTTTCTTTTCTCTCTTTCTTCTCCTTCATCTCTCCTTGATCCTAGCTTTAGGTTGCTGTAAAATCCTTATCTCTACAATCTTCATCTTTTCTTTTTTAGAGCATAAATTTCATTTTCATGAAATTGAAGAGAAGAGAAAAACAAAGGAAGAGAAGAAGAAGAAAAGAAGAACTAAACAAAGAACATAAAAATGAGCTTTTGTGGCCAAGTATGGCCGGCCAAAAAGGGAGAAAGAAATCTGATTTTTCTTCTCTCCTTCCTATCGGTGATTCAATAAAAATCTTGGCAAAGTTCACTTTGGGCCCTCTTTGTACTTTTGTTTCTTAATTTTGTCTCTTATCTTCCTTTATTTCTAGTTTTACCACAATTCTTTTACTTTAGCTTTTCAATTAAGTCCCTAATTTTTAATTTCCTTTAATTATTCACATAATTCACTTTTATCTCAAGCAAAATACCCATCTATCTCTCTTAGGGTACCATGAAGGGTATTACAGTCTAAAACACTCAATTTTAGCCTTGTCAGCAAAATTATCTTGTCATTTCCTTTTATTCAGCTTATCACAACCTTTAGAATGCCTGCTGCCATTTCTGTTCCTTTGATCTCCCTTTTCTCTTCTTTTACCTTTACCTCTACCCCTCACTCTAGTATTTGAGGAATAAGTAAAGGTTAAAGCCTTTAAAGCTTGCTCTTTCTTGTATTGATGTGTCAATTCCTGTTCATGAACTAACAACAATCCTTGGAGTTCATCAAGTGACATTTCATTAAGATTATCCTTATTGGCTTCTTCAACAACACAAACCATATAATTGAACTTTAGCATCATTAATCGGAGTATCTTCTCAATCACCTTCACATCCTTCATCTTTTCTCCAAGATTACGCATCATGTTAGCAATTGTCATTATCCTTGAGATGAAATTAGTTACCAAATCATCCAATTTCATCTAAGTGTTTCAAATTTCGAACAAAGTGTTTGGAGCTGCTGCCTTCTGCCCCTTGCTGAGATTTGAAATTTCCTTTTCATTGAATCACATGTATTTCTGGAAGTTTCTTTGTAAAGAATTGTTTCCAAGACAGATCTGTTAATTGCTTGGAACAAATAATATTTTGCTTTCAAAACCTTCAAATTTAAGCCTTCTATTTCTGCCTTTTTTGCATCTGATAAAGTTGCACTAGCTGTTGATTCTTCTATGCCATCAATGACGACTTGCCAATAATCTTTGAACCTTAATAAATTCTCCACTAACATGCTCCAATGGTCATAATGACCCTTAAAGCATAGGATAACAAGTTGAATGAAATTTTCTGAAGACATATTTGTGCTAAACACAAGCTATTGCTTGTAAGCCTTTCATTTTGTCATTCTTTAACCAGGCTCTGATACCACTGTTAACTCAGAAGGATAAAAATGAAAAGTAAAGGAAGAATTCAAAGATACTTAAAAGCCGACTCTTTAATTTAGTAAACCAACAGCCCATTTATAAGCTGATTACAACTAGCAAACATATCTTAACAGACACAAAAATCTACTGCTAAAAATAAGCCATATGACAATATACTATTGTGCCCATTTATTAACAAATTTTCTAAAAATTAGAACTAACTTTGACTTAGTAAAAAAATGTGCAGTAAACAAAGAAATTTATCCAACAATAATGCCCAAATAATTCAACTAGGATAGATGCACACTTTCCATGCACATTAGCTAGGTGTTCGATAAAATGTTTTAGAGAGCTTTGTGGTGCATTTTTACAAAGTTTGTTGTATAATTTTTTGAGCTAAGCAATATTTTGCGCATCTATTGGTTAATTGCCTTAATTCTGTTGGAGAATTGATTTAAAATTATTATTTTTTATTCAGTGACTAAATTAGTAAATTTTATTTTAACATGTTTATAATGTTTTTATTAATTGTTATTTAGTTAGTGGAGTTAATGGTGTTAGTGTAGTTAATGGATTAATAAAGTTATGAATTAGTTATTTAGTAGAATTAGTGTGTTAGTGGCCTAAGTTTATGGTTGAAATGTAAGCTTATAAATAGACATATGTAATTTATTTTTATGAGGAAATGAAATTAATGTTTTTGATCCTAAAATTTTCCAACAAATTTTTACTCTAATTCAAAATCATTATTTGTTATGTAGTGACTAAATTAGTAAATTTTATTTTAATATGTTTATAATGTTTTTATTAATTGTTATTTAGTTAGTGGAGTTAATGGTGTTAGTGTAATTAATGGATTAATGAAGTCACGGGTTAGTTATTTAGTGGAATTAGTGTGTTAGTGGCCTAAATTTATGGTTGAAATGTAAGCATATAAATAGACATGTAATTTGTTTTTATGAGCAAATGAAATTAATGTTTTTTATCCTAAAAATTTCCCAACAAATTCTTACTCGGATGCCATGCATTTAAATTTTTAGTTTGCTATTCTTAGCATTGGCAGGTAAGATTGATTTTGCATTCATGTTGGTGAAGCACTTCAGTGCTTAAAGCGTTAAATGACCAAGGTATGCTTTCACTTTTATGCACTCATTTTTGTCTTGATCATTGCTCATCCTCAAGGAAATTTCATGATTATATTTGCACATCAACTCATGCCCACATTACTGTATGTTAAGGAAATTTCAGAAACTTTCGCTTTTTGTTCTATGTGATTCTTTCGGTGAAAATTGGATACTAAGGGAATAAATATGGTAATTTGGTTACATGTGGTCTATAAAGTTTAGTATATGGTGCTTAGGTAGACATGAGAACAACAAAATTTGTATTGAAATTACAAATTCAAGTATTATATTCATTAAATAAGTTAAGCTTAAGACATAAGCGCCACAACTAACATGCAAGAATAATGGTCATTTATAAGGCATAAATTTTATTTTTCACTTATTACAGACATTATGTTTAAATATAGATCTTGAGAATACCAGCATTCTGTTTCAAGAATAGTTATTTTTTCACTCTTTACTTGGACAACTTCTACTTAAGTTTTAAACTCTTCTGCAAAATATAATGCCTTATGGAACCATTTCTTTCATACTTAATTCTTCGTTTCTTTTCTAATTAAAGTGCATGATATTTCGAAGATAGTTTAAGGCTTAATTTTTTGGACCTGGGTTAGGCTAATAAACTATAAAAAATATTTGATGTTGAATTATAATGAATATGTGGTACCTTAAAAAGTTATTTGCCATTTTATATTACTTATTAGAATTCTATTGTCTGCAATTATGAAATATCTGGATATTTTTTATTCCTGTTTATCTTGTTGCTCTAGTTACTTGTGTTGTCAATGTTTTCTCGTGGACTTGCTTTAGTTGAAGTGGTGTGTACAGTATGTATTCCTAATTTCTATGATAATGTAAAACAAATATTATATTATCCTTGATATGTATTGATTGTCCCTAATATTATCCTTGATATCTTATTGCTTTTCGTTGGAAAATATCCCTTCAGTCATATCTTTTATGACTTTATCCGTCAGTAATTTCAGTTGGTAAACTTGTTTACTTATACAAAATAATAATTTTTTATCGGTAATTTCCATTGGTAATTACAAATTTTCTTGTAGTTTCTTCTTTTTTATTTAATTTCAATCCGAGTAACACTCAAAGATGAACATTTTCAAAAAGGGAAAAAAAGTAGGGATAAGGGGGTTTTTTTGCCCCCGAACTATTTAATGAGAAAATAAATATGTTTTATTTATTTCTTTTAACTGTTTTTACTCTTCTTTTTCCTTTTTAGCTGCTACTCTGTTAGCTAGTTGTATCTTTTAAGCAGCTTTACCTTGTATATAAATAGACTGTCGAGAATGAAAAATGTGTGAAGTTCATTTCATTTTTCTTGAATCTTGTTTTCAAGATTATCATGGTATCAGAGCGGTAACCGCTTCCTTTCTCGCATTTTCTTGGATTTTCTCTTCACCCAAACAGTTCTGTTTTACTTCTCTGTTTCTCAATTTTTCTTTGAGATCTAAACAATTTCAACCATGGCAAGACCTGAAGAAACTCCATCTCATCCACTTTATCTTCATCCAAATGAAAATCCGTCAGTGATACTTGTTTCCCCTCCTCTGGATGCTTCAAATTACTACACTGGTCAAGATCTATGTTGAGAGTTTTAAAATCGAAGAACAAGGTACGACTAATTGACGGCACTTTACTGGCTCCATAGGCTAGGGATTCGACCTTTGATGCCTGGGATCGTTGCAACACTATTTTTTTGACATGGATTACAAACTCTCTCTCCTCTACCATTCAGCAAAGTGTTATGTGGATTGAAACCGTTGCTGAGCTATGGAAAGAGCTACAAGATCATTTTTCTCAAGGTGATTTTGTGAACATCTTAGATCTACAACATGAGATTGCTTTTCTTGCTCAAGAAGGCTCTTCTGTAACTGAGTATTATACAAATCTTAGGAGTATTTGGGATGAATTATACAATTTCATCCCATTCCTAATTGCCAATGTGTTCCGTCTTGTGAATGCAATGCTCTTAGAGTTATACGTGACTACAGACAATCAAATCAAATTATAAAATTCTTAAGAGGTTTGAATGATAATTTTTCTGCCTTAAAATCGTAAGTCCTGATGATGAAGCCCTTGCCTTCTTTCAATGAAGTTTTTTCCATGGCCATACAACAAGAGAGATAGATAATGAATCCGAGATTGACTGAATCTTTGGCTTTTGCAACTAAAAGTTTTAATCAAAACTCTTGGAAACAAAATGTCAAAGGCACGAATAAATCCCAGAATAAGAAGCCTCCTTATACTTTTTGCAATATGACTGGTCACACCATTGATAAATGTTACAAAAAGCATGACTATCCTTCTGGATATGGCAATAAACAGAAAGGTTATGGAAGTAAAAGTGCAATTACTGCAATTAATGCAAATAATGTTCAATATTGCTCTCATGAGTTTGAAGATACTGCAGATGACGTTATGCCAGAATTTTCATTTACCAAATAGCAGTGCTAACAACTTCTTGCTATGTTACAAACCAATCAAAGTCAGATTCTCAAGTCTACTGCAATCGTGAATATGGCTATGAATAAACAAAGCCTTGTCGTAGGATGCTCAACTAACTCCTCTACCTTATGCTCAAATGAATCTTATGGTATGGTATTATCCTCTCACACTCTCAATCATGCTAGAAAAATGAAATGGAATGTAGATTCAGGGACTACCGATCATATTACTTGCGATTTCTCTACTTTTGTGTCTGCTCGTGCTGTCAAAAATTTCATAGTGTATCTTCCAAATGGCTAGCAATGAGAAGTAACTTTGATGGGGAATATTAAGCTGAATGATCGGTTAATTCTCACTGATGTTATTTATGTTCTGGGCTTCTCTTACAACTTGGTGTCTGTTAGCAGACTTGCATGCAATGAAGTGTGTTGTTTATTTATGCAAAATTACTGCTTTATACAGGATATGGCTCAGTGGAGGACGATTGGGTTAGCTAAAATGCAAGGTCGGCTTTACCATTTGTCCTTCACACCTTCTGGTTCCTCATGTTATAAGGATTCTTTGTCGTTTTGTACTAAAAATGCACTACTAGTTTTTGTTTTCTCTTCCAATGTCATTAGTAAGTTTGATGTATGGCACTATAGGCTTGGTTATTTGTCTCAAGGTAGGACCAGCTTGTTACAAAAGGATATTCATTTTCTTCATGTAAACAATCACCTCTCTTGTGATGTATGTCATATGGTGAAGCAAAAACGATTGAGATTTCCTTTCAGTCAATCAAAATCTGATTCTTGTTTTAACTTGCTACATATGGATATCTGGGGCCCTATTTTGCCTTCTCTTGATGGATACTCTTATTTGCTTACAGTTGTTGATGACCATTCACGTTTCACATGGGGATATTTGATGAAATCAAAATCTGAAGTTAGAATTGTGATGATTAACTTTTGTAAAATGGTGGAAGTGCAGTATGGAAAACAAGTGAAGTGCATTAGGAGCGATAATGGTCAGGAGTTCAATAATCCCTTCTTTTATGCTGAACATGGCATCATTCATCAATTGTCATGTGTAGAGACGCCTAAGTAAAATGGAATAGTTGAGCGCAAGCACCAATATATCTTGAATGTCACTTGTGCCTTATTGTTTTAATGCAATCTACCAAAATCTTTTTGGTCTTTTTCTCTTTTACATGCCATTTTTCTTATAACCAGACTCCCTTCCCCTATGCTTGCCAACTCCACTCCTCATGAGAAGCTTTACTCTTCCCGCCCTGATTATTCTCACCTAAGAGTTTTTGGTTTTTTGTGTTATGCTTCTACCATCAAACAAAAACGTGGGGAGTTGGATTCAAGGGCCTTAAAGTGTCTTTTTAGGCTTTCAAGTTGGCCTGAAAGGTTATAAAGTGAGGGATTTGCAATCCAAAAGAATAATAGTGTCACCGCATGTTATTTTTTATGAGGATGTTTTTCCTTTTTCCTCATCTGACTTGTCAGACTCCAATACCTTGCAGCTTCCTCATGCTATACCGATTTCATCCTCTAATTCTTCTCCTTCTTCCTTACCCATTCATCATTCTAAAAGACCAACCAGATCTCTATCTCACCTTAGAGAGTACCACTATAATATTCTATTATCTTCTCCTTCTTTCCCATCTTCTGAACCCAGTATTCCATATCTGATCTCCCATACTTTGGATTACAGCCAGCTATCTTCTTCTCATAAAATTTTTGCTTTGAACATTGTGTGCAATACCGAACCCAAGTCGTACCATCAAGCTTCTAAAGATCCTCGTTGGGTTGCTACCATGAATGATGAATTGAAAGCTCTTGAGCAAAATAATACTTGGATCCTTACTTCTCTGCCTCCTGGTAAGAAATCCATCAGTTGCAGGTGGGTGTATCAGATTAAACACAACCCAGATGGCTCTGTTGACCATTTTAAAGCAAGGTTGGTTGCTCGAGGATTCACTCAACAGGCAAGAGTGGATTATTTTGAAACTTTTTCTCCTTTTGCAAAACTCACCACCATTCAAGTTTTGCTTGTTGTGTCTGTAATTAATAACTGGTATGTTGAGCAACTTGACATTAATAATGCTTATTTGCATGGTGATTTGTTTGAAGATGTGTACATAGATCTTCCACCTGGCTATGTTCATTCGGCCTCCTCTCATTATGTGTGTAAGCTCCAGAAGTCCATTTATGGTCTTAAACAGGCTAGCCATCAATGGAACCTGAAGCTTCGCAAGGCCCTACTTAGTCAGTCTTTTGTTCAAGCTTCCTCTGATCACTTTTTGTTTCTTAAACATGCTTCTTCTTCTTTTATTGCTCTCTTGGTATATGTTGATGATGTGATTATTGCTAGCAACAGTCCCCATGAGATTTTACAGATAAAGGCATTCTTGCATGATTGTTTCAAAATCAAGGACCTTGGATCGCTCAAATATTTTTTGGGTTTTGAAGTTACCCTGAGTTCAAAGGGTATTTTTTTTTTGCCAAATGAAGTATGCCCTTGATATTCTTCACGAATTTGGTTTTTTAGATTGCAAACCTATTCTACTCCCATGATTCCTAGTTCTTTGCCATCTGATTCTCCTCCTTTTAAGGACATTTCTACTTACCAGCGATTGATCGATCAATTGTTGTACTTGACCAACACGAAGCCCGATATTTCTTTCCTGGTTCAATATCTTTCCTAGTTTTTAGCCTCCCCTACTCAAGCTCATTTTCAAGCTGTAACCCGAATCTTGCGGTATATTAAGGGTAGTCCTGGTTAAGGACTCTTCTTTCCTGTTGACTCTTCTCTTTATTTATGGGGATTTGCTTATGTTGATTAGGCTAATTATCCCCTTACACGTAAATTTGTCACTGGTTATTGCATGTTTCTTGGCCATTCTCTCGTTTCTTGGAAATCTAAAAAGCAGAGTACCATTTCGCGTAGTTCTTTGAAAGCTGAATATAGAGCTCTTGCTATGGCTACTTGTGAGATACAGTGGTTGCTTTATTTGTTAAAATATTTGGGTTGCCTTCCTTCACAACCAGCTCTCCTCTTTTGTGACAATCACTTAGCCATTCATACTACAGAAAATCCCATTTTTTATGAGTGCAACAAACATATAGAGATTGACTGCCATCTTATTCGGAAAAAATTAAAGGCTGGTATTTTGAAGCTCCTACCTGTTCGTTTCGCTGATCAATTGGCAGACCTCTTCACCAAGTCTCAACGCTTCCCAGCATTTCATCGTTTCCTTTCCAAGCTAGGAGTCTTAAATATTTATACTCCTCAGCTTGCGTGGGAGGGAGGGTAATGAGAAAATAAATAAAACTTAATTGTATTTTTCTTTTAACTATTTTTACTCTTTTTTTCCTTCTTAGCTGCTATTCTGTTAGCTAGTTGTATCTTTTAAACAGCTTTATCTTGTATATAAATAGACTATTGAGAATGAAAAACATGTGAAGTTCATTTCATTTTTCTTGAATCTTGATTTCAAGATTATCACTATTGTCAATAGGATAAAAATGGTCTCCAACTTTTTTTTAATTGGTTTGTACCCTTGAAGTTGTGAAATTTGTTGAAAATTACCCTTATTTTAGACAAAAATTCTGGCTAGCAAACAGACTTAACAATAGCTAATAAAGATGTGACATGTCAACACTCACATGATGATCTCTCTCCTAGTTAGAATTAATTAAAAAATTAAAAAATCTTATGTGGCAAAATATTTAAAAAAACAAAAATTAAAAAAAATTCCTCTCTTATTCTTCCTCTTTGTCTCTCGTATTCTCCCCCTGCAACCCATCATTAAGAACCATTTTGATTGTTATCGCAGGCGAGTTTCTATAGATTCGGCAAGTAGTATGTAACTTTAACCATAGATATTACGCCATCTGACTCAAGATGAATCTCTTTGAGGTTTTTCAGTATTTTTCTCATAAACTAGAGATAAAAGAAAACCTAATTGCTTTCTTGAAATCTTCTACAAATCAATGGCCTGATTCACACATCTATGTTCAATTGTACATGCTATTGAATTTATCATTTG
Organism: Excoecaria agallocha; assembly: GCA_037975025.1. Taxonomy (NCBI): domain Eukaryota; kingdom Viridiplantae; phylum Streptophyta; class Magnoliopsida; order Malpighiales; family Euphorbiaceae; genus Excoecaria; species Excoecaria agallocha. The sequence goes on along the minus strand of CM075808.1, from coordinate 105,566,655 downwards.
GCATGGTGAAAACTACGGAGGATTTCATTAAAATTTTTCTTTTAAGAATGTATGTAATAGTATAAAAATTAAAAGCCAAAAGAAAAGGTTTATTGACCCAAAACTGAACCTACCGAAATCATTTTGGTTATTTTGGTTTGGTTTCCTCATTCAACTTCTATTGGTTTATTATTATTATTATTATTATTATTATTATTATTATTATTATTATTATTATTATTTCCTATGGATAGTTATATCTGTTCGATTCTGGCTGTTTTTCAGACTAACTGACCAATTGTACACCTATACTCATAGCTCCCACACAAACAGACAGAGAAAGCAACAAATAAAGAGTGAAGGTGGGGACCTTACTGGGACTAGAGGAAGCCACATTTTGACTCTAGGTAGTGTATAGAGCTTGAAGAACATTGAAGAATTTGTGCAAGTCAGAGAAGTTACGTTGGATGCATTCACATGCCCCCCTCCCCATGAGAGCTACATAAATGGCTAAGCCTCCAACATAATGTACAATTACATGTATGTTTGTTCTCATTCTATGCAATTCAATGATCTTATTAATTGCTACAAAAGAAATATTGGGGGTGAGCATCAAAGGGGAATTTTTTTAAATAATATTTTTTTAAAAAAATTTATTTATGGTGTGTGTCATAAAATATTTGGACGAATAGAATTTTTTTACAAAAATGCAATGTTTTGCTGTGTTATCCAATGTCACTCTTTAGTGACTGACATGCTCTAAAGAGACAGCCTCTTGTTGCGTTATCCAACCATTCACATTGGCAAACGTGATTTATCTGTATCGCGGTCTTATAATTGACTTGGGATTTCATCTGACAAAGAAACACTATATTTACTATTTTACTCTCTCTCTCACCTCACCATTTCCCACCAACAAACCCCTTTTTATTGTCTCTTATACTATACGACATGACAAACTTAGTTTTCCACCTTATCCTCCTTCATTTACTCTATTACCCCTCTCTCTAACTGTTATTATATCTTCACAAAACTTATTCAAAATTACTTATATTTATTTAAAAAAACTAAATTGTTATGTTATAAAATTCAAAATAATGACCATGTTTACTTTATGATAATTAAAGATGTGATGCAATTGTTATTTTTTTAGATTTTATTTTTAATAGTATTTTGTTCTTAATATTAATAATTTTATTATTAAAGAAGTCAATTAACTTTGACATAAATATATGATGTGTAAATATATCATCATCATCATCATTATTAAATATAATTTTGCCAAAAAAAAATCATTGCATGCAAAACATGTGCATAAAAGCTAGTATTTTAATATGTGTGGAAGGGCAATAATAAATTTTACTATAGAATGGAAAAAGTAATATTTGTTTTTATACTATGTAAGTTCATGTTTTTTTTGTCCAAAACAATAATTTCATTTTTTTATAAAAAAATAAGAAAGTTTAATTAAAATAGTTTGATTAATGATTTTTTAAACATATCTTTGATTAACTAGAACATACATTAAGACATAATGAAATTAAATAAAAATATAAGTTGGCAATAATGTAAAATAGAAAAGTGAAACTATATATTTAGAAAAAGGGAATTACGATTGTTAGAACACCGGAGACATGAGTTAAGTGATGTCCAAAAATTGTATGAGTTGGCCAAATTTATGATTCAGGGCGTGACTCACCAAATATGGTCATGATTTTGAATTTTATAACATAACAATTTAGTTTTTTTTAATAAATATAAGTAATTTTGAATAAGTTTTGTGAAGATATAATAACAGTTGGAGAGAGGACTAATAGAGTAAATGAAAGAGGATAAGGTAAAAAACTTAAGTTTTTCGTTTGGGATGTGGTGTAGTATAAAAGAGAACAGAAAAGGGATTTGATGGTGGGAAATGGTGAGGTGAGAGAAAGAGTAAAATAGTAAATATAGCGTTTCTTTATCAGATGAAATCCCAAGTCCACTAGAAGACCGCGATACAGATAAAATCATGTTTGCCAATGTGAATGCTTGGATAATGCAGCAGGAGGCTGTGTCTTCAGAGTGCGTCAGCCTCTGAACAGTGATGTCGGATAACGTAGCAAAACTCTGCGTTTTTGTAAAAAATCCTATTCATCTAAATATTTTCTGACACACCATAAATCAATTTTTTTAAAAAAATTATTTAAAAAAATTTCCCAGCATCAAAAGTATCTAAAATCAAGGGATATTCATTCACATTCCTCTTTACCAGCTGATATATCATATTTTCCAATGTCATCGATAGGGAAGTTGTTTGTAGGATTGATGGGATCCAATCTTGGTTGCCGTAGCCACATTTCATGCCCTTCTTTCCATAAATTTCTAACCACATCATGTAGTTCTATTGGTAGCACATACCTCTCAGTAGAGTGACCATTGATGAGAAGAATTGGATTTGGCTTTTTCTCTTCTTTAGTCTCCCATTGGTTTTGAGTGCATTTCCATTGCCTGCAACTGATGACATAACCATCTTCTGGATAACAATATAAAAGCAAAGCAAAATCAAAAATAAAAAAATCCAAGTCCTACTGTAGAAGCGAATGAAAGACAAAATAGGTTAGGCTTGATCAGGGAGAATTTTTTAAATAATGTTTTTAATAAAAAAAATTCGATTTTTGGAGTTTGTCAAAAAATATTTATGGGTTTGGAGTTTTTTATGAAGACACAACGAACTGTTGCGTTATCGTCAGAGAGTAGGCCTACATGTTGGCAAACCAGAAAGCACTAAAGACACTGGCACTCCCTGCATTGTCAGGCGTGGTCCCCACAATGCCTGAAGACGCAGCACTATGCTGCATTATCTACATGGCATAGGCAATATTCCTTCAATTTCCAACACTGCTTTTGCCATACTTCACTCCACATTTTACTATTTTGCTTTTTCACCTTGTCTTCTTTACCTTACTATTGCTCAAATTTACATGCACTATAACTATTTAATGTTATTTTAATCTTAATTTTGTCTTCAACCTTCACCTCTTCTTCTCCATGCATATGTCACCATTGCAACCCTAACTATATAATCATGCTTCCTAAGCATACCTGGACATCCTATTTCCACTCTAACAATTGGTTTTGGTAAACACGATTTTATTATTTCTATAAGAGGATACAAGTTTTTCTAGTTAGTTTAACAATAATTATAATTTTTCATTAAATGTTTGATATACAAATCTCAATTTTATTTTTGAGTTGAATTGAATCTAATTATCAATTATTATTTATTTAAATTTACCATCCATTGTATCCACCACAATCTTTTTGTTCTTAGCTCAAAACTGATAGATTAATTAGCCAAATTTAATACAATAGTCAATAATTAATATTTTTTAAAAAATAGATATTAATAAATTGATTATAAAAATTGCTAATAAACTGATTAATTGGTCTGTATTTACCCTTAAATGCTATAAGTGTAAACAATTAAACAAAAAAGTTTTTTTTTATAATTTTCTTATATTGCAATATATGTATTGTAGACTCAATTCTCATAATGAAAGCATAAAAAATTTAGACCATTTTTAGTAGGCAGCTTCTCAATTCTCAATGCATGGAAAAGACAAAATTAAGATTAAGAAAACATTAAACAGTTACATTGGATGTAAATTTGAGCAACAGTAAAGTGAAGAAGAGGAGGTGAAAAAGCAAAACAGTAAAATGTGTAGTGAAGTACGACAAAAGCAGTGTTGCGAATTGAAGGAACAATGCCTATGCCATGTGGATAATGCAGCACAGTACTGTGTCTTCAAGTATTGTGGGGACCACGCCTGACAACAGAGGGAGTGGCTGCGTTTTTGGTGCTTCTTGGTTCGCCAGCATGTGGGCTCGCCTTTTGACGATAATGCAACAATTCTTTGCATTTTCATAAAAAATTTCAAATTCATAAATATTTTCTGATAAATTTTAAAAACTAAATTTTTTTATTAAAAATATTATTTAAAAAATTCTCCCCATCTTCCTAGGGAAAAAAATTCGGAAAAGTTCATTTATGAACTCCTACAGACTTTTATAAGAACCTATGTCTTACAAGTTCAACAGATTTCACAAGGACTTGATCCAAATTAATTCTTATCATAAATCTTATCGAGACCGTAATCTTTATAAAATAAAAATCGGTAGTTATCAAGCAGGAAATTTTTTTAAATAATGATATTTTTTTAATTTAAAATCAGGTGCATGTTATAAAATATTTGTGAGAATAAATTTTTTTACGAAAGTCACTCTATCTTTTATTTGGCATGCTCTTAAGACGCAGCCTGACGCTGCATCATCTGACGATGCTGGCTAATGCTGCGTTAGCCCAAAATAATACAAGGAGCATTGGTCAAAGTCATCAAATAATTGTTCATGGGAATAAATATACAAATATGTATGTATTCTGAGGAACGTATATAATTGCTGAACCAAATAAATGGGTTACTGATTGTTGGGCCCTGAAAGTCTTAACTTCAAATCAAGCATTAGGTCATTTATATATCCATCATATTTTTAGGTGGGCCCATCCCTACCTTTCCATCACCTCCACATAATACTTAGCAAATGCAATATATCCAAGATTTCCTCACAACCCTCTTGTGTAATTTCATTTAAATCTTTTTTTGGCAAATTTCAATTCATTTTATATTATTATTATTATTAAGCAAAATAAATATGTAATTAAAATTTAAAATAGGAAAAGAAAATAAAGATAAAAGTGACAAGTTTGTCCTTTAGACAAATTTATTGGCTTGAGTTGTAAACTTGCAGTCCGTAAAAGCATTATAGTGTCCATTAAGCAAAATAAATATATAATTAAAATTTAAAATAGAAAAAGAAAATAAAGATGAAAGTGACAAGTTTGTCCTTCAGACATATTGGCTTGACTTGTAAACTTGCAGTCCATAAAAGCATTATATTGTCCATTATTATTGTTATTATTATTATTATTAAGAAAAATAAATATATAATTAAAATTTAAAATAGAAAAAGAAAATAAAGACAAAAGTGAAAAGTTTGTCCTTTAGACATATTGGCTTCACTTGTAAACTTGCAGTCCATGAAAGCATCATAGTGTCGGTGGGCATGAATGCAATGATAACTCAGCATCAACTTGTGGTGTCAAATAACGCACATCAGACCGTGTCTTTAAAGCGTGTCAAACTAAAGATAGTGTCGGTGGGCATGAATGCAATAATAACTCAGCATCAACTTGTGGTGTCAATAACGCACATTAGACCGCGTCTTTAGAGCGTGTCACACTAAAGATAGTGTCGGTGGGCATGAATGCAATGATAACTCAGCATCAACTTGTGGTGTCAAATAACGCACATCAGACCGCGTCTTTAGAGCGTGTCACACTAAAGATAGTGTCGGTGGGCATGAATGCAATGAAACTCAGCATCAACTTGTGGTGTCAAATAACGCACATCAGACCGCGTCGTTAGAGCGTGTCAAACAAAAGTTAGAGTAACGTTAGATAACGCAGCAAAATACTGCGTAAAAAATTTCATTCTCAAAAATATTTTCTGATATACGCATGATTTTGATTTTTTTAAAAAAATGTTATTTAAAAAAGTTTTTCAAATTCAAGAGCATGAACAATCGAAAGTAAATGTGTGAATCAGCCTATTGATTTGCAGATGATTTCAAGAAAGAAAATAGGTTTTCCTTTATCTCTAGTTTATGACGAGGAAAATACTGAAAAACCTTAAAAGAGATTCATCTTGAGTTAGATGACATAAGATCCATGGTTAAGACTTAAAGCTGCATACTACCTGCTGGATCCATAGAAACTCGTCGGCGATAACAACCAAAACGGTTCTTAATGCTGGATTATAGAGGAAGAATACGAGAGAGAAAGAGGAAGAACAAAAGAAAGAATTTTTTTTTTAATTTTCATTTTCCTTTTAAAACTTTTTGCCACACCAAATTTTTTTCTATTTTTTTAATTAATATTGACTGGGAGAGAGATTGCCACGTGAGTGCTGACATATTATATCTCTATTAACTGTCATTAAATCCGTTTGCTAGCTAAATTTTTCGTCCATAATGATGATATTTTTCAATAAGTTACACGATTTTCAGGAATATAAACCGATAAAAAAAAAGTTGGATGGCATTTTTATCCTATTTACAATACTTCGAGGGCAAAAAACCCCCCTTATACCAAACAACTACAGTGCAGAAAAGCATTAATTTAGGTAAGTCTGCAATCTTGCAACACAAGATCATAATAATACTTCATACAGGCATTACATATTCACATAGTTTGCGAGAACATTGCCCACATATTATATAATCAGTCCCTTGACCAACTTATTTAAATATTTTCGTTCACCCAATAAAAAAAAAAAAAAGTTCATAATAGATGATACTCGCATATTAGCATAAACGGATAGGTACTGGGAAGGACATCAATGAGGAGGATTACAGGCGGGTTCGATCTTCTTCTTTGTGGGAACCCTCTGCTTCCTTCTCAGCTAAAAGATTTCTTCCTTTTTGGTGTTTCACGTCATGATAATATTTCCCATTCTCCAGAAATCGGGTATCCTGAGGCACCTCACGACTTGCAAAAGCTGGAGAATGAGTGGTGAGTAGCACCACAGCAAGCAGCAACACGACCAAATATTTTCCGCCAGACATAGCTATCTATCTTCGGCGTCTTTGATGGTTTAAAAGATCCAAGTCTCAAGTGACCTTTTTATAGTGGCTAAGGCGTATCATTGTAAGACAAGTGTATGTCAACCAGAGCATCGTATATCTAAATTTCCCGCATCTCTAATTAATAGTGAAGAAAAACATTATGCCAGTACAGACAAATGCTGTGCAGTGGGCCAATATTTTATTGACATCTAAGAAAAATACCATTTTTATCACTATTTGTTTCTAGGTATCAATATATCATTAGATTTTTGCACCATAAATTGAGTTTAGAGAAGACATTTTTAGTATCATGAACTTTTAATACAAATATATAGTAAAACCATTAAAAAAAGTTCAAATTCAATTTTTTTTCCGTCCATTAGTTTAAATAAATCATGAGGTACATGTGAATATAAGGGAAGAAAGAACTACTGTAAATTGTTTTATTCTTAATTAAATGCATGAGGCTGTTTAATAATAACTATTTTTCATGGGCCTTGCATGTGATGAATATTCTTTATAAATTAACATCTAAATTTAAATAAAATATTATTGATTTAATAGTAGTAATAATATATTTGCACATTCTTTCTTTACATAAAATTTTGTTGACTTCAGCTGTTTTTCATAGATTCATAAAATTAAAGATATTTTGATAAAACTAAAAAGTTAACCATTGCATTCAGGCTTTAATTATCACAGATTAAAAAGTAGGATCAGCTTGCAATAACAATTGAAAATATATATAATATATATAATATTTAAGTTTCACTAAAACAATTAATTATTTTATAAATAATAATAAAATAAAATTATATTAGCAATTAGTATACATAATTTAACTAAAATAACAACAGAACAATAATCCAGCCCAAATAGAAAAAAAATATAAAAGTGTTAAATAAATACTACAACATGTATGTTGAATAGATTGTCCAGATTATTAAAAAACAAAACAAAACAAATCACGAAGTAAAATTTGTTTCAATCATATAATAATGGCTCCTAGAGGTGAAAACTTGTTTTAAACTGTAATATTCTTATTTTCTTATGATATTAAATAAATCAGTTTTATCAAAAAATTTTAAAAATAAAAAATCAATATGAATTGGTCTTCAAATATATAATATCACTAATAATAATAGAACCGATGTGAGTCACAAGTCAAAAAGGAAAAAGAAAAACTGTTTTGTCATTCCATGTGAGTCACAAGTCACAACTACCTGCAATAAATTAGGTGTTATTTTTATTATTTTTTACTTTTTACTATAATTAAAAAATAATAAATAAACTTAAATTTAGTATTAAATTATTTGATTAAAATTAAATTATCAAATTTAATTGGTTCTAATTTTATTGAAAAAAATTAAATAAAAAAAATAAATTAAATTATATTAAAAATTTCAAAGTAACAGATAAATAAAATTTAAATTTTATTTTAAAGTGACAGATAAAATAAAACGAAGGGAGTAGCATATATTCATTTAGTTTTTGTAAAAAAAAAAACTGCTCCATATTGCGGATCCATTCTAACAAAAATCAATACTATCTATATCTATTTCTAACATACATTTTTTCTAAATTATTTTACTATAATACAATTTTTTAAATATTTATAAAATTTATTCTATTTTTAAAAAATTCCCTGTCCTGTCTATCAAAGATTAATTGGGTTATATATATATATATATATATATATATATATATATATATATATATATAATTTTCTGCTACGGTGTGAACTTCACTCTTTTAAAATATAAAGATGTATTGCTGTTGTAAATTTATTTTATTTTAAATCCAATTTTTTAAATATTTTTATAAAAATATTATTTCTAAAATTGTCCCGAGTTACACCATTGTTAAATTCGAACACATATTTTGCTAGGGGTGAACATGAAACGGTTAACCTATCTATTAGCAAAAAAAATTAACCAGTTTATTAATAGCGATTTTTTAAAATCACTAACCATTAACCAGTTCATTACATTCGATTAACTAGTCCATTGGTTTTGATTTTTTGATTTAATCAACCAAAATTTTTTGGTTAGTCATTAAAATTTATAACATAAAATTATAAAAAAATTATACAAAATTCAATTCAATTTTAAATGTGTAAAGTAATTTAATATAAAATTATGAAACAAACATAATTTACTAGCCAAAATTCATATTTTATAAATTAATAGCTAATATTATACAATAAATTTAATATTTGTTTGAAATTAATATATTTGATTCTAAGTCAAATAAAATTTTGAATAATATGAAATATTATAACATAATCTCTAAAATATAATAAAATGTAATTAAATGCTATTAAATAAAATATAAAAACTAATATATGATAAAAAATAACATATATAAAAGTTAATCAGATATTATATATTAATATTACTATATAATTAAACAAAATAATATAAAATAAATTTAATTTAAAGTATTATATAAATTTTATAAGAAAATATAAAAAATTCAAGTATAAAAATAAAAACATAATTTAAATATACTTCAAAGTATCATCTTATATAAATTTTAGAGAGAAATAAAAAAAATTATATCTATCGGTTAACCGTGAACTAACGGTTAACTGATATTTAAAAACTTAAACCGTAATCATTAATTAAAAATATAAAAATTAAAAATTATAACCGAGTCTATCAAATTGATTAACCACAAAAATCGATTTAATTTTTAACCGATTTTATAATTAACCATATTTTATATTTTTTTGTTCACCCTTATATTTTGCTACTGTTTTTAATGTATTTGAAAATTCGGTTGTGGTTCATTGCTTTTAATGCCAGAGTAACCTAGTATTTGTACAAATGTGAAGAGTAGTTAGGTGGACCCATCACCTGTTATCCAGTCTAAATCAAAGATGGAAATTAGAGACATGCAATAGAAATCACACACGTAAAGAGTCGAAATTATTGTTAGACTATAAAAGAGAGAAAGCTATCGTCTTAACCAACAAATAAATCTCAAATCAGTAACAACACTTGAAAAAACTAATTTGAATTCAATCTTAATTTAGAAAAAAGGCATATAATTCTATCCACATCCTATCCAAAAAATTAAGATATAAAATATAAAAATTAAAAATTGTAACTGAATATATCGAATCGATTAATCATAAAAATCGATTTAATTTCTAATCAATTTTGCAGTTAATTATATTTTTTATTTTTTTTACCCTTATATTTTGCTACGGTTTTTAATGTATTTGAAAATTCGGTTGTGGTTCATTGCTTTTAATGCCAGAGTAACATAGTATTTGTACAAATGTGAAGAGGAGTTAGGTGTACCCATCCCATGTTATCCAGTCTAAATCAAAGATGGAAATTAGAGACATGCAATAGAAATCACACACGTAAAAAGTCGAAATAATTGTTAGACTATAAAAGAGAGAAAGCTATCGTCTTAACCAACAAATAAATCTCAAATCAGTAACAACACTTTAAAAAAATAATTTGAATTCAATCTTAATTTAGAAAAAAAGGCATATAATTCTATCTACATCCCATCCAAAAAATTAAGATATAAAATAGACCTAAATTCATCGGATCAAACATGTATGACTCGGTTTTTATATAAATTTTATTTTTAATTTAACAATTAAAATCAAACCAAATTTTCTGAGAAAACAAATCTAGCTTTTACCAATGCTCAAATATTGGTGAAAAAAATCGAAACTTTTTAAATTTGCAGTTTGATCTTTCGAAATTTTTTGGTTCTCTATATATGATATCCGGCTTTCCTTTCCATCATTTGTTCACCCCTGTTGGCGTATAGAATGCTTTGTTAAATGTTTAGTAATTTTTTTTTTTAGTTTGGCTTTGAAAGACATATTTAATTGGTAAAATGGTTTTATTTATTTTTAAATTTTAAGAGCTTAAAACTTAATTTAAAATCATATTCTATTGCTTGATGTATTTAACAAATTAGTTAACATAAAATGACTCTCTAATTAAGTATTTTTATAATACATTTCTGATAGATCGCTCGCTGACCGATCGGGTGGAAGGTCTTCGGGCACTGGGGCCCTCGCCTCGCGTTCCCGATGGTAGGAGGATCAATCGGGGAGGAGGATCTGATCAGGCACTGTGGATATTGTCCGCTTTGGATCGAAGCCCTCACAGCGTCCACAGGAAAAAGGTGTCCATGACCTTATATGGTCAACTTTCAACTCATCTCCAGCCGATGTGGGATAGGAGATAACGTGCGTTATCATTATTTCCCCTCCCGAGAGGTCTACGAGAGTAGAGGTCGTCGGTTGTGCCTAGTCTCATTTCTCCTCCACTCTCAACGAAAGCACCAAATAATAGATCGCTCGCTGACCGATCGGGTGGGAAGTCTTCGGGTGCTGGGACCCTCTTCTCGCATTTTCGATAGTAGGAGGATCGATCGGGAAGGAGGATCTGATCGTGCACTGTGGATATTGTCCGCTTTGGGCCAGAGCCCTCACGACTTTATTTATGGGATGCTACCCCAAAACACGTCCACAGAGAGAAGGTATCCATGACCTTATAAGGTCCACTTTCAACTCATCTCCAGCCGATGTGATATAAGAGATAACGTGCGTTATCACTATTCCCCCTCCCTAGAGGTCTACGAGAGTAGAGGTCATCGGCTGTGCCCATCGCTCGCTGACCGATCGGGTGGGAGGTCTTCGGGCACTGGGGTCCTTGTCTCGTATTTTTTATGGTAGGATGATTGATCAGGGAGGAGGATCTGATCGGGCACTGTGGATATTGTCCAGTTTGGGCTGGAGCCCTCACGGCTTTGTTTATGGGGTGCTGCCCCAAAACGCGTCCACAGGAAGAAGGTGTCCATGGCTTTACAAAGTCCACTTTCAACTCATCTCCAGCCGATGTGGGATAGGAGATAACGTGCGTTATCACTAAATGATGACCGGTGGAAGAAGTTGCAAATCCCAAAAGATCACCTGCAAAAAGAAGTAAATGACTGGTGGATTTTTGACTAGGGAGTCTCTGACGGTCAAGTTAGAATTTTTGATAATAAGAATGTATTATTTTGAAAAGTAAATCCCAGCCCTTAGTTTACCTATTTTTTCACCTTTTATAGGCATGATTTCCATCGTTTTCGGAAAGTGGGATGAAATTTCACTTCTCTAGGCCATTATTCCCATTACTCCTATTGTTGGGGAGACGTGAAGGAAGAATAACTGTCTTATCCTGTCGTGCCAATTACCTTTTTAGCTATTGGTCGAACTGTAGATGAGCTCCTTAGAGTTCGGTTGATCCGATCTCTTGATTAGTAAAGATTTATCCGAACTCTGTCAGCTTACCTAGCTCCTAGTCCGAACTCTATCAGCTTACCTAGCTCCTAGTCCAAACTCTATCAACTTACCTGGCTCCCAGTTTGAACTCTGTCAGTTTACCTGGCTCCCAGTCCGAACTCTGACAGCTTACCTGACTTCCAATTCGAACTCTGTCAGCTTAACTAGCTCCTAGTTCGAACTCTGCCAGCTTACCTAGCTTTCAGTCAGAACTCTATTAGCTTATCTAGCTCCCAGTCGAAACTCTGCCAGCTTACCTAGCTTCCAGTTGGAACTCTGTCAGCTTATCTAGCTCCCAGTCCGAACTCTGTCAGCTTACCTAGCTCCCAGTCCGAACTCTATCAGCTTACCTAGCTTCCAATCCGAACTCTATCAGCTTACCTAGCCCTCAGTCCGAACTCTGTCAGCTTACTTAGCTCCTAGCCTGAACTGTTCGGGCTATTAGCTAGATCATGTTATCATAAGTCCCTCCCCGAGCGTGCGACATTTATGTCAGCAACGTTGGACATAACATTTTTATATGGGTTACTCTACAGCACATACAGCCATGGTAAGCTATTCATCTAAGTGGTTTAATTAGCCTTCATAGCTCGAATGGCAAAATTGCCTGTGAGCTTAGCTGAGGTGTTCGTGATGAACATGTCTGATTGAGCTAAAGAGGACTGATGGCGAATATGCTTAGTGGGCATTTAAAGTCATGGCGAACAAGCCTAGTGAGCTCTTGACCTCTGCTCATGGCGAACATGCCTGGTAAGCTTAAGACAAACTGCTCCTGGCGAACATGCTTGGTGAGCTTAGGATGAACTGCTCATGGTGAACATGCCAAGTGATCTTAGGATGAACTACTCATGGCGAACATGTCGGGTGAGCTTAAAAGGAACTGCTTGGGGCAAACATACCAGGTAAGCTTAGGACGGACTGGTCTTAACGAACATGCCTAATGAGCTTACGAGGAACTGCTCATGGTGAACATGCCTGGTGAGCTTAGGATGAACTGCTCGTGGCGAACATGCCTGGTGAGCTTAAGATGAACTGCTCGTGGCAAACATCCCAGGTGAGCTTAGGACGAACTGCTCTTAATGAACATGCCTAGTGAGCTTTACGGAGAACTGCTCATGGCGAACATGCCTAGTGAGCTTAGGATGAACTGCTCGTGGTGAACATGCCTGGTGAGCTTAAGATGAACTGCTCGTGGTGATCATGCCGGGGTGAGCTTAAGATGAACTACTCGTAGCAATCATACCGGGTGAGTTTAAGATGAACTGATCATGGCAAACATGCCAGGTGAGCTAGGAGTGGAGCTCATGAAGAGAGTGCTGTATGAGCTAGGAAATGAGCTCGTGACTAGAGTGTCATATGAGCTAGGATCTTAGCTCATGGCTAGAGTATCATTTGAACTAGCTGAGCTGTGTGATCGAGTTCAAACTTAATAAGACCAGATAGACCGTTGAGTTGTGTGATCCATATGAAACATAATAAGATCAAATAGGTGATGTCGTCGCGCTGTTTGATCCCAGTGAAACATAATAAAACCAGATAGGTGATGCCGCTGAGCTATGTTGCTGAGTTATTTGATCCCAGTGAAGCATAATAAGACCAGAAAGGCCATCAAGCCATGGTACCGAGCTAGTTTTCTGGCAAGGCAAGATCCAAGTTGAGATTTGGAAAAAAGGTCCATGTTTCATGCTCTTTGACTTTAGGACTCTGAATGCCATAGAGTTTTATATTGGATTAAATTTCCTTTATTATCATAAGTTCCTCCCCTAATGTGCGGCATTTATCTCAGCAACATTTGAGGTGGCATCTAAGAGTTTGCTCTTTGTCATGTACATCCATAGTGAGCGAATAAGTCTTCATAGCTCTCATGGCAAAACTGCTAAGTTTGAACTAAAAATTACAATGTGCTCGTGGTGATGTGCTAATTTGAGCTAGTGGGATCGTGTTCGTGGTGATATGTCGTGTGAGCTATATGGGCTCGTGGAGATTGTGCCGAGTGAGCTAGAAGGGCTCGTGGCAAAAGTGCCGAGTAAGCTAGATGGGCTCTTGGCAATTGTGCCGGGTGAGCCAAAAAAGGAGCTCGTGGCGAGAGTACTGAGTGGGCTAGATGGGCTCACGGCGATTATATCGAGTGAGCCAAGAAAGGAACTCGTGGCGAGAGTACCGAGTGAGCTAGATGGGCTCATGGCGATTGTGCTGAGTGAGCCAAGAAAGGAGCTCGTGGCAAGAGTGTCGAATGAGCTCAATGGGCTCATGATGATCGTGCCAAGTGAGCCAAGAAAAAAGCTCGTGGTGAGAGTGCCGAGTGAGCGAGATGGGCTTATGGCGATTGTGCCGAGTAAGCCAAGAAAAGAGCTCATGGCGATTGTGCCGAGTGAGCCAAGAAAAAAGCTCATGGCGATTGTGCCGAGTGAGCCAAGAAAAGAGCTCGTGGCGAGAGTGCCGCGTGAGCTAGACAATACTTCTTCAAGTTGGAGGTGTTCCAAGAGTGCACCAGAATGAACTGTAAAATATTGTCGAGTTTGCATTTCCCTTCATAGAGCTTTGGATGCTCTGCTCTTCCCTCCTGAAACTGAGCTGACTGAGAACTCGACTTTTTTGAGCTGGTAATATCGAATTTTTAAATCTACAAAAAGCTTTAATTTGACTTTTGCCTCTTAGGCAAAATAAGTTAGCATATATAGAGCATAAAGATGCAAATTTTATGTTGTAAAAATATCTGCGCAAGGAAATTGATTAGCTGCATAAACTATTATTCTGTCTTTAGAGTAAGTTTGTATTGCTTGTGCTAAAATTGAATGAGACATAAATATATTTGACTTATCAATAATAAAATCATCATGTGTAACTGAGTCGAAAGACAAGTATAAGAGTATAGTAAAAATGCACTTGAGAGAGAAATGCACTTGTAAAAGATATGTATGAGTCGTTATAAACTTAAACCATACTTGTTCCTCTAAGTCTAGACTAAGAGTTACCTCGGTCATTACTGCTCTTACTTGTATTGTTTCAAGCTATTATTGGACAATAGCTACTAGAAATTCATAATCCAATTGTCTTGTTTGACAGATTGTTAGTTAAACAAGAACAAATTGAAGAATAATCGCCAAAAATTAAGACAGAAATACCATGAATATTTGAAAAGCACAACCAATTTGCATTTGAATGTGCTTATAGTGAGTTCAAGATTTTGGCTCAAATGATATATTATGACAAAGTATTGTTAATTGATAATCTTTAAATTGCAGTATTTGCATGAATATATATATATATATATATTAAATCTTACCCAAGATTAGCAGCCGCACAAAGCTAATGGAGCAAGAAGATGTAGATCTGATATGTTTCTAATTTCACTAGTAAACAGAGAAAGTGTTGAATTCCAGTGTGATTTAAAATACCGATTCTAGTATGCTGATAATAATGTTTTGACTATTTGCTTATGTATAAAAGCAAATAATTCTATTTCATAATTGTTTGATTAGAAACCATTTATGCTCTTGTAGGAAAGCTGTATCATTTATACTGAGTATAAAAGCTACTAACCGTACAAGGAAAGAAGATATTAGCTATAGTATTGAGGAATATTGCATCAATAAATCGCAAATAATTAAGCTGCTTGAAAAATAAGCAAAGCAATAGGGGTGTTCATGTGAATTGCAGAAAATTAATTGTATAATTAACTAACAGTAAAAAGTAAAAATTATTGAATCAAAACAAGTGGGGAAAGCATTAAATGGCCCTGCCTGCGACTGTAGAACAGCATGAAAAATTCTTGCTTTGCAATAATGGACCATGAAAAAGTTTCAATCATTCCCGCTTCATAAACTTTATTTGTTTTTCCATCAACTATTTAATATAGACTATCCAATTGGAAAATCCACTTTTTGATTAAGCGTAATTAGGATTTTTCAAGTGATACACAGATTAGCTCCCAAGTAATAAGCATGACTTTCAAAGTATTTATGTGGCCAACCCCTTATGCCTACCTTCAAAATCATCTTGAACCTATGTATTAATACTAATATAAGAAAGTATCAGCTGTTTATATCAATGTAGTCCAGTGTCATTTTTCTTTAACAATTGTGTCACGAAACAAGATGTGAGCAAGTACTGCGAGTACATATGTTTTCAATCTCAAAATGCTACATGTTTACGCAGCTACACAACCATAAATATTGTGCATCAAATCAAGGCTGTCTTAAAAAATAGAAAAAGTAAAAGTTGTGGAAGCAGTTTTAGAAGATATGTTACTTATCTATTGCTATTAAACTTTTTAATTGGGGTTCTTGCAAGGCTTTTTTCTCTGTCTCTTTTTCTATTTTATTCCAACATTATTTTCCACCTTTCCAGGTAATCTAGAAGAAGCCATAGGACATCTAACAAAAGCTATCAAGTTGAATCCCATCTTAGCAAAATTGTACACAACTAGAGGCAAGTTAAAAGAACCAGCAGGATAAAAGTGCATTGAAGCCTAACTACTTGATGCAAGATGAATCAAATTCTTAACAAGTACGCATACCAGTAGTGAAGGACAACATATTGACTATATGACACCGAAATTTGCTCGGTTCACCTCATCTCAAAGCTACAAGAACTTAAATAACCCAATTGAAAGTACCATCTGATGAATTCTAAGAATGCAAATAAATGTTGAGGTATTAAAGCAAACGGTACCTGGATGATGCCCTTTAACCACCAAACACCACGAGTATATATTACAATATGTGCATTAACAAGATGGAGGGCCACAAGTAAATAAATGTTGAATCCCCACAATTTGCTATATACAAATTGCCATTTGATAGTGTCCCCAAAAGGCAACAAGAACTTACCAAAGCAATCTGGGGCTGCTGGAGCGTTCATTGCTCGCTTCAACAACTACAGAAATTCTGAGCACTGGACCAGGAGAGATGCCCAAAATTGGAGTTCCGGATTTGCCTGTTGTCGATGCCAAAAATAGAGTTCCAAATTTGCCTCGAATTGTGTCTATGCACTTGAAAGCAGCAAAATCCATCTTCACACTGATATGGGCATTTATGCTCCGATGCCTAATGGATTTCTTCAAGATAAAGAATTGCTGGGATTTTGAACCAAAGAGAGAAAAAGTTGGTTCGATCTTGGGCAATGAAGAATTAAATAGCCACGAGAACAAGCTTCTTGGTTCCCCCTCCTGAAATTCTAGCATTAACATCGTGAAAGATGGAGCGCCTCTAATGGTGGCTGTAGTCGCAATGGCAACGATGCTGGTGGTGCTGCGATCTGTTCTTCTCGCTACTGACAGCTCAGACGTCCTCATGGGTGGCGCTGGTGATGGTGCTGCGAAGATGGGCGGCGCCTTCTGGGGATTGATTTTCAATTTTCCCTTTTGGGTCTCCTAGCCCTAGCCAGGAAAACGATGTAGTTTTTCATTTTTCTTCTTCTTCTTCTTCTTCTTTTTTTTTTTAGCCCATCAGCCTAGTGCAAATCAGCCAAGTTTTTTCTTTTTGTGTAATTGATGCAGGGGATTACAATGAAAATTAGCGAAGGTGTGTTCAACGCTCACCGCACCAAATGATGACCGGTGGAAGAAGTCGCAAATCCCAAAAGATAACCTGCAAAAAGAAGTAAATGACCGGTGGATTTTCGACTAGAGAGTCTCCGACGGTTAAGTTAGAATTTTTGATAATAAGAATGTATTATTCTGAAAAGTAAATCCCAGCCCTTAGTTTACCTATTTTTTCACCTTTTATAGGCGTGATTTCTATCATTTTCGGGAAGTGAGATGAAATCCCACTTCTCTAGGCCACTCTTCTCACTACTCCTATTGTTAGGGAGACGTGGAGGAAGAATAACTGTCTTATCCTGTCTTGGCAGTTACCTTTTCAGCTATTGGCCGAACTGTAGATGAGCTTCGTTGAGTTCGATTGATTCGATCTCTTGATTAGTAAAGATTTGTCCGAACTCTGTCAGCTTACCTAGCTCCTAGTCCGAACTCTGTCAGCTTACCTGGCTCCCAGTCCGAACTCTGTCAGCTTATTTAGCTCCTAGCTCGAACTATTCGGGTTATTAGCTAGATCCTGTTATCAATTTTCATAGTATTTTTTAAGAAAATTATATTTTTTAAAATTTAATTTGATAATTTTAAAATCAATCATTCAATTTAATGATATGGAAAAATGATATGTATTTAACCTGAAAATTTTACCAATCTGAAATTTAAAATGGCCGATTAAAAATAAACTGAATGAAAATGAATGAAAATGATACTATCTACTATCTAATAATAATATTATGATATAAATCCATTTAATCCTAGTCATTTTATATGTCTATTTTTTTTTCCTTTTCTATCATTAGGTGGGGATTTTTTTTTAAGTCTCTTAGAACCACAGGTGTAATCTAAAGATTGCATTAAGACCTCATGCAAAGTGGACAAAAGCCTTAGTAGAAAATTAGCAATTGCAGATGCAATGAAATGACGTTACTTTCCAAATTGCCTGGCCTACGTGCTAGTTCTACTTTTTCACATAGTCCACAATTTTCAGCTTAGTGAAGCGACAGTAGGCATTAGTGATTCTGTATATTTGAAGACCAATTTATGTATACTAATTACTAATATAATTTTATTTTATTATTATTCGCAAAAGAATTAATTGTTTAGATGAAACTCAAAAGTCTAAAATATTATATATATTTTTTCAGTTGTTATAGCAAGCTGATCAAACTTTTAATCTATGATAATTAAAGCCTGAATGCAATTGTTAATTTTTTTTTTAAATTTTGTCTCTTATAGTATTTTATCAAAATAACTTTAATTTTATGAATCTATGAAAAATAACTGAAGTCAACAAAATTTTATGTAGAGAAATAACGTGCAAATATATTATTATTACTTTTAAATCAACAATATTTTATTTTAATTTAAATATTAATTTATAAAGAATATTCACCACGTGCAATCAATGTTATTAAAATCGGACCGGATAACGAACCGAAAAGCTCAAGGGTTCGTGATTCGACCGGTTCGTTGGGGTTCAATAGGGTTTTTTTTATTTTTTAAAAAATATATTATTTTTTAAGTTTTATATAAATATTATGAAAATATCACTATATAAAAAAATTAAAAATAGTTTAAAAAAATATATTTATCATCAAACATTAACAATAAGACTATATTTTCAAGTCATTCAACATTTATAATAAAAATTTAAGATAAATATAGTAAAAATTGTAAATTTTAAAGAAATTCTTCAAATATAAATAATAAAATTTTATTTTATTCATAAAAATTCATTAAATTGTTTGAATTTTAATTATTTTGTATTTATAATTTTATTTTATTTTTTCCAGAAAAAATAATATTGTATAAATATTTTGGACAAAAAGTTGGTTTTTCTAAAATAAACCGATTTTTATCATTTAACCCGGTTTATTCCGGTTTAACTGGTTTTTTGGCGGTTTAAAACAGTATTTTTCGGTTTTTATCCAATCCGGTTTTCACCCATTGAACCAATCGAATCAGCCAATGGTTCGTGATTAAATCGGTTCGACCATCCGGTCCGGTTTTAATAACCATGAGTGCAACGCACATTAAAAAGAGTTATTATCAATCGGCCTATGCATTTAATTAAGAATAAAGCACTTAAAAGTAGCTCTTTCTTCCCTAATATTCACTTGTACGTCATAATTTATTTAAACAAATGGATGAAAAAAAAATTAAATGTGAAATTTTTGTAATAGTTTTCAGAGCCATATCAAATAAAAAATCAGTGAAAATAAAAATTCAACTAGAGATTCAATCAGGATATTATTAGAGTTGAACAAGTCAAAACTAAAATCAATCCAGTGACAAAGGAAATAAATATAATAAATGGACATTATTAATATAAAAGGTAATTTTATTTCCATTTATTAATGTCCATTTATTATAATAATTGCCATTTTTGCCCTTTTTGTTACATAAAGTGGATTTTATATATAAATTATTAAACGTAATTTTATAATTGCTGTTCCTATCTATTAAAATTTCAAAATTTATCATAACTATTAAAGTGGAAATAAGAAAAACTCTACAAAAATAAAACCTTGTGTATAAAATAAAAAGGCATATATTGATATCTAATATGATAATATAGATATTTTTATTTTCGAAAAGTTTAGTGTTTAATTATTAATATTAAGCAGAAACATTCAAATGAAACATAAAATTTTTATTTTTTAAGTCAAAATAGACTCGGCATAAATTTTTCTTTTTATTTGTCCCATATTATATAACTTTATTTTTCTTACAATAGATGAATTAATTAATTCTCTAATATAACATTATTTGGTATTTAATTTCTTGATTTTAATAAACATTTAGTAAAATTTTATATTTCTCACACTTAATCCTGATAAATAATTACTCCATCAAAAAGATAGACACGGCCCAACTTAAATCCAAATTCTCTCGATTGTTTTCCAAATTTATAAATAATGATATTACAAGGACAAATGAAAAAATAATAAGAGAATAATTAGGGATAAGGGGAGCAAATCTATTATTTAGAAAGAGAAACAGTAGATGGTGGAATGGAGGAGAGAATTTAGGGATTATATAGAAGAAGAGAAGATAATAATAGAGAGAAACAGAAGCAAATAACAAATAAATATAAAAGGTAAAAAATGAGTCGGTTTGAATAGGGAACGAGATAATTAAAAAGAAATTATAAGTGAAAATAAATGAATAAAGAAAAAGGAAAAAAAATTGTGAGTGAAAATTAAAAAAGCCAACACTGTCAGGGTTTGAACTCGGGTAAGCTAGAACAGGAAAAACAAAAGCCCCCTCGCCATTAAGCCAAGTATATGATAAGAAACTTTGGCACATATATTCAAAGATGTTACAATACAGCCCGTGCGTGCCGTTACTTAGCTGCCTCTAAAACTGCAACAGCCTGTTGCAGTTTCTAGCTATTATTAGCATATTAGTGCAATTTAGTATAAAAAATTCTGTTGCCGTCCGAGTCCACTCTCGAAACATTCAGTGACGTTTTGCGATCACCATATTTTTTTTTAAATAATTTAAAAAAAACTCTAATTTTTAAAAAATATTATTTTTAAATTTGTCACATATAATTCATTTCATCAGATTTATGCAAGATAAAACAGTGAGATTTTATATACATAACATGTCTTTAGCCTAATAGCATGAATGCAAGATTACTATAAACATAATTAATTTCATTTATAGTTACTAAACTTATACTATAATAATAATTCAGTCACAAAGGAATTTTTTATTTCACAAAAAATACTTCAACTATTTTACCATTAAGTCATAAAGCCCCTTTGGTAGAAAAATCTTAAATCTGGCGCAGATGTTGATATGGCTCATAAATTACCATTAAAAAAGATTAATTATTGGTCATAGATTTGAGTTATAATGTTGTGGTTTGAAAAAAGAAAGAAAAAAAAGTTTAATGCATGATATAACACAGTGAAATTTACGTATTCCCTAATATCTAATTACCACAAAGAAGAAGTTACAATCCGCTTTACAACTATGCACCTCCGGGATTTCGGACATTACTCGGTCATCGAGCATCTCTTGCTTGCTTTTGTTTCTTGTTCTCGTCGGAACAGTTGCAACTTCTCCAACTGTTGTATAAGGACAGCTCCTCTTCCGCAAGAATTGTGTAGAAGCCACCTTCGCGCCAGCTATCGCTGCATCAAGACTCCGTGATTCAACCACTTTGGATGCTTTGGAGCAATCAAAACTGGAAGCGACCGTGGCTTCAAAGAGAACTGATCTTCTGGATCAAAACTATTATAAGTTTAAACTGCAGGATGGATCAAAAAGATAAAAAGGGCATCAATATTGTACTTTTACCTTACTTTGAAAAATAAATCCATTGGTATCCTCGCATTTCAAGTGGTACTATCAGTTTCTGCATTGAATACAGAGATTTACTTCTATTAACGTATTCAATAAGCAGATGAAACAAGTTCAACAATCTCAAATATAATGCCGGCCCAAGAAAATTTACACCTTTGGTTCTTCAAAAAGCCAGCAAAACTCTATTTGCCCTTCAAGTTTCACCTATAAGAGAGTTTTGAGTCATGCACTGCAAATGTTGAACAAAGAACAAGCACATTTGATCAACACGAAGTGGACAACCCACCCCTTCAGGTAACTCCTCCCAGCATACCAGCTCTTCATGTTTTAGACAGCCAACAACTTCAACACAGCCTGCAATATGAGTAAATTTTCAGCTTTGATAAGTGACTCACTCTCTTTTGGATATGGTGTGGAGGCAAACCTATAAACACATTTTTTAACACATGTTAAAGTCAAAGAGATATAACCAGTACAAAACAAACACCAAGTAAGGGACATAACAATTAGATTTTTTAAAAATTGTATGCTCGATGTCAATTCCAAACTAAATATAAGATCCCATCAAATAACTTGCTTTAAAATTCAAAGTCTTGTGAAGCAGAGATTAAGTAAAAGGTTTGCCTGGCACAACTTTGGCATGGAAGACCAAGCAGTGGAAACGTTCACTGACAGAAGCAAATTCCAGATATCACAGAAGAACATCACTATCTAAAAGTCTTGAAACTGTGTAATGGTCTGGGAACTTGAGGTCTGATATTATCAGCGTATGTTTCTCTGTAGAAATCCTCCATTAATTTAATAGTGGCTGGATCGGGGACCTTACTAGCAGCATGAATCCAAAGACGGCCTTCAACAGAAGAGTTTTCATAAGAACCATTCTCAGCCAAACAGCACACGAATCTCAAGTTCAACATATAGAGAGATGTACTTCAAATTCAACATAGAAAGAAAATTTTCCTTGACAAAATCACTTGAAGTCAAGCTCCACCTTAACTTATCTACAAAATTAAGGCCTTTAAATCTAGAAAACTATCTGAGTGTAAACATTTAATATGATAATCTGAAATTGAAATAGAGACTTATTTGCATGCTCCTGCATATGGTCCTTTAGGTCCTATCCTAACTCTAAAACTACCAATTACAGGTGTCTCTTTTACTGCATTCCTAAAGACATTAAATTCAGAAAGAGGCAATCTAGAAACAGAGATGAAAAAAAAAATGCTGTAAAGAAGCAACAGGCATGCGATTATTAAGCCAAGCAAATGCCCTTAAATCAGCACATATAGCAATTACCACATGCTATACAAATTTCGTTCCTATTAAAAAAAAAAAAAAGAAAAAAGAAAATGGCCTCGCCTGAAATAACAAATTTACAAAATCAAGTGAACAATCTGTACAAGGCTTACCCAATTCGCACAATAATCTTGCATAAATGAATTAAAGAACGGATAGTAGGAAAAAGAAAATTCTTTTTTACATATACCTCTATTGGAGGAGTCAATTTCACTCATTATCACTGTATTTACACCTAATCGCTGAAAAATAATTGACTTATTTTTCGTAACATGCCACGTGTCCTTTTTTATTTGTTTATTTCAACAGGTGGGGCATGTTAATGTGGCCTGCTGACGTGTAATGTTACTTGTATCCAAGAATATGACATAGCATGCTGAATAAGTCAATTACTTTTGGACGATTAGATGTAAGTCCAGTGATCGTGAGTGAAATTGACCCTCTATTGGGGCAATGCATGACCTTCTTTCAACGCATTTGATGCCATGAATAAGCAAAGAAACCCATAGCTGATGCAATGTGAAACATGAGTTCGTGTAGTTTCCGCTATTTTTTCCTCTCATTTTGGTTGTGAATCCATTTGAAGGAGCTTGCTTTGCTTGCAGTGCCCTTGCTTATTTTCTATGGCCAAAAAGGAAATATGATTTGCCAACCGGGGTTTGCTTAATTGATATGATGTTATTTTTCCCTCCGATTATATTTGATATAATATAAGGAAAAACTTATTAATGCTTTTATTAATAG
This sequence comes from Excoecaria agallocha, assembly GCA_037975025.1. Taxonomy (NCBI): domain Eukaryota; kingdom Viridiplantae; phylum Streptophyta; class Magnoliopsida; order Malpighiales; family Euphorbiaceae; genus Excoecaria; species Excoecaria agallocha. Next base: position 105,542,821 of record CM075808.1, on the reverse strand, counting down.
TGGCAAAAAATAAAAAAAAAATGACCAAGATAAAAAAGAAGAAGCGAGAAAAAGAAAGAGAAAGTGAACAAAAGTTGAAGACTATGCAAGTCTACGAAAAAGTTGTAAAAATAGTTTTTTTTTTTTCACTTGTCAACTGATGTTAATCATAAACGTAAACATACGAAAAAACACATAAATGGTAACTTCTGATTAGTTGATTCAATATAATTTATTACTCATTTCCTTACATTTTAAAAGTTAACTCTCATTTTTACAAAAAATTAAAAAAATAATTAAAATATTTTAATTTTATAAAAGAACTACAGCAATTCGTAAAAATAATTTTTTTCAACTATTTTATATAATTTTAGTTAAAAATAAAAAGTGATAAAAAAGGTCATATTTAATAATATATATAATACATTGGAACACGTATTTAATTTATTTAAATTTCAAAAAAATTATTTAAAATGTAACAAAATAACATAGGAAAAATGAGATTTTAAAATGGGATGAAGGGAGAATTGATTTTGGTGTATAATTATATATACCAAAATTGTAAATTTAAAATGAAAAAAAAATAATAGATTGGGTTTTCTAAATAATTATCCCTAATATAAAAACCTAAAAATTAAAGGAAAAATATATTATTCACTATATGAAATTACACATTTTTTTAATTAAATTCTTAACCAATATTGCATCATATTACATCTTTAAATTTTTATTTTAATACACATTCATCTAAATAAAAATTTAATAAAATAAAAAATGAGGATTTGGAAATTTGATTAAATCTCTATATTTTAATATAAGACAATATGCAGTACTTAATTAACGACGCGTTAATATTATTTTACAAATGGACCAAATATTTAGAAAATTGTAAAAGTTCAAAAACCCAATCGAGAATGGATTTTACTTGCATGATGTGACATTAACAATGGGTGAAATACAATTGCTAATAAGCTGATAATGAAATACCGCGTATTAGTTCATATTAAATTATAAGAATTTAATTGAAAATTTTTATAATAATTAAAAGATGAAATGTAATAAATTTTAATAATATGAGGAATCCATCATGGGTTTTGCCAAAAGAATAATAATGGGAAATATTGTGCGCTGGAAAATTACATTGGTGTGTTTTTGCACATTGTAAACAGGAAAAACAAGGAAAACAACTGGTCTGCAAATATTCTTCTTATGCTACATTTTTTAAAGAAAGAAAAATGATTGCAACGATTATTAAAAACAAATTTGAATTTTTGATAAGAAAATTATATAAAAGTTTCGTCCCCTTATAGATTATTTTGGAGAGCAAGATTAATTTATTTAAAGGAATTCATAGATTTAACTTGTTACCTATTAGAAACAAGTATCACCAGTATTTTGCTTTAAGTATTTATTAATTCAAACATATACGTGCCATATAAATTTAAAAGGAAGTTATAAAAGGATGGTTGTGGGGCTGCTTGCAAATTTTAAAAGACAAAAATCAAGAAAAGCAAAGCTCTCTTATTTGTATTTTTCTCTTACTGAAGGAGCTTATCTTTGGAGATACCTAATTAATACTTAATTAAATTACTTTAATTATCCCTCTCTTTTTCTTTGAATTCTTTGGCCATCTGAAACAGCACCTTTTTTTTTTCTAAAACAACAAGAATATATTCTTTGGCTCTTTTTGCTCACTCAACAACCATCAATTCATTTCTTTATTTTCTTTTCAAGAATGTGTTTATTTATAAAATCTCAATAAAGTTCAAAGGATTTGTATCTTTACTAGTGCTCTCTCTCTTTATTCTTTCTCTTCTTCTTGTTTAATTTGCCTGTTCAACTTTAACTTGAAGCTAGGTTTGAAAATTAAAAAAAAAAAAATGGAGGCTGGTGCTCTTGATGGTGTGATTAGTAGGTTACTTGAAGTTAGAGGGAAACCAGGAAAGCAAGTGCAGCTTTCTGAGCCTGAGATTAGGCAGCTTTGTGTTATATCCAGAGAGATTTTCTTGAAGCAGCCTAATCTTTTGGAGCTTGAAGCCCCTGTCAAAATCTGTGGTATGATTATATATATGTATATATTCTTACTAATCCTTTTTATTTTTTTTTTCTCAAATTGCATGTTTATCATCACTAGGTTTCAAATTTGGTTGTTTCAAATTAAATCAAGATTGTGCTCTTTTTTAATCTGGAACTGAAATAATACTGTCTGGGGTTAATTTGCTTCAACACATGCACTCGATCTTGGTAGATATTATTAATTATGAGAGTCCCTTAGATTATTGGTAAATCATCGAATAATCAATTTAGTCGTATTGCCAGTCAACTCTTATAATTAATCATATTTAATAATAAATAAATGATAAAATATTCTTAATCAATTTCCAGTCTTACCTGTGAGTTCAGCTACGATAAGTTAACATAGTTAAAAAGAATTTCTGTATGTTTTGTAAATCATCAAATTTCCAAGCTTTGCATCTGCTTTCACTGTTAAAGATCCATTCTGTCTAATGAATTTAACATTACATGCGACTTTGATTAATTAGGAGACGTACATGGACAATATCATGATCTTCTAAAGCTTTTCGAATATGGCGGATTACCTCCACGATCCAACTATTTATTCTTGGGAGATTATGTTGATCGGGGAAAGCAAAGCCTGGAGACTATTTGCCTTCTTCTTGCATACAAAATCAAATATCCTGAGAACTTTTTCCTGCTAAGAGGGAACCATGAATGTGCATCTGTAAATCGTATCTATGGATTTTACGACGAATGCAAAAGAAGATTCAATGTCAGGCTATGGAAAATATTCACAGATTGTTTCAATTGCTTGCCTGTGGCCGCTCTGGTTGATGAGAAGATACTGTGTATGCATGGAGGACTTTCTCCTGATCTTCGCAATTTGACTCAGATTAGGAATTTACATCGACCTGCTGCTGTTCCTGAATCTGGTTTGTTGTGTGATCTTCTGTGGTCTGATCCTAGTCAAGATATTCAAGGTTGGGGTGCTAATGACAGAGGTGTTTCTTATACTTTTGGTGCTGATAGAGTCCTTGAGTTCTTGCAGAGGCATGAACTTGACTTAATTTGCCGAGCACATCAGGTTTGCAAATTCCACCTGTTTTTGTTCATAATACTGAGACCTGACAATTTTAATTCGACACAAGCTTGAAAAAATCTGAAATGACTTAATCAAAATTTCAATAATTTCTAAGATTGGATTAGGATTGAGAGCATGTAGCTTCTTTTCACCCGAAAATGACAATTTTTGATATGAAATTTAACCTTTTTTAATATTTTTGCACATTTCAGTTTCTTCAATTAGAGGAAACTATATCTGCAGGTAGAACCAAAATGATGTGTAAAATAGCGAACCAAAATGAATCAACTCCAACCTGCTCGATTAAACATGTTTGTAATTATGAGTCAGGGTGTAACAGCCACTGTCTGGTATGGGTGCTCTGTTATGTTATGATATATAAGAATTAATGTGAGGGATCTCCAACACCAATTAATTTTAGAAGAAATGATAAGAGTGCCTGAAATCCACAACTAGTATCAAAATCGGAGCGACAAGTCAAATTTACAGCGAAAATAATTGCCGAGGGGGAGATTATTAGCCGGGAATTTTACATTATAAAGAGACATTTTTGAATGCATTATATTGGTAATATGCTTTATATGCAGGTGGTTCAAGATGGATACGAGTTTTTTGCAAGTAGAAAACTAGTAACCATATTTTCAGCTCCTAATTATTGTGGAGAGTTTGACAATGCTGGTGCCATGATGAGTGTGGATGAGAACTTGCTGTGCTCTTTCCAAATACTGAAACCTGCTGACAAGAAGCCTAGGTTTGGTTTTAGCAACATTGCTGCTGCTAGCTCTGGGAACTACCCAGCGAAAATCAAGGTATTTCTATTTTATTTTCGTAGAAATAATAACAGAGACAATATATTTTACGAACATATGGCTCAGTTCATTCATCCCATTACAGCATCTAATTCCTCCAACCATGCATATCCAATCATTGAACCAGTTGCAAACTTTAGATTCATCTTGGAATATTCCTTTTATTGTCACTTCCCTTTCTTCTTTTCCATATGCAGTGTTTCGTTCTGTTTTCTTTTCTGCTCGGCATATGTTAATTTCATTTGATTTAAATGGGCATTCAACAATGGCTGCATTATCAACAATGTCTCCTTGATTTTAACCATTTTTTTTTTCTTGTAGTCACTTTTAAAAGTGTAAGGAATAATCCATTGTGGTGAAGTGGATCACAGAGAAGGAAGCTTTTTTAACTGAAGAATAATATAGAGAGAAGTTGATATTTAAATAAGATTTTATGAGGCTGTAATTTATTTTATTTGCCTATTAGTATATAATTTGCCACTGTCTTGTTATCATAAATGTAATAATCAGAGAGTCCATTCAATCCACTCTCCTCTTTCTTTTCTCTCCTGTATCCAAATTCACAGTCATCATTTCTAATTATACGTTGACGTTTTGGTTTACCAATTTCAACCAATCTTATTACTTTGTTTAGGCCATACCAACATCCCAACAACCAATATCAGCTTGCGCATATCCACTGCCTTTTTTTTTTAAACAGAAAAAACAAGAGAGAGAAATGAGGATTGAAAAATAGAGTGTGGTGTATTTTGATTTTGTTAATGAATGGATATGCAGCAAATTAATATATCAAAATAGTAATAATTAAATTTTTGAAAAAAATAGCCACCCAACTGTCTTACTTTAAAATTTTGATTTTGAATTTTTCTTACTTTTCAAATCACCTATGGCATCAAATCCAAATAGAATATTTAATGGATGTGACCAACGTGTACGATAAAAATCAGATATATGTGTCTTATTTGTTTTCGTGAAAAAATCATCAAATCTTTAGATTAGAAATTTCTATCTCAAATCTATTGGCTTCACAAAATTTAACATAAAATTCATTTCCTTTTGAACAATTTACATCGAATCCAAAAATTACAGAAGTCAAATTTGAACTCTGTCCGAGTGACGAGAAACAATTTTTTTTATTTGATAACTAAATTACAAAATCGAATTGAGTCAAATAATTAAAATTTTTAGTCCAGTAGAGTTGTATATTTTACTACCACCAAGAGGAATATCGGAGACAAATCAATTAAATTTTTTATTTAAAATAGATAATTGAAAGTCTCTTTTTTTATATAAAATAATTGTTATATATATATATATATATATATATATATATATATATATTGGACCTTATGAAATATAATGTAATTTATATTTTTTTTGGAGGACCAAAACTGCAATTCTTCAACCAATGGCATGCCGTGGCTATCAAGGCATGCCGTGGTGTCTCTGTTTCCCATGCTCCTATCACTCCCACAGGTAGACCCACCATGCTAATTCTTCATTATTTCTTGCATTTTTCTGTGACCTACTTGGCTTTTATTCAGGATCTATATGGATCAATTTATCAGCTTCTTGGACATAATCATCGGCTTGCATCTGTTTAGTTTGTTTTATTTTATTTTATTTTTCATTTTCTTCGTTGTTCTTGGATTTGTTGACAGAATTTTGAAGAAACAATACTATAGAAAGATAAAATATGATTTTGGGCTCCTTTCTATATATATATATATCTGTGCAAATGAGCTATTCTCGTCGATTAACAAAGATTTTCATTGCATATCACATATATGCCAGGTAATGTAGTAATAATTTTTAATTTACATCCATCTCCGACTCTATGACGCCCAATAAAATACAGTTGAGCTGTTACTGCCACAGAGGACCTAATTTTGTTGACCCAGGGCCCAACAGTTAGATGGGCTCCATATAAGCAAATCGTCCCATAACGGGTCCTCACAAGCGTCCAGCTGTTCACCAAATCATTGACAACGCTGACTCCTCCCCTCACGAAAATTTTTTATCTTAATTAGATTCCATTACGTTATTATTTATAAATGGAATCAATAATATAAATAAAATTATTTACACAAAAGAAGTATAAAATTATATTAAAAAACATAACTTAATTTGCACATGAAAATTTTGTTTCAAAGTTTACATTTTAATTAATGTCACAGCGACTTATTTATTTGCTCCATAAATAAAAATATATACCCCATTTTATATAAAAATTAAAAATTAAGTAGCTTTAAAAAAATTGATAAAAACTAAGTAACTAGCTGCAACTTGAAATTCCTATAAAACAAAAATAACTCCCAAGAACGACAACTTAATATATATATATATATATATATAACCATTCCACCTCACCATTTGACTGGCACAATTGTCAAGTCAAATATTTAAAATAAGTGTGTAAAAAATGTATTTCCACTTAATTTAATTTCAAAAATTAACTTATACGATAAAAATGATTTAAGTTTTTATACAAAATATTATATTCTTAAAACTAGTCGATATATGATATTTATTTTTGAATAAAAGAGACATTTTATTAAAGCAATTATTGAATACAAGATGGAGGAGAAGTAAAACTTACTTCAGGGGATTGAACAGAGGTCCTAGCAAGCGATCTTCTAACAAGAGTAAAGACACAACTTGAAAAATAAAGAATAGCCTCAATACAATCTTTTAACTATCAACCCAAAAGGAGAGATAATGGAGAAAGACTTCAAAAGCGCTTGAAAGAGGACAGAACAGTCGGTCTCCATATGCACACAAGAGAAACCTTCATTCTTCATCCAAGCTAGAGCTTCTTTCATGGACATAGCTTCAACAAGTAAAGGGTCGAGTGGGCAAAGGACAAAGCCATGTCTTGCAGCCACAAAAGACCCAGAAGAGTCCCTGCAAATCCAACCAAAACCCACTCGATTGACTTCAAAAAACAGAGCTGCATTGCAATTGCATTTAACAAAGTCAGCAGGAGGTGGAGACCAAATTTCCAACAGAGAAGGCGGAGAAGAAGGGTTATAATCAAATTCTTTTTTATGAACAACAACCCACTGATTTAAGCTACTCTTAGTTAATTTTAACACTGCCCCATTACTCATATGGTTTTGCTGCCAAATAAATATGTTTCTTCTAAACCAGATAGCCTAAAGCATAAACGCTGCTTGAAGAAGCTCATCCATTTGCAAGCTGGTAAACCATTAACCTACAATAACTGCCACCGAATCCTCAACATCATAACAGATACCCAACGAATTACCACTCCAAATAGGAGTCAAAGAAGGGCAAGAAAATAAAGTATGGTGGACAGTCTCTTCCATGATTAGCGAACATAAAGGACAGCAAGGAATCTCAACAACATGGCGGTAAAATAGATTGTTTCTGGTTGGAAGGACGTCTAAAACACTTCTCTAGAGAAAAAATACGAAGTTTCAAGGGCAACATTAGATTCTAAAGATGCTGCCACTTAAACATAAAATTTGTTAAAGGGAGAGCTGAACCATGAATCAAACTACTAGCACTTTTAACTGAATACTGACAGTTATTTTCATAAGGCCAATAAATAGAATCCGACTGGGCTTCTCAAGCTAGAGGAACTTGAATGATACAATTAACTGTTAGAGGATGTCTCTCCGGGTTATCAGGAACAACTATTATTCAAATCTTTTTGTATTTGAATACATTTCTGTTGTAACTGTCCATTAGAGTAGGATAAGTTAGCTGGTTAAATTTGTATTTAAACTATGTACATACTTCAGATATGGTATTGGAAAATCAATTTTCTGATAAGTTATATCTATCATGGTATCAGAGCTCTGAGCTCTCCATCTTCATCTTCTTCTTTTCTATTCCTTTACTTGACTCTCCCAATGACAAACATCACTCTCCGCAACACAAACAACCTAAATAATACATTGATCACCATCAATGTAGCTGCTCAAACCCCTCTCAAACTCACTTCTACAAACTATATGTCATGGAAACTTCAATTCCAGACACTCTTCATAGGCTACGACTTGATGGGATATGTTGACGGTACTAAGCCATGTCCTCCAGCAACCATACAAACTGATGATCGCATCACTCTCAGTCCATCCAATAGTTTGTGGATTTGCCAAGATCAGTTGATCCTGAATGCGATCATTGGTTCTCTCTCTGCACCCATTATCCCATTCGTTGCCAATGTCAAAACCTCCAAAGAAGCCTGGACTACCCTTGCAAACACTTATGCAAAACCATCTAGAGGCATAATCAAACAAGTCAAAAATCAACTAAAGCAGATGATCAAAGGTCATGATACAGTTTCTGAATTTCTTCAAAAAGTAAAATCAAAAGCAGATGAACTTGCATTACTAGGAGCAAACTTTGATGAAGATGATATAACTAACAAAATCTTGGAGGCACTGGGTGATGATTACAAAGAGCTGGTGAGAGCAGTGCAAGCTAGGGATACCTCAATATCATTTGAGGAATTGCATGAAAAACTACTTAATTATGAAGCCTCTCTTAATACTTAAAAACCCGAAATTGTATTTCCTATCATAGCCCATGTTTCCACTCGATCCAACTTCACTCCCAATTGGCGACCCCACAATTCACAAACAACACCCACTTACCTCAAAACCACAATATCACAACACCTCAAACCACCAGCCGCAATAACCGAACTCAATGTCCATACTTGGGCTACTGCCAACTCTGTAGAATACAAGGGCACACTGCCAAAAGGTGCTCATCATATAAAATCCAGCCAATTCAAACCAGTAACTCAACTCCACCATGGTAACCTAAAGCAAACCTTGTAGCAACCTCATCAAACAATCAAAGTTGGCTCTTAGACAGTGGTGCTTCTCACCATGTGACAGCAGATATTACAAATCTGTCCCTGCACTCACCATACACTGGAAATGATGATATGATGATTGGCGATGGGACTGAGTTAAACATAACTCATACTGGTTCAACCTCTCTCAACTCAACTCAGAAGTTATTTCATTTAGAAAATGTTCTTTGTGTCCCTTCCATGAAACAAAATTTAATTTCCATTTATCGGATTTGCACTACTAATAATACTTCCATTGAATTCTTACCTGATGGTTTCTTTGTGAAGGATCTCAAAACAGGGATAGTTTTACTGAAAGGCTTATCTAAAGATGGAGTTTATAAGTGGCCAAACACCAAACCGATTCTTACCTTCTCATGTGTCAAAATTACCTCTTCCAATTGGCATCTTCGACTTGGTCATCCTTCCTCTTCAGTTCTTAGGCAAATTCTGTCTACTAATAACTTGAATAGTTCTTCAATGTTGAATGATCACTATAATGCTTGTCTTTTAAATAAAGGCCATAAACTTTCTTTTGCTCAGTCTACCATAACTTCAACTCATCCTTTAGAAGTCATTTACTATGATGTCTAGACGTCCCCTATTTATTCCATCGATGGCTTTAAATACTATGTCATTTTTGTCGACCATTACACCAAATACACATGGTTTTATCCATTGAAATAAAAATCGGATGTCAAAGAAGTCTTCAAAAGATTCAAAGCCATTGTTGAAAAATACTTTGACAACCCAATCAAAACATTTTACTCTGACAATGGTGGGGAATTTCTTGCTCTCAAAGACTTTCTTTCTGTCAATGGAATTAACCATCTTACTGCTCCACCACATACACTGGAACACAATGGCTTAGCTGAACGAAAACACTTACACATTGTAGAAACAGGCTTAACACTTTTAACTCATGCCTTCATTCCTCTAAAGTATTGGTCCTATGCCTTTTCTACAGTTGTGTACTTAATAAACAGAATGCCCCTCCAACATTAAATGGTTGTTCACCATATGAAAAGATTTTAGATTCAAATCCCAACTACTCTAAACTAAAAATCTTCGAGTGTCTCTATTATCCATGGCTCAAGCCATACACGTCTCATAAACTGGAATCCAACTCAAGACCATGTGCTTTTCTTGGATATTCTACAACACAAAGTGCATATCTCTATCTAGATTCAGAAACCCACAAGTTGTATGTCTCTAAACATGTTCGGGTTGTTGAATCTGTCTACCTATTCCAACATTTAAAAACAACAGATTCCTGCATAACCTTACATACTATCGAAACATGGTTTCCCTCTTCCCTTCAAATCACGTTAACCCCACAAACACTGCCACTCAACACTCCATCTACAGATTAAGCTTCTGAGCAATATCCCTGTATTCCTACTACCACAACAAACATAACTACACCAACATAAAACCAATCTCCAAACGTTTCAACCCATACCATGGTAACACGAGCCCGAAATAATATTCATAAGTCAATCCGTAAAATGAACCTTCTTACCCAATTATCTGAGTTGAAAGATATTGAACCATCAACTGTTAACCAAGCATTAGACGACTCTGATTGACGAAAAGCAATGTCTATTGAGTTTGATGCCTTAGTTTAAAATGGCACTTGGGAACTAATTTCCCCCTCCTTTACATATAATGTAATTGGCTGTAAATGGATTTTTAGAGTTAAAAGAAAGTCTTATGGTTCCATTGACAGGTATAAAGCCTGGTTGGTTGCCAAGGGATTTCATCAACAATTCAGCATTGATTTCCATGAAACATTCAGTCCAGTGGTGAAACTGACCACCATTTGAATACTTTTCAGTCTTGCCATAAGTAATTGTTGGCCACTTTAATAACTTGATGTCAATAATGCTTTCTTACAAGGGAGTCTCTATGAGGATGTGTATATGAAGCAACCCCAAGGCTTTATTGACAAAGACAAACCTGACTATGTGTGTAAACTCAAGAAGGCAATCTATGGCCTCAAACAAGCTCCACGTGTATGATACCAAGAATTACATAACTTTTTACTCCACTTTGGGTTCCAAAACTCCGTAACTGATACATCATTATTTATTTATGCTGATGGACATCATGTACTCTATTTTATTGTCTATGTTGATGATCTCATTGTCATTGGCAACACACCTCACTTGATCACTGAGTTTGTTACAGTTCTTGCTAAGAAATTCTCCTTAAAGGATCTGGGCTCCCTCTCTTACTTCTTAGGCATTGAAGCAATACATAATGACAAAGGACTTGTCCTATCCCAATGACAATATATTTTTCATCTCCTAACCAAGACCAAAATGGTGGATGTTAAGCCTGTGCAAACACCATTATCTTAGAACACACATTTATCATTACATGCAAGAACACCTCTTATAGATCCTACTGAATATAGGATGGTAGTTGGAAGCTTGCAATATCTACTTCTTAGCAAACCATATATATCCTTTGTTGTTAATCGATTATCTCAATTTATGCATAAACCAACATTTGAGCACTGGTCATCTGTTAAGCGTGTTTTGAGACATCTATCGGGCACCATTAACGATGGTTTACAAATATATCGTCAATCTTTTACTTCACTTCATGCCTATGCCGATGCAGACTAGGGTGGCAGCAAAGATAATTTTTCCTCAACTAGTGGTTATATTGTGTACCTTGGTAAGAATCCAATATCCTGGAGTTCTAAAAAGCAACGAACATGTGCAAGATCATCCACTGAGGCAGAATATCGGTCTGTTGTAAACACAACAACAAAAATTAGTTGGATATGTTCCCTTCTTTTAGAACTAAACATAAGTTTGCCTATATGTCTAGTAATTTATTGTGCCAATATTGGTGCTATTAAGCTCTGTTCCAATCCCATTTTTCACTCTCGGATGAAGCATGTGGCTATCAATTTCCATTTTATTCGTGAAAAAGTTTAGAGTGGAGCCTTACGAATTGCACATGTCGCCTCCAAAGATCAACTTGCTAATACTCTAACAAAGGCTCTGCCAAAGTCAAGGTTCCTAGAACTCAAAGACAAGATTGGACTGTCCCCACATCCATCTTGAGGGGGCATGTTAGAGGATATCTCTCCGAGTTATCAGGAATAACTATCATTCAAATCTTTTTGTATTTGAATACATTTCTGTTGTAACTATCCATTAGAGTAGGATAAGTTAGCTGGTTAAATTTGTATTTAAACTATGTACATACTTTAGATATGGTATTGGAAAATCAATTTTTTGATCAGTTATTTCTATCATTAACATCCCATATGCAAAAGTTAGCATTGATAAGCTCTATGTTCTAAACTCTTCTTTCCCTGTCTATGAGAGCTGCAACTTTAGAATTCAAAAGACTTGATGTAGGATGAGAAGAGATATGAGGGTTGACTAGATCTAAGAGCCACGCTTCTTGATAAACATCAATATCTTCACTAGTACCAACTCGCCATTTGAAATTCTTATTAATAATATCTCTAGCTGCCATCAAACTCCTCCGAGTATAGCTAGGCCTATTACCCATTTAAGTTTTGGCTAAGCTACAATTGGGGTAATACTTGGCTTTTAAAACCTTTGCCACTAAAGACCTAGGCCTAGTAAAGAGTCTCTAAATCTTTTTGCCCAGAAGAGCAATATTAAACTCATGAAGGTTTCTGAAACCTATGCCCCCCATTTTCTTCGAAGCACAAAGAACTTCCCATCTAACCACCAATTTGAAAGCTATTGGATTGCCACCGAAACTTGTTAAGCATGTGATGAATAAAATCACGAATCATCACATGAGGGATAAGAAAAAGACTCATAACGTATGACGAAATAGCTTGCAGGAAAAATTTAATTAGAATTTCCTTGCCACCCCAAGAGAGGAATTTATTCCTTCAGCTATTGATCCTCTTCCAAATTTTATCTTTAATAAAATCAAAGACTTGAGATTTATTTTGCCCAACAAACATAGGCATGCCAAAGTAGGTATTAACCTGATGAGACGCCAAAATGCCCATGAGATTACAAAAGAGCCTTCGCATGAAAGGATTTACATTCCTACTAAAACCCAACGAAGACTTATGAAAATTCACAAATTGCCCCGAAGCAACCTCATACATCTGAAGACATCTTTTAATAGCAACTGCCTCATAAAGATTAGCTTTGAAGAAAAGGTAAGCATCATCTGCAAAGAAAAGATGGCTAATAGATGGAACCTTATGAGCAATCTTATAGCCATGGATCAACTTCTTTTGTTCTAAATCACAAAGAGCCATAGATAGACCTTGAGCACATAAAATGAAAAGGTAAGGGGAAAGGGGATCGCCTTGCCTTTAGCCTCTACTAGGCAAGATGGGTCCAATAGTATGCCCACTAGAATAAACATGATAAGATATTGAAGTCAAACACATCATAATTGTAATGGCTTCAATACCGGATCAATCGTGAATAGTATTTTTTTACAGTAAATAGTACTTTTGGACATGAAAAAATAAATCAAAAAATATTGGCCATGGTTAGTCCGAAATTAAAATTTGGAGTGAAATTGAGGTCATATAAGCCTCTAAAAATCAAAAATACAAAAAAGGAAGCGGTACAGCGTAATTAGTAACTGGGTTGCTAAAAATAGTAAATGATCTCTAAAAATCACCAAAAATTTTAGGTTTTGCTAAAATAATATTTAGAATATTTTGGCTTTAAAAAGGGAATTTTTCAATGACACTAGTAGTGATCGAATTGGACCAATATGATTGAATCAGACCGAAAATGGATTTCAATTGAGTTAAAATTTTGGGTACAGCCTAGTTTTTACATGTTATAAACTATGAAATTGAATTTGGGATGAATTAGAATTGAAAAGTGAGAAAATTTCAAAAATTTGCAAGATTGACTTGAAAAGGGGTTTTGGATTTAAGTGAGTAGGCTTTAGGTTGGACCAAAGCCCAAGCCACTTGAGCCACTATAAAAGAAAAATTGGAGACTTATTTTAGGGTTAAAAACTTATTTTTCTCATATCCATTTTCTGCTCTCTTTTGGCCGAACCACTCACTCTCTCCCTCTCTCAAATTTTCTTCAATTCTTCTCTCTTTTTCACTCAAATTCAAGTCTCATGTGTGAAACTTTACATCTCTAATAGCTATTTTGGGTCTCTATTCATTAATTTAAGTGGATTTTATGGGTGAATTAAGGGAGAAAGTGAAGGAGCTATTAAGGAGGTAAGTAAAATTTAAGGATTTAAAGTGTTTTAAAACTCCTTACTAGTGTATTTAAGTGTATAGAATTCAAAATTACTATCAATTTGAGCATATGAGATCAAAAATTTAGGGTTTGGCTTGATGGGAATTTCGGCTTGTGTAGGTTCTCATAGTGAAACTCAAGCTTCAAAGGAAAAAGACAAGAAAAAAGAAATCCAAGGAGGATTAAGCAAGTGAGAGAGGTTAGTGACTATAAATCCATCAATTTCTCTTAATTTGTGCCTAATTGTGCTTTATGTAACTAAGTAAAATTAGAGAAAATGCATGCTTAATTAAAATTGACTTTAGATTAGTGATTAAGAACCCTAATTATGCTTAATAGAGTAATTAAATTGAATTAAAAGTGATGTGAAGGTGGTGTTCCTTGCTTGGCTGAATTGGGTATTAAAAAGAATTAAAGTGTAATTTGAATATTTTTAATGATTAATGATTTTAAATGAATGTAATTATTAAATTAAGTGATTATGAATTTATTTGGAATTTAGGGGATTTATATGAATATTTTTGATAATGAATTAGCATTATGTTAAAGTGACTTTAATGAATTATAGTGAAATAATTCATAAGTTGTGCAAAATTGATGAAGGAATTGAGTGACTAGTGTATTGAAATGTAAGAGTAAATGAAAATGTTAAATTGTGAAAAGAAATTTCCAATTAAATAAGAAATATTCCTCTTATTAGTGGTCAGACGGTTAAAATCTAGTTCAGGATATGATTGGCTAGCCATAGGAACACATTTACCGCGGTGTAAGTCATGACGACTTGCTTTACTATGGTAAAATCGTAATAATCTTTCATAGTTCAGTGTTAAATGTTTAGTGAAATTGTTAGAGAGATCCTTCGGCATCATTCCCTAGTGTAGTGTTGTGGTCTTGTGAGATCCACGTCCCATATATTCAGTCTGCAGATTTCTGCCGGAGTGGTACTAGGGGCATAATGGTAAAAATGAATTAAAAGTGTAAATTGTGAAATGAAAATGAGAATTTGTAATGAAAAATGACCTAAATGAATGAGAATAAAAGTTTAGGGATAAAATTGTAATTTTTTCAAAGAGCGAATTTTAAGAGTAAAAATGACAAGAAATTAAATAAAGGGTAATAGTGGAAAGAAATAGTGTTCAAATTGACAGAAAATGAACTTTAATAAATTGGAAGGACTAAAGTAAAATTTTACATGGAAAAGGTAAAATAAAGACCAATTGAAAATTTTATAAGCTAATAATTGAAGGTGAAATGAAAATAAGTCATTTAGTGGTAATGTTGTAATTAAAGTGTAAAAAGGGTCAATTTTATAATTAAGTAAAAAATTAAGGACTAAAATGAAAGTTTCAATGTAATGTTGCCCCTATCTTCACTCTATCTTATCATACGCCTTGCCCATATCCAATTTCAATGTAATGTTGCCCCTAGTTCCTTGATACTGACGATTAAGACAATGCCCCACCTCAAATGCTAGTAAAGCATTATCTGTGATCAATCTGCCAGGAATAAATGCACTTTGTGTTTCTGAAATAATCTCATTCAGCAAGAACTTCATCCAATTAGCAAGCATCTTCGAGATAATTTTATACACAATATTACAAAAGTCAATAGGCTTAAAATCAGAAATAAGTTTAGGCTGTTTGAGTTTGGGAATCAAAACAATGATAGTTTCATTCCAACTAGCCGACATATTGCAATTATGAATGATTTCTAGGATAAAAGTACATAAATTCGAACTAATTAAGTCCCATTGTGATTGGAAGAAACCTAGATTGAAGCCTTCTGGGCTAGGCATTTTTCTAGGATGTATGGAGAACAAAATGTCCTTGACCTTTCTTACCTCGAAAGGCCACAGCAATTATTCATTATGCGCAGCAGTGACATAAGGCCACACAAGATTCAACAGAACATAATTATCCCCATTTGAAGACTGAAAAATCAGCTCAAAATAATTATTGATATGCTCTTGTAATCCCGAGTTCCACTTAAGTTAAGTACCCTCCGAATTATTAAGATAGGTAATCATATTCTTCTTCCTTCTATTAGATGCATGAGCATGGAAGAATTTGATATTCATATCACCCTCTTTCAGCCACTGAACTTTTGCTCTTTGCTGCCAATAAACATTCTTATGATATAATAGTTATGATATATGATATTTAACAATATATAAATCCAAAATCCATAACTATGGCGTGAATTGTGGTAACAACGATTAGCAAAATTTAAATATTTTTTTATAAAGGAATTGAATAAGGACATTATAAAATTTGAATCTGACATTTAAACTAATAACTGTTAAAATTTGAAATAATTAAACAAATATAGTCAAATATAGGTGGTAATCATGTCGAAAGAATTGGAATTTAATTGGGTCATAAACCAAATGATTCATTGTCAAACGTGCCATAACAAATAAATTGAGTAGTAACTAAGGGTGTGCAAAATTCAACCTTACCCAAATAACCCGACTTGAACTACATATTCGGACAGGGTTAGAGAATTTTAGTTTTTTGAGTTTAATCGGATCGCGATAAAACCCTCATGAAACCGATCTGCTCGAAAAACTCAATTTAAACACTCCCAATACGTTGCGTTTTAACGTTTTTCCCCTACTACTCTCCCCTTCTGCCACTTAGAACCCTAAATCTAAAATCCTAAATCGAGCTTTCCTCTCCTCCTCACTTGTCATCGCTTCGTCTTCAATCTCTGCATGTCGCCACTCCTGCCCCGTGTTGTCGCCGACATCTACTCTTCAACCAGGGTAATTTAATTAGAATTAGTGGTGTAATGGCCTCAATACCGAGTCAACCATGAACAGTATTTTCCAATGGTGAATAAGGATTTTTGAGCCCGAAAGTTAAAAATATTTTATTAGACCATCGAAAAGTATTGGTTATGGTGATTCCAAAATTGAAATTTTAAGTGAAATTGAGGTCAAATGAACCTCCAAATGTCAAAAATACGAAAAAGGCAGCGAGTCAATTTTCCTAGTAGGGAAGATGACTTGATTTTACATAAATCATTAAAAATAGTAAACGAACTTCAAAAATTATCATATTTTGCATGTCTACACGAATTTTTATGTAAAATATTTTGGTAATGAGAATTAAATTTTTCAGTAATACCGGCAGTTATCGAATTGGACAGATAAGTTTGAATCGGATCAATAACAGACTCTGATTGAGCCAAAAATTTGCATGCTAGCTATTTTTTATGTGATAAGAGTGATAAAATTATTTTTGGAGTGATTTGATGGCTGAAAGAGAGAGAAATTGGATTGGGCTTTTAGGGGCCTAAATTGGGCCTTAAGAGTTAATTGGGCTAACCCATGAAAAAAGCCCAATTTTGGACCCATCAAAGGGATATATAAGAGCTAAATATCTGAAGAAATTTCCAGAAATTGGCTCATTTTTCTCCTCTCCTCTCTTGGCCGAATTCACCTTCCACCATTCCTCTATCTCTTTTGCTTCTTAATCACTCAAAATTCTCCTTAGATCCCAACTTAAGAGTTGTAGTTCCATCACTCTAGATCACCAAAATAGCAATTATTAATTGGAGCAAAGAAAGTGGAGAAAATAAGTAGAGAAAGAAAAAAGGGATAAGTTTGATCTTCAGAAATTAAGTGATTTAAATTAATTTTTTAATATTTTTTCATAGATTTTGAGGTGTAGAATATTATTATGAGCTTGGATTTTATATTTGAGAACAAGAAAATAAAGAAAACTAAGGTTTATTGGCTGGTCCTGTTAGGTGTTAAAAGAAGAGATATAGTTTCAAGGGACAAAGGCAATGAAAAGAAAGTTTAGGCACCCTTGAACAAGAGAATTTGGTATGTAGCTAATAAATCTAAGTATTTTCTATTTTATTGAATTAATTTTCTTTATGTATTTAGGAAAAAAATTGCTAAATTGCTTAATTAATGAAATTGATATAGGAAAAATGAATTTGAAACATGTTTGATGTTATGTGAATGACTAGAAGGAAAAATAAACATTTTAAGGCTATTTAGGGTTATGGCCGAATTTTTCCTTAAGGGAAAAATAGTGATTTTTGCATGAAATTATTATATAATAGCCTAAATTAATTATAAATGTTATAATCAATGCTTATGAATTTTTAAAAGATTTATGGAATTAATTTGAAAAATTTTAAGTTGAATAAATGGTTATGTAAGTAGTGAAATTGATGAATTATAAAGAAATAATTCATGATTTAAGTAAATTTGAATAGTAAATGTGAAATAATGTGTAAATAATTTTTTAAGAAATTTATGGACTTTATATGAATAAATGAGAATTATAACATTTAATATGTTCAATGAAAAATATTGAATTATAGGATTATAATTCAATAAAATGAAGAAATAATTATAATAAAGGTGAAAAGTATGCATATAAAATTTTAAGAAATTTATGTGCAATATTAAAGTATTTTTGAAATAAATTTTGTAATATGTATAAGTAAAAGTTATTGATTTATGAAGGGATAATTCAGTAAAAGAGTAGAAAGTGGTAAATTAATATGAATTAATTTACTATATTTGAAAAGTTAGTAAAAAAGTCGTTTGATGAAAATTTTGGAAATGAAAAAGTTTATGAAGACCTTGAAATAAGTGAAATCGAGTAAAAGTATATGCAGTAATGCCCTTAAAAATAATCAGGCAGTAAAAACTAGCTCGGGATATAATTGGTTGGCCATAATGATATCTCTATACCGCAATGCAAGTCATGACAACTTGCTATGCTATGGATTGGATCTTTGATCACCATGGTTTCTCTGTCATTGTTCTCTGCTCTGTGAGAATTGACCCTCTAGGGGATATTTCTCTATCTCTATTATGGTCCTGTGGGGTCCACGTCCCGTGTATCCGGTTTAAGATTTTCTGCCGGGTCTGAAACTAGGGGCATAATGAAAGTAAAATGTGAAAATATGAAAAAGAAATGAAAAATAGTAATTAAAAGTGAAAAATGACTAATTTGAAAGTGAAAGAAAGTTTAGGGGCAAAATTGTAATTTTTTCCAAGAAGATAAAAAAATATGCAAATTAATTAAAAATAAGACAGTCAATTAATGGTTAAAATGTATTAAAATAAAGTTTTATAGTCAGCAAGGACTAAAACGTAATTTTGATTAAAAATGCCTAATTAAGTATAAAATTAAGGTTGACTACCTTAATTAATAGCTTAAATGTCAAAAAGAAGCATAAAAGGCTAAATTTGTAATTTGACAAGAAAAATGGACTAAATTGATAAAAAGATAAAAGTTCTGAATTAAATGCATAAATTGAAAATTAATAAGTATTCGATGAATAAAAAATGTATTAAAAAAATTAAAATGTTAGTTGAATGGAAATGATTTATTTAAATCTGTTTAAAAGTTAAAGTTAAAAACTTTTGCATAATGAAACTTTTTAAGTGGAGTTTAGGAAATATTTAGATTGTTAGTCACCACTGGGCATGCAAAGTGCTCAGCGCGTAATTGTAACTGCGTGCAGGTTTGCAAGGCAGCAATAGTACTCTCTGAAGGATTTCTTCTGATGTATATAGAGTTTTGAATCTTTTTGGCATGTATATATGTATATAAACTTTACCTTTGGATATGTAAATGTTAAACAAGAGTTATTTTAGTAAAGCTTTATTTTGGATACGAATGAGATGGAATGAATGATGATAATTGCTATTTTTTATTGTTGTGCCTCTGAGAGGCTGAGTGAATTGTCTGCATTTCAGGGAGCTAGTACCATGTACAGCCGTTATATTGTAAAAATTTTATTAAATGCATAGTAAATTGGACAGTTATAGGTCATCGGCAAATTGGTATCAAAAAATTTCGGCCTTTGGTACATCATTTCAGTGTTAAGAATGATAAGGGTGTTACATTTTATGATATCAAAGTATGGTTTAGACGGTTCTAAGATCGGAGTGGGTGTAATATTTGATTTAAATTAATTATATATATGCCAATTGTTATTTTGAGAAGTTGTTTTGGAATTAATGTATTCTTGCTCCCTTTTGTTTTATAGTGAAAAGATGTCTGAAAAGTACAGTCGCGAGATTGAAGACAATAGGAGTGAGGCCTCCAGTAATATGGGACAACATGAGGTCCCACAGTAGCAGGTGCCCTCACCAGTAACGCCTCCTCCATCTTCTCTTCCTCAACTAGATTTTCTTAATTTGATGTCAGACTACATGCAGCAGCGACTCCAGGCTGCTCAGGCCTAGGTACCACCGCCATTGATACAGGTTTAGCCGCCTGCTCCGCCTAAAAATAAGCCTATTTTGGAGCAGTTGAAAAGATTAGGTGCTGAGGATTTTTCAGGCCATAATCCCTTGACTCCAACAGCTACTGATGAGTGGTTATTCAAGATTAAGATGTTATTTGAGATCACCCACTGTCCTTTAGAGGAGAAGTTTGAGGGTATCATTGCTTTATTGCAGGGTCCAGCTTTCATTTGGTGGGACTCAGTCAGGAAGCACACACCTGCAGACCGTTTGAATTAGGAGTTCTTTATTGATCAGTTTGAGAAGAAGTATATCAGGTCTGAGTACAAGATTGCCATGCAAGATGCCTTCTGGAGATTGAGACAGGAAAATCGTATAGTGGCTGAGTATGACAGAGAGTTTGAGCACCTACCTAGATGAGGACTAGGCCACAGAAGAAAGATTATGTCAGTGGTTTGAGAAAGGGTTGCACAAAGAGTTGAGGCAGATCATTGGGGCCCAAAAATACCTAGATCTAAGATCGATGATTGATGCAGCTCTTAAATTAGAAGCTACTTAAGCCGAGCAAGCAGAGATACAGTCCCGATTTTAGCAGAAGAGAAAGCAGGGACAAAGCAGTGGCAAGTCTGGACAGGGTAAGAAGTAGAAGGGTCAACAGACACCTCAGGATCACCCACCAGCAGGTAGGGGTCAGTGTAGTGCCTCCCATGGCAAATCCACATCCACTACAACTTCTAGTGCACCCAGAGGTAGAGATAGGGGGATACCAATTTTGTGTGATCATTGTGGTAAGACACATTCTGGGGAGTGCAGATTGATAACTGGAGCTTGTTTTAGATATGGGTCCTGAGATCATCGTATTAAAGACTATCCTTTGCAACAGACTATTCCAACCGCCTCACCAGCATCTGGTACAGGGTCATCAGCTCTGCGAGGATGTGATAGAGAAGCAACCCTAATACTTTTGCTTCCAAACCAGTTAGCTAGTCTTCACAAGGACAGAGGCGATCAGGGGGACAGGCATATGCTGTTAGGGCCTGAGAAGAGGAGGATGCTCCCGATGTGATAGTGGGTAAGTTTATTTTGTTATCTGATTCAGTATATGCTTTGATTGATCCTGGCTCCATACACTCTTACATTAGCACAAAATTGGCACGGGGTAAAGGGAAGAAAAAGGCCTACTTGGACCAAGATATCTTTGTGAGTAATCCTTTGGGGCATAGTGTGGTGGTAAACAAGATTTATAGATAGTGACCTATCAGTGTCCAGGGATATGTATCCCTGGCAAATCTCATTGAATTGCCTTTCTTAGAGTTTGACTTAATCTTTGGGATGGATTGGTTATCCGCCCACCAAGCGACCATTGACTGCAGAAGGAAAAGAGTCACCTTACAGCTTCAGAATGGAGATGACATCACTGTCGTGGGTGAGAGATCTAATTTTCTTTCTGATGTGATATCAGCTACTGCAGCAAAAATATTGATAAAAAAGATTGTGAAGCATATGTATGTTATGCATTTGAAGCGAAGAAGGATAGCTTAAAGGTGTCAGATATGCCTACTGTTAGGGAGTTCCAGGATGTGTTCCCAGATGAGCTTTCAGGCTTAATACCTAACAGAGAGGTGAAATTCTCTATTGAAATCACTCATGGTACTGCTCCTATTTCTATTGCTCCATTTAGAATGGCACCTGAAGAATTAAAAGAATTAAAGATTCAGCTTTAGGAGTTCCTTTATAAGGGGTTTATTAGACCCAACACTTCTCCTTGGGGAGCACCTGTCCTATTTGTTTAGAAAAAGAATAGGACTCTTCGATTATGCATTGATTATAAGCAGCTGAATAAAGTGACTATAAAGAATAGATATCATCTCCCTCGCATTGAAGATTTGTTTGATTAGTTTAAGGGAGCGGGTGTCTTCTCTAAAATCGAGGTCGGGTTATTATCAGATGGGAGTTAAGGAAACTGATGTGCCCAAGACTGCTTTTTGGACCAGGTATGGCCACTTTGAGTTTTCGATCATGCCATTTGGACTTACAAACGTACTAGCAGCCTTCATGGATCTGATGAACAAAGTCTTCCACCCCTACCTAAATCAGTTTGTGTTGGTTTTTATCGATAACATCTTGGCGTATTTCAAGACATCGGAAGATCATGACAGACACTTAAGGATTGTATTACAGACCCTAAGAGAAAAGCAGTTGTACGCCAAATTCAACAAATGTGACTTTTGGCTGAATGAAGTATCTTTTTTGAGCTATTTCATTTCTGCAGAGGGCATTAAAGTAGATCCTTCAAAGATTGAAGCAATCCTTCAGTGGAATCCACCCAAGAATGTGACTAAAGTATGGAGTTTTTTGAATTTGGCTGGGTACTATAGGAAATTCATCAAGGGCTTCTCCATCATTGC
Organism: Excoecaria agallocha; assembly: GCA_037975025.1. Lineage (NCBI taxonomy): Eukaryota > Viridiplantae > Streptophyta > Magnoliopsida > Malpighiales > Euphorbiaceae > Excoecaria > Excoecaria agallocha. The sequence continues at coordinate 105,520,237 of CM075808.1, read as the reverse complement.
AGCTCCTATAACGTGATTGCTACAGAAGAATGTTAAATTTGTGTGGACTGACAAGTGCCAGAAATGTTTTGAGAAGCTTAAGACCATGTGAAACTCCTATCCTTACTCAACCTGAATCAAGCAAGGACTTTGTGATCTATAGTGATGCTTTCAGAAATGGTTTAAGCTGCATTCTGATGCAAGAAGGCAGGGTGATTGCTTATGCTTCCCGAAAACTCAAGACTCATGAGAGAAACTATCCTACTTATGATTTGGAGTTGGCAGCTATTATTTTTGCACTGAAAATTTGAAGGCATTATCTGTATGGTGAGAGATGTTATATCTATTCAGATTATAAAAGTTTAAAATATCTGCTTACCCGGAAAGAACTCAATCTCAGACAAAGAATGCTGGATGGAGTTGATTAAAGATTATGATTGTTACATTTACTATCATCCAGGGAAAGCGAATGTAGTTGTTGATGCACTCAGTAGAAAATTTATGTCCGGTAATGTTAGTACTTTTGAATGAACTTGTGTAAGACATTAATAAGTGTAAATGATTAATAGTGATCTTTGCAGCTCTTCGGGCTATGAATGCCAGCCTAAGTTTGGCACCAGATGGAGCTGTAGTAGCTGAGCTACGAGTTAAACCAAACTTTGTACATCAAGTAAAAGTGGCTCAGAAGAAAGATGATCGTTTAATGGCTATTGTGAATAAGCTATAGTATAGTAGTGAAGGCGACTACTTTCTGTCCAGTGATGGAAGTCTCTATTATAAAGGAAGACTTTGTGTTTTCGCTCAGGAAGAATTGAAAAAGAAAATACTTACAGAAGCACACCATAGAAGTTATGTTATGCACCCCGAAAGTAATACAATGTACCAAGATTTGAAAGCCTACTACTGGTGGCCAGGCATGAAGCATGAGGTGACTGAATTCATGAGTAAATGTCTGACATGTCAGCAGGTGAAAGCAGAGCATCAAGTTCCTTCAGGACTTTTTCAACCACTTGTTATTTCGAAATGGAAATGGGATCAGGTGACCATGGACTTTGTGACTGATTTACTTGTGACTCAGTGGAAGCATGATGCCATTTAGGTAATCGTTGATCGCCTCACCAAATCAGCTCATTTCTTGCCAGTACAGATGGATTTCTCTTTGATCAGACTGGCAAAACTCTACATAAAAGAGGTGGTTAGGTTACATGGAGTGCCCACATCTATTGTGTCAGATAGGGATCCCAGATTTACTTTCCATTTCTGGAAGAGTTTTCAGGATGCTCCAAGTACTAGACTTTGTCTTAGCACAGCATTTCACCCTCAAACTGATGGCCAATCAGAGTGGGTGATTTAGATATTGGAAGACATGCTCAGATGCTGTGTCCTTGAGTTTGGCACCAATTGGGAAAAACATTTGGCATTAGCCAAGTTCGCCTACAACAACAGCTACCAATCTAGTCTGAAAATGGCTCCATTTGAAGCATTGTATGGTAGGAAGTGTAGGACTCCTTTGTGCTGGACTGAACTAAGTGAGAGGAAACTTTTAGGTTCGAATTTGATTTATGACTCTGAAGAAAAGGGTCCAGATTATTAAAAGCAGATTGAAGGAAGCAATGGATCGACAGAGGTCATATGCGGATTTGAAAAGGAAAGATATCAAGTTCCAGGTTGGAGACAAGGTCTTTCTGAAGGTATCTCCATGGAAGAAAGTTCTGAGATTTGGAAAGAAGGGCAAGTTAAGTCCTAGATTCATTGGTCCATACGAGATACTTTAGCGAGTGGGTCTCGTGGCCTACAGGTTGAAATTGCCATTTGCTTTGGAGAAGATACATGATGTCTTTCATGTGTCTATGCTCCGCAGGTATAGGTCTGATTCGAGTCATGTGATAATGCCAGAAGAGATACAGGTTCAAATTGAAATGAGCTATGAGAAAAGACCAGTAAAAATTTTGGCTAAAAAAGTTCGACAGCTTCGAAACAAACAGATTCCATTGGTGAAAATTCTGTGGCATCACCATAATATTGAGGAAGCAACGAGGGAACCCGAAGCAGCAATGAGACAATAGTATCCTCTACTTTTCAATTCAGGTAAATTTTGAGGATGAAATTTCTTTTAGTAAGGGAGAAATTTAATGGCCTCAATATCGGATCAGTCGTAAACAGTATTTCTCGATGATAAATAGTGCTTTTCAAGTCCGAAAGTACATCCGAAAATCAAAAATATTTTATTGGACCATCGGAAATTATTGGTTATGGTGAGTTCGGGGTTGAAATTTTAAGTAAAATTGAGGTCAAATGGGCCTCAAAATGCCAAAAATACGAAAAAGACAGTGAGTCAATTTTTTTAGTAGAAAAGGTGATTTGATTTTTGCATAAATCATTAAAAATAGTAAACAAACTTCAAAAATTATCATATTTTTCATGTCTACATAAATTTTTAAGTAGAATATTTTGGTAATGAAAATTAAATTTTTCGATGATACCGGCAGTTATCGAATCGGACCGATAACGGACTTCGATTGAGCCAAAAATTTGCGTGCTAGCTATTTTTTATGTGATAAGAGTGATAGAATTATTTTTGGAGTGATTTGATGGCTGGAAGAGAGAGAAATTGGATTGAGCTTTTAGGGGCCTTAAGAGTTAATTGGGCTAAGCCCATAAACAAAGCCCAATTTTGGGCCCATTGGAGGGATATATAAGAGTCAAATATCAGAAGAAATTTTCAGAAATTGGCTCATCTTCCTCCTCTCCTCTCTTGGCCGAATTCACCTTCCATCATTCCTCTCTCTCTCTTGCTTCTTAATCACTCAAAATTCTCCTTAGATCCCAACTTAAGAGTTGTAGTTCTATCTGTCTAGATCACTAAAATAGCCCTTTTTGATTGATTTGAGCAAAGAAAGTGGAGAAAACAAGTAGAGAAAGAAAAATGGGTAAGTTTGATCTTGAGAAATTAAGTGATTTAAATTTATTCTTTAATTTTTTCCATAGATTTTGAGGTGTAAAATATGATTATGAGCTTAGATTTTGCATTTGAGAACAAGAAAATAAATAAAACTAAGGTTTATTGGCTGGTCATGTTACGTGTGAAAGGAAAAGATATTGTTTCAAGGGACAAAGGCAAAGGAAAGGAAGTCTAGGCACCCTTGAACAAGAGAAATTGGTATGTGGCTAATAAATCTAAGTATTTTCTATTTTATTGAATTAATTTCCTTCATGTATTTAGGAAAAAAATTGCTAAATTGCTTAATTAATGAAATTGATATAGGAAAAATGAAATTGAAATATGTTTGATGTTATGTGAATGACTAGAAGGAAGAATAAAATTTTTAAGGCTATACTAGGGTTATGGCCGAATTTTCTCTTAGGGAAAAAATAGTGATTTTTGCATGAAATTGTTACATAATAGCCTAAATTATTTATAAATGTTATAATCAATGCTTATGAATTTTTAAAAGATTTATGAAATTAATTTGAAAATTTTTAAGTTAAATAAATGGTTATGTAAGTAGTGAAATTGATGAATTGTAAAAAAATAATTCATGATTTAAGTAAATTTGAGTAGTAAATGTGAAATAATGTGTAAATAAATTTTTAAGGAATTTATGGACTTTATATGAATAAATGAGAATTATAATATTGAATATGTTCAATGAAAAATATTGAATTATAGGATTATAATTCAATAAAATGAAGAAATAATTATAATAAAGGTGAAATTTATACATATAAAATTTTAAGAAATTTATATGCAATATTAAAGTATTTTTGAAATAAATTGTATAATATGTATAAGTGAAAGTTATTGATTTATGAAGGGATAATTCAGTAAAAGGGTAGAAAGTGGTAAATTAATATGAATTAATTTACTATATTTGGAAAGTTAGTGAAAAAGTCGTTTGATGAAAATTTTGGAAATGAAAAAGTTTATGAAGACCTTGAAATAAGTGAAATCGAGTAAAAGTATATGCAGTAATGCCCTTAAAAATAATCAGGTAGTAAAAACTAGCTCAGGATATAATTGGTTGGCCATAGGAATATTTATGTACTGCGGTGCAAGTCATGACGACTTGCTATACTATGGATTGGATCTTTGATTACCATGGTTTCTCTGTTTCTGTTCTCTGCTCTTTAAGAATTGGCCCTCTGGGGGTCATTTTTCTATCTCTGTTGTGGTCCTGTGGGGTCCACGTCCCTTGTATCCTGTTTGAAGTTTTCTGTCGAGTCCGAAACTAAGGGTATAATGAAATTAAAATTTGAAAATATGAAAAGAAATGAAAAATACTAATAAAAAGTGAAAAAATGACTAATTTGAAAGCAAAAGAAAGTTTAGAGGCAAAATCGTAATTTTTTCCAAAAAAATTAAAAAAAATTACGCAAATTAATTAAGAATTATTTAATTAAAAATAAAACAGTCAATTAATGGTTAAAATGTATTAAAATGAAGTTTTATAGTCAGCAAGAACTCAACGTAATTTTGCATAAAAATGCCTAATTAAGTATAAAATTAAGGTTGAGTGCCTTAATTAACAGCTTAAATGTCAAAAAGAAGCATAAAAAAGGCTAAATTTGTAATTTAACAAGAAAAAGGGACTAAATTGATAAAAAGATAAAAGTTCTGAATTAAATGCATAAATTGAAAATTAATAAGTATTCGATGAATAAAAAGTGTGTTAAAAAAATTAAAATGTTAGTTGAATGGAAATGATTTATTTAAATCTGTTTAAAAGTTAAAGTTAAAAATTTTTGCATAATGAAATTTTTTAAGTGAAGTTGAGAAAATAATTAAATTATTAGTCACCACTGGACATGTAAAGTGCTCAGCGCGTAGTTATGACTGCATGCAGGTTTGCAGGAGCGAGAGCAAGAGTACTCTCTAAAGGATTTCTTCTGATGTATATAGAGTTTTGAATCTTTTTGGCATGTATATATGTATATAAACTTTACCTTTGCATATGTAAATGTTAAACATGAGTTATTTTAGTAAAGCTTTATTTTGGATATGAATGAGATGGAATGAATGATGATAATTGTTATTTTTGATTGTTGTACCTCTGAGAGGCTGTGTAAATTGTCTGTATTTTAGGGGGCTAGTACCATGTACAGCCATTATATTGCAAAAATTTTATTAAATGCATAGTAAATTAGACAATTATAGGTCATTGACAAATTGGTATCAAAATTATTAAGTATATGATATTGAGATATAAGGGATAAGTTAGAAAAAAAAATTCCGGCATTTGATACATCGGTTCAGTGTTAGGAGTGATAAGGGTGTTACAAGTGGAGTTGAATATTGATTTTTTCTCCTTCTCATTTTGATTACGTTTCTTGTTGTTTTCTGTCTTACACTTAAATCCTCTTCTTCAATTCTAAAATCAAGGTAAGAATAAGTGGACTCTTGGTCTCTTGCTACTGATGCATTAATTAGTAGATGTAGTTAGTTTATAAGTAAATTTATTGGTGGATGGCTGGATTTTGGATTGAAAAATATTGTAAATTGTTGTGTTGAGTTTTGTCAATTGTGTGTTTGTGGTTGTGCTTAGCTGAAATTCTTATCGATTGCTTATTATTTTTCCACCTGAGCAAGGTAAATTGCTTGATAGAATGAATGTCGTATTGAAATTCCTAATGTGTAACAAATTGAATGTGATAACATAAGGCATGGATTTGATCTTGTGATTGGTGGTAGTCCATGCAATAACCTTGCTGGCCGTAATAGAGTTAGCAGAGATGGACTTGAAGGTGAACAATCTTCTCTATTCTATCATTACTTTATAATTCTTGGACTTGTTAGGTTTGCCATAGGAAGTGGCTGAGAATTTCATTTTGAAGGATTTGTGCATTTTGTCTTGAAATCTTTGAATTGCCAAGGGAAAAAAATGAAAGTAAATCAACACTTATACCGTGGTAGCAAATAAAAAAATCAGAGTGGTTTACAAAGGGAAATATACCAAGAAATTATGTTTGTTGTAATTTTTAGGCTGAAGGTGCAAAAAGTGCAATTTAGACCCCAAAATTTCATTTGGTGCAATGTTACTTCTGAAATTTAAAAATCGAAGTAATTTAACCCTTAAAATGATATGTGTCAAATTTTTTAGTGACATGTGTCAAATCTTTTAGCGCCAATCGTTATTTTAAGGGACAAATTGTCCCAATTTTGAAATATTAGGAGTGACATTATACCAAATGAAATTTTATGATCTAAATTACACTTTTTGCCAAATTTTAGGAACCGATTTGCATTTTTAGCTTAATTTTTAAATTGTTAATTTGTTGTATTTTTAAAATATTTTATTATGGTGAATACTGTTTATTTGGATTTTAATTTAATTTTTAACATGTAAATTTTTAAAAAAATTAAATTTGGATTGTTCGAGTTAAACATGTTGGGACCAGAAAAAAGTCGGGTTAATCAGATTGGAGTCTGAATATAAAATAGGATAGGGTTTAGAAAGAAATATGAAAAATTTGGTGTTGGGCTATTTGGCTTCGGGTCGAATTGACCCGAATCCAACCGATGCACACCCCTAGTAGTAACTAATCAAATTTTATGATATTATTTTTCATCTTGAAAAATTTTTCATTTAACAAAATTTACATGTATAAAAACAAACATTTGTTTTTACATTCATATTATGTAAAAAAATTATAAAAATTATAAACAATACAAATGAGTTATAATCAAAACATAAAAAATTGTGAACAGATCCAATATATATTATATATTAAATTGAAAGAAATCATTTTACAAATTAAATAAATTAAATTATAAGTAAATTATCGATCTATCCAATTAAATTTAGTTTTAATTTTTTTGACGGATTAAATAAAAGAGATAGATAAGGTCAAAATTTGAGGCATGTAGTCAATACATTATCAGTCCTTATCTTAATTTGTCACTTTCCAAGAAGTTTAAAAAGTTCCAATAACGCGCAACTTTGAGTCAACGTGACACACTTTTCGCGTGATGAAAAAAGCCTACCAGTACCACCTTAGGTCCCGCCGACAACTCTCGTAATTCTGGATGCCCTTGCACACGTCTTTATGTTTATGGATGTATGTCTTTAAGACCAAAAGGGACTTGAAAGGCAATATTCAAAGGTATAAAACTAGACTTGTAGCCAAAGGTTATACTCAAAATTAAGAACGGCATTGACTTTAAAGAGACATTCTCTTCGATTTCAAAGAAGAACTCTTTGATAATTGTCATGTCATTAGTAGCTCATTATGATTTAGAGCTTCACCAAATGGATATAAAGACCGCTTTTCTAAATGGTGATTTAGAAGAAGAAGTTTATATGGACCAACCGAAGGGTTTTGTGATTGCAAAAAAGGAAAATATGGTGTGTAAATTAAAAAAATCAATATACGGTTTGAAACAAGATTCTCGACAGTGGTATCTTAAGTTCAATGATACCATTACCTCCTATGATTTTGTAGAGAATACTATTGATAAGTGTATCTATATGAAGGTCAATGGGAGTAAGTTCATTATTTTGATACTGTATATTAATGATATTCTTTTAGCTGCTAATGATTTAGGCCTGTTATATGAAGTAAATAAGTTTCTCTCTAATAACTTTGAAATGAAATATATGGGTGAGACATCTTATGTGATTGAAATAGAAATATTCCATGACAGGGCACAAGCATTATTAGGATTGTCCCAGAAAGGATATATTAATAAAGCATTAGAGAGAATTAGGATGAAAAAATGTTCTGCAGGGGTTGTTCCAATTCAAAAGGGGAATAAATTTAGTGAAATGCAATGTCCCAAGAATGATTTGGAACGAAAGAAAATGAAATCTATTCCCTATGTATCTGTAGTTGGAAATCTGATGTATATTCATACTTATACTCGACCTGATATCAGTTTTGCTGTTAGGATGTTGGGTCGATATTAAAGTAAGCCCGGAATGGATTACTGGAAAGCTACAAATAAAGTTTGAAGGTATTTACAAGGCACCAAAGATTACATGCTCACATACAGGAAATCGGATCACTTAGAAGTGATGGGTTATTCAAATTTAGACTATGCTGGTTGTGTAAACTCAAGGAAATCTACTTTTGGTTATCTATTCCAACTAGCAGGAGGAGAAATTTCTTAGAAGAGTGGAAAGCAGCTTGTCATTGCTACTTCCACCATGGAGACTGAATTTGTGGCATGCTTTGAGGCCACTATTCAAGCATTGTGGTTGCGAAACTTTATCTTATGGCTAGATATTGTCAACAGTATAACTAGACCGCTAAGAATTTATTGTGATAATTCATCAGCTGTCTTCTTCTCTAAAAATGACAAGTATTCTGAGGGTGCTAAACTTATGGATTTGAAATACTTGTCAATCAAAAAAGAAGTGCAAAAACATAAAGTATCAATTGAGCATATTGGAACTGATCTAATGGTAGCAGATCCATTAACTAAAGGATTACCACCTAAAACATTTATTGGTCATGTTGAAAGGATGGGCATTATAGAGAAGTCCTTGTTAGCATAAGATTATGTTATATATATACATATGTTTGGTTATTTGCTATTATATTTTTGACACTTGTGAATTCAATGAAAGTTGTGTTTTTGCTTATTTACTTAGTTGTCACATTATGTTGTGCAAACGTATTGTTTCATCATGGTGACAAACTATATTATGAGAAAATATTAAATTGACAATTATAGTATTTCTCGATTACAGTTGTTATGAATTGAGTTGATTATGTGATGCATGGAAGGAATCATGTCGTTAAATGACTTGTGACCACCATGATCCCATCATTTCAGTTCATTTAAATTTGATGACTTCATAAAATCACTGTATGATGCACGCTTAAAGTATATTATTGGATCATCAAGTCGTAATATGGGCCAAGTGGGATATTGTTAGCTTAATTTAATTAATCATAAAGTGTAGCCCATATTACTTGGATGACTCTAATGTATGGTGGGCTCAAGATAATGGTTATTGGGCTTGTAAGAAATTTTAGAGTCACTAGGTTTTTAGTATAAACTGAAAAGAACTCTTCCTCTCCCTTAAAAATAATAAGAAAATCTTACAGCCACCAAAAGAAATGAATTACATGTTCCGCACCATTGAAATGAACAATTAAAAAAGAAGGTGAAAGTAGATAAATCCATTGCATAGAGAAGTCATTTTCCACTCATGAATCAAGCTTAGTATCTCATAATTTTCTCTTATAGATTGAATCCTAACTTTTTGGCTTGAATCATTTGTATCATAATAGATTTTGGGTGATTTCTAAACTTGAAATGTTGTTTAGAATATGAAATACCTAATTGATAACATTTTTTCCACAATTATTATATAACTTTGAATTTCTTGCAAATATATTATAAATTGTCTAATAGCCATCTCTAAAAAGAAGGAAAAGGCCATTAGATAGTTATTATGTCTGACTTTTCTTAGCAAATTGACTTTAAATTGCTTATACTGTGTGAAAAAGGAAAAAAAAAAAACCACGAAAACGGCTTGATTTAGAATGTTATAAAATATCCTAATCGCATGTATATATGCATTTGCTTCCATTATAAAATAGCCTTATATTGTGTCTCTTCCATTTCTCCAAATGTGCACAGAGAAAAATATTGTGTCTTCCATTTCTCCAAATAAGCACAGAGAAAAATATTGTGTCTCTTCCATTTCTCCAAATGTGCGCGTAAGTGATATTTTTGAAATAAAAAGTAGTCAATGATGCATTGGCTTAAAGTGATTATTAGTGAGCTGAAATATAGGATTACAAAATTTGGAGTTTGAGTGCATGTACTTGCTAATTTACCTGTGAGCCTTATCTTCCAATATTTAAAAGCTATTCCAGTCAATTATGGATTAAAGGGCAGTTAGTTTGGTTAAGTTGGAACTTGGAACCTATAATTTGCTTTAGTTAATCGATGGTATGAATAATTAACTTACCAAAAGAAGGAAGAGCATCCGAGAAATGGGACCCTAATTTTCTTTGAATTAAACCCAATAATCCAATGAATTGTATACTCAATTACTAAGTTACTATTTATTTTTTATTGGAACTAATTGAATTAGCATATCATATAGATGTATGGGTGAGTGAGATTTAGTATTTTATCGAAAATTATAAGAGTGAGAAGCACAATTATAAGTTCAACTGTTGACATACTTGTTATTCCTTTTAAAAGTTAATTGCTGACGTTCTAATACAATAATTGAAATCAATTTGATTTTATTATATCCATATTTAATCAATTCAACGTTCGTTCTAAAATTTAATTTTTGATGTTCATCAAAAGATACTAAGCGTACAATTGACTTTCTTTTTTAGAAAAACAAAACATCCCGTGTCCACCCCTTTATCCTTTTATTAATTATAGAGTCAATTTCATCTATAGTTACTGAATTTACGCTTAATCGCAAAAAATTAACTAATTTATTTTTCGTGACTTAAATGTTACTAAATTTGTCATATTTTTGTAGAAAAATCATTTTAACCGGTTTTCAACGATAATCATTGCCGAAATACTGACGTGACACATCACATCATATGTCTGAAAGAAGCCACGTCACAAAAATAGACCATATCACATCACACAACAGTACACCATGTCACATTTTTGAATGCAGGTGGCATCTTTTGATGACATGACTGCTGATATGTTGTACCACGTGTATCTTGATATATGACGTGACGTATTACATCAGCATTTCGGCAAGAGTAATCGTTAAAAATCGGTCAATATAATTTTTCTGTAAAAATATGATAAGTTCAGTGACATTTAACTAATAAAAAATTTATCAGTTAGTTTTGTACGATTGAACGTAAGTCCAGTAACTATAAATGAAATTAACCCGTAATTATGAGTTAAACAAAACATGTTATATTGAATTTTTAGTAGAATTTGAAATTTTTTTTTTTGGATAAAATGACTTTTTATGCAAATATTGCATAATTAAGACTCTTTTTGTTATATAAAAAAAATCTTTTATTACGTTCTGGTATGGAATTGACCCTCGGATTATATGTTATTGTGCAGTGCACAAGTTGAGAAGCATTTCGCAACAAGCAGACGTCTCCTTCACGTACGGCGAGAATTAAGAAGTTTTTATATATTCTAATTAACAGACAGAAAAGAATAATTAAGTGTCCCCAGAATATACCACCATGTAAATACTTTAATTAGCTGCGAAATAATAATCTAATAATTATGTTCATCTTCCGGTGTAATTAATCACTATCCATTATTCTTTAAGCAAACATGACTGGCATTTCATGATGTTAAGCCGTTACACCTCAATTTGAAACATCTCATATATATAGCTCTCCCCTTTTTCTAAAATTAATTAATTTCCTCTTAATTAAAGTTTAAAATTAACAGCTACCCTTTTAATTTAATTAGCTGTCCGCAGCAAATTGTCTTATAAATATGAGGCAAATTGCTTATTATGATTTGTAATTTTTACCGTCGATTACATGCTGGTCACCCTTTGAATTCGCTCGAAATATTTTTTTATATAGTTAATGGTATTATCACGTTCGATTCGGATCGATTCACTATAAACTAAAACACTCTAGTAGCATTGATTTTTTACATTTTGAAGATTTGAATTCAAGATATTGCTAAAAAAATTAAATAACAAACCACTTAAAATTGGAGGGGAAAAATCCTAATTTTTAGGGAAGATAATAGTTATATACAATCATTGGTAATATAAATGAAAAACTATGGCCAAGAACAAAAATACAAAAATAAAAAAAATGGGTTAAATACTGAGGTACTTGCACGTCTAATTATAACTTATTAAATGATATAAAATGTAAAGCCGTGCAAATTACGGGATAAACGTCTTATTTGATGGATTATGTGAAGCTGGCAGTAATGTTTTGAAAATTTGAGCAATATAAGCTAGCTAGTTACTTTGTCTGTTTCTTTTCTGACGTTCATTTGAAAGAATGCTTGCCTACTTTAATTGCCTTTTTCTAAGATTTAAGTGTATATATATATAATTTGCCGTTTATCTGCGTATTTGAATGCATTAAAAAAATTAGTCAATTATGTACTTTTTTTTTTGTAAGAATTGAGAATGTAGAATCGATATTTTAATTCTTATAAAAAAAAACAATGAAAAGTAAAGAATAAATGAAGAAAGTGCGAAAAAGAAAGTAATGGAGAAAGTGTGCAAATGACAAATGTTACCGCGTAGTATTGCAATCATACTTGTGTTTGTGTGTGTGAAAGCAACAATATTCTTATAGATATTAATATGAATGGATACACGGAGTGAAAGCAACTTGATTATTAACGAAACCTGTGAAGCATAGAAAAAGGACTAAGTTCCAATGCGATGAATGCACACTTATAGTTGTTTGTATGATACGATTGATGGTGAAATGAAATACAGACAAGATCCCTATAATTTTCTCCTATCCTTTTGCAATTTCTTACCACCTTCCTTGCTTCATGTTCCTTTCCTTGCCAGCCTGCAGGTTACATCAAACTGAATTTATTTGTTATCACTAACAGTCGTATTGATGTAACTGTTATATACATAAGGGATTGCTAGGGCTTAAAATTTGACACCTTACAGCTATCAGATGATAAATAATGCACCAAGCTAATGACATGTTAGCACAGAAAAAAAAAAGTTACAAAAGTGATTATTATGCAAATGTGGTCCTTTTTTTATAATGTTTTCTTTGTGTCTACATGTTATTGGCTTGATGCATTTGTGAACGTGCTATTAAAGATGCAATAATATATTAAAGTTGGAAGAGAATCTCATATTGAATGATTAAACAGATTAAAAGTGGCATATGATTATGGTAGAACTAATTTTCATTATGGTTTAAATCATTTAAAACAGTGGTAAGTTTAAAATTATGAAACCAACTCTTTAGATTCACGCAAATTTGAGTCTATACATGCATAAAAATATAAGGTTACAAAAGTGATGCATTTCACATACAGGGACAAAATTTCCGCAATATTAAGTTAAAAGCTTATTGGTATTGTCATAACCTTTCATAAGGCACTTGAATGAAAATATAGCATGAAAGTTTGTCGATGTTTGCACGAAACTACTTAAATTCATGAATATTTCTACCAAATATTCTCTCTCTGTTTTTTAGGTTTAAAATATCTGCTTGTACCGTTTACCCTCAGCTTCCTTGGCTCTGGTCCTTTGTCTATATATAGTCTATATATAATCTCCTTATTTTCAAATTATTCGTATTTATTTCTAATTTTTCTTAGTTAATACTTGATTTAATAAAAAAAAAAAGAAGAAGAAGCTTGATGTAACTCTTCATTCATTAATTAAATTTGATGACATTATCATTGAGCACCATCGTAGGGGTCCTTACGAGTTGAGTTGAGTCCCCGGCAAGGAGAGATTAAACTACAATTATAAGAAAAAACTGATTACGCACAAGAAAAAACTATAAACTGATCTCTAAACCAAAAGAAGAAGAAGAAACTACAAGTAAAAATTGCTCATTTTTCTAAAATAGTTTTTTAAAAAGAAAAAAAAATTGAAAGTTAAAACTTAAACTCACAAGTGAAAGTTAAACAGTAGTTTATTATAATGTTAGATTTGCATTTAGACAACTCAAACGATTCTGGTAGGTTTGGAGCATACTAGTTTCCTGTCATTTTTGGATTGAATTTCAATTAAATCCACCTTTTTTATAGCATCATATATACACATTATAAATTTTTAAATTATCAAGTTAACTTCTTTTTTTTTTTTTTTTGCATTTTTAGTGTGATATCCTAAATGTGAATTTAGAGAAAACGGTAACTCTATTATTTACCAAAACAGAGTATTTATACACAGCAGAGTACAACATATGTAGACATCTAAGCACAATAGAATACACTGATATAAGACTTCTAAGTAGAGTAGAATACTCTATCACTCCCCCATAAGTTGAGCAGGAGGTAACACCAGCCTCAACTTGAATCGTAGAAACTGGAAGCGAGTTTTGGTAAGAGGCTTGGTGAAAATGTATGCATTTTGATTGTAGGAGTTGATATATCATACTATTAGCTACTTCTTGGAAACATGATCACGAACAAAATGAAAGTCTACTTCAAGGTGTTTACTTCGAGAATGGAAGATGGGATTCATGGTAAGATAGGTAGCACTTAAGTTGTCACACCAAACAAGTGGTGGAGAGAAGCAAATAATACCCAGTTCACGAAGTAGAATTTGCAGCCAAATAATTTCACTTGAGACCGCTGCAAGATGCAAGAGCTCGATATTCAGCCTCTGTGAAAGATCAAGCTACTGCCTATTGTTTCTTAGAGCACTAAGACATTAAGTTATTACCAAGATAAACTGCAAAGCCTGAAGTTTATTTTCTATCATCAAGTGAACCAGCCCAATCTGCATCCGAAAAACCATGCAACTGAAGAGAAGAGGTGGAAGAAAAAAGAATACCATGATCAAGAGACCCTTTGAGATACCGAAGTATCCGTTTAACTGCTACCCAATGAACATGAGTAGGACAACTCATAAATTGCACCACCTTGTTGACAGAGAAGGCAATGTCAGTTATAGTTAGATATTGCAATGCTCCTACAGTCTGGTGATATTGAGAGGGATCCAACAGCGATTCACCAAGTTTAGAATAAAGTTTTTCACTCGGATTGATTGGAGTAAAAATGGGACTGCAGCTGGACATCTTTGTGCGCTCCAAAATGTACTTCTTTTAAGAAAGTAACAGGTCATCATGGGTGTGAATAGCCTCTAACCCAAGAAAATAATACAGGTTACCCAAGTGCCGAATAGAAAATTGCCGCTGTAAGGAGCTAATGATACTATCAATAGCTGAGTTGCTATTGCCTGTTACAATGATATCATCAACATAAATGAGACAGAAGATTTTCACTGAACTTGTATGCAAGAAGTATAGAGATACATCCGATTTAGAGCTCTGAAACCCTAGTTTGCGAAGAGCTGTAGTGAGACATTAATGCCATATGCATGGAGGTTGTTTCAAGCCATACAAGGACTTCTGCAGTCGACAAACAAAGTTAGGAAATTGAGAATTAACATAGCCAAGGGATTGTTGCATAAACATTGTCTCATCTAGAGTACCATGGAGAAATGCATTAGATACATCAAACTGAATGATGTGCCATTTAAATGTAATAGCCAAGGAGAGAATAAGGCGAATAGTTGTCGATTTTATTACAGGACTGTAAGTTTCAAAATAATCAAAGCCAGAGCATTGGTGAAACCCTTTGGCAACAAGACAAGCCTTATACCTATCAATAGACCCATCAACCTTCTTTTTAATACGAAACACCCATTTAAAACCAATAATATTATGAGAAGAAGGAGGAGGTACAAGCTCTTATGTACCATTTGAAACAAGAGCATTATATTCAGTGTCCATGGCCTGATGCCATACGGGAAACTTCTGAGCTTGAGTAAAAGAGATAGTCTCAACAGTGTTCTCTGTGGCATGATAAAGCACCTTTGATTTTAAAGATCCAGTATGAGAATAGGTAATCATGGGATGCTGCCATGGAATATGAGAAGAAGGGGAAGCTGCC
This sequence comes from Excoecaria agallocha, assembly GCA_037975025.1. Taxonomy (NCBI): domain Eukaryota; kingdom Viridiplantae; phylum Streptophyta; class Magnoliopsida; order Malpighiales; family Euphorbiaceae; genus Excoecaria; species Excoecaria agallocha. Next base: position 105,504,717 of record CM075808.1, on the reverse strand, counting down.
GAGGCAGCAGGTGAAGGATGCCCAGATAAAGATGAGATGGGAGAAGTAGGAAGGGTGAAAGGATGCAGAGGTGATGAGAATTCAGGTGATGTAGTGGTTGGTGATTTGAGTGGAGAAGGCATGGGAATATGTGGAGGTGACTCGAAAGTGGAGATAGGGTTAGATATTGGAGGTGATAGGCATGTAATCGGTGGAGGAAAAATAACGGAAGGACCAGGCAAATGATTGTCAACAGTATGGCCAGCTGGAGAATCATGTTGCTCACTAGAGAAAGGATATACCTGCTCATTAAAGAGAACATGACGTGAGATAAAAAAATTTGGAAAAAGAAATATCATAGCACTTATAACCTTTGTGTTGTTTACTATAGCCAAGAAAAACACAAGGTTTAGAACGAGCTTCGAGTTTGTTATGAGTGTAAGGACGCAACCAAGGATAACATAGGCAACCATAAACTTTGAGAAAATTATAATTCGATACAAGATCAAACAATTTGTGAAAGGGACTATCAAAATTTAACCGTGCCATAAGAATGCGGTTAATAGTGTACACACCAGTGTCAAATGCAGTAGGCCAAAATTGTGATGGAACATGGGCATGATGCATGAGGGCAAGACCTATTTCGACAATGTGATGGTGTTTGCATTCAGTAGAACCATTCTGTTCGGGTGCATAAAGACAAAAGATACGATGATTAATGTCATGTGTACTTAGATATTTTGTAAGACTTTGAAATTCCCCTGCCCAGTCCGATTAAAATGATTTTATAGGACAACTAAAAAAATTTTCCACAAGTAATTTAAATGAATGAAAGGTGGAAATAACATCAGATTTGGATTTTAAAAAATAAATCCATATGTACTTGCTGTAATGATCATAAAAGATAATATAATAGCGAGAACCATCAGCCCAAGTGTAGGGGAGGGACCCCAAATGTCCGAACAAATGAGTTTTACTGGTGTTTGTGCAATAAAATTAGAAGAAACAAAAGGCAATTTGTGGATTTTACTAACTGAACAAGCATGATATAAATTACTAACAGCCTTGGGAGAACAAGAAATATTATTAAAGGATAATAATTTGTGAACAATTGGAATAGAAGCATGGCCTAATCTAGCATGCCATGTTGACGAAAAAGCAAAATTAATTCTTGCAGTTGAAGGAGAAGGTAAGCATAGTGAGTAAAGACCACGACTACTCTGGCCACGATGAAGAACCTACCTCATTTTCAAATCCTTAATAAGAAAACAATCAACAAAAAATTCAATAGAAATAGGATTAGTATTAGTGAGAGCAAAAACAGATAAGAGATTATTTTAAAAAGAAGGCATATAAAGTATATTACAAAGATAGAGAGAAGACTTATTTAATTTGAAGGTAGAGTGACCAATACTAGAGATAGGAAGAGAAAGACCATTACCTAAGGTGACTTCTTCTGGACCTTGATATTCAGAGTGAAGAGCAAGATTATCCATGTCTCCAGTGCGATGGTGAGTAGCTCCAGAGTCAACTACCTATGACTGTGACGTGAAGTTGGCAACAGGTTTGACAGATGGGTTGTCTCGGTTGGATTTTGGTGAAGGGCAGACAGGGGCAATATGTCCAATACCACGGCAATTATGACAAATGATTGTTGAAGTGTTCACATTACTGAATTGAAAGGTGTTGTTATTGTAACTACTAGTATTTTTGTTGACATAACTAGAACCACGACCTAGAATACCACATCCTGTACCAACATGTTGCTGAAAATGGAAATTGTTACCTCGACCTCTATTTGATCGGTTGTTGTTTCGACCACGGCCTCTTTGACTACCACCACGGGTATGTTGATAAAGGGAGCCACAAGGTCAGTTGTATCAGCCTCCAACTGACGTTCTTCACTTAATAGAAGACCAACAAGATCATCAAATTTTACTAGTTCAAGACGTACTTCTAGAGCCCTGACAAAGGGTCAGTAAGAGAGTCCAAGACCCGATAAAATAACATCAATAAGATCATCTGGAGATACCTGGTATTGCAGGGCTAAAAGTTGATCTGTGATTGCCTTTGCCTTCTGAACAAAGACCGAGATGCCGTCATTCCCTCGGTGTAAAAAGTGTAGCTGATTGCATAAATTGTGGATGTGAGATCTTGAACCTGTTGAATATGCAATGACAAGCTTGCTCCAAGCATCACGAGCTGTATTTGCACTAACCACTTGAGAAAGTATATTTTCAGATAATGAAGACACAATCCAGCTTAAAACCTGTTGATCCTGGCATCTCCATTTCTCAAAGTCAGGATTAGGTTGACCTTTTGATAGCAAGCTGGGAGGAGGAGCACTACTGCCATCAATATGTGTTTCTAGTCCACAAGCAATGAGTAAGGGCATGAGTTGGGTTTTTCATAGAAGAAAATTGAAGCTGATCAATTTTATGGTTAATTGACTTGAGAGACTTGCAGAGAATAGAAGAGAGGACAAGGTTGTTGGTTGAGAGAAAGCTGTTGCGGGACTGGTTGAAGATTCAATGGCAGGACTGGTTGAAGAGATTTCAGCAAAGGAAGTACTCATGGTGATTTGGTTTTTAAACCCTAATAGAGCTTTGATACCATGTGAATTTAGAGAAAACGGTAACTTTATTATTTACCAAAACAAAGTATTTATACACAGCAAAGTACAACATATGTAGACATCTAAGTACAATAGAATACACTGATATAAGACTTCTAAGTAGAGTAGAATACTCTATCACTAAACAGACTCGTACTGATAGGAAATACTTTTAATGCATACCATTCTCAGACCAATCCCCATTCGAGGTACTGTTAGGCGCAATTACGGGACTCTCTCCCAACGAAATTTGTTGCATCCATAAGAATTCAAACTCGAGATCACTTACTTAAGCGATCGACCAGAGTTCCTTTCACTCAGGCCAACTTACGTTGGTTTAAGTTAACTTTTAATCTTATGTTGCTTTTTCTTAAAAATTAACATATTTTAATAACTTTTAAATTTTAATACTAATAATATATAGAAGCTCAAAAAAAAAAGGGGGAATGTACTATAAAAATATACAATTCGAGTATCATTTTATATTAACTGATTTGATCAATACATACACATATACATATATGTACATACATGTACATTTATGCATGCGGGTAAGTTTTGGCTAGCAGAATGAGAACACATGGAGTTGACGCAGTGAAATACACGGTAGATGAGAAGATGGATGATAATTCATAACTTATGCTACAAATGCTGCGAGAAAATATATAGAGAAAAGAAGAAGAAGAAAAAAAGAGTTGACTTAGCCGAATATTCTGATTTTAAGATTCCTTTCACTTTTCTTATAAGGGGTGATCATCTCTAATTAAATACCACACCATCTCCCTTCTTCAATGCCCATCCACCTCCCTTCTCTATAGTCTGTTTTCATACAACTTGAAGAACCCGGTTAGTCTCTCTCTCTCTCTCTCTCTCTATTTTTCGATTTTGTTTCGATTACTTCTTTTGTTTTAATCATAACGTTAATTATAGATATGAAAAGTGACAAGTTCTCTCTTTTATGGATCTTCCTACTTTTTATGCACAGTAGAACCTTTTTGCTTCCATCATACCACTTTATCAGCTAAAACAATCCAATCATTCATCTACCACTCACCCTTTTATCATTGCAGAATTAAATTAGTGAATATATTAAGAAAAATTTTGTAGCTTTTAATTTTTTTCTTGTTAGGTCAAAGAGTGCAAATTTTCCAGGAAAATATTATATATATATAAACCTTCTTTTTTATTCTCATGCACAGACAAAAATCTCAAGCGCAACTGTTTCTCTCTCTCATAATCAAATATATTCCAGTTCTAGCCCTTTTTTTTTTTTTTTGGGTTAACACATTTCTATCTTGTTTTGTTAGTTTACAGTCGTATTGGTTAGTAATGTTTGACTAATAATGCTTTTTTCAATTTGAAACTTTTAAAATTTTTTAATTTCTTACTGCTTAGGTATGCTTTAACCGAAAAGGAGACTTTTAATTAAATTAAAAGTTGAGAAAATATTAGAGATAAATTTTAATTATTTCTTTTTGCAAGTCAATACTTATCCGTTACACATGGTCCCATCGGCCTTGTCCTTATTTTCTTTGTCTAATTCGTCGGTCCCATATGACCTGCTAAATTAATATTCTTGACTCTAATTTTTTTTATATCTATTATTTTTAAATAAAATTTAAATTTTATTTATTTATTATTTTTAAATTTTTAATATAATTTAATTTATTTTTTTTAATAAAATTAAAATCAATTAAATTTTACAATTTAATTTTAATTACATAATTTAATATTAAATTTAAATTTATTTATTATTTTTTAATTTTAATAAAAAATAATTAATAAAAAAACGAAGAAAATAGTATTTACCTTGAGCTATGGATATACTGGAATTTCAGCTCTACCAATAGAGTAGCAGCCATCGATATTTTTGCCTGAATCCTTATCAATCATTAGCTTCCCCATTTATTTTCAATCAATATATTATAATTGTTACTCCCTTCATTTTTTTATTAAATATTTTTGGTATTTTTATTAAAATTAAAAAATAATAAATAAATTTAAATTTAGTATTAAATTACGTGATTAATATCAAATTATCAAATCTGATTGGTTCTGACTTTATTGAGAAAAAAAATAAATTGAAAAAATAAATTAAATTATATTAAAAGTCTAAAAGTGACAAATAAATAAAATTTGAATTTTATTTAAAAATGACAGATAAAAAAAAATGAAGGGAGTATCTTTTATTTAGCTTCTCTCCAATATTATCCTTAGGCCATTAATATGTTGGGATTTCAGATCTTAGTAGCTTACCTGCAAGATTTTTCCTTAATTACCCAGAAAAATAACCTACCTAAATTGGATGTATGATCAAACTTATAAACCAAACTAATAGCAGAATAAAATATTAGATAAAGAAATTAGAAAGGTAGTAAGTGTTTTTCTAGTAATTTTTTTTTTAATTATAATTCACTATTAGTTTGATTTATGAAAGATTGCGTATAAACAAAAAAAAATCCAATTATTCCATTAATGTTCACATAATCACTCCAATTTTTTCGTCCTTAGGCTGCCTATATATTATATATGACAGCATCAATCGGAAAAAGAAAAAAGATTGATGACGAAGTGGGCTAACAATAAAAGAATGATGGGCAAGCATCATGTAGGAGTTGATCAGTCAAATCCATTGCAGTTAATTAAATGAAAAATCAAAGTCTTTCAGTCTTCCATTTGAAAAGTAAACAAATCTCTACGCTGCCATATTTTTCCACAATGGAATAGTTACTAGTTACTAAATTGTTTCATAGCAAACCACTTGCTGTTCGTCCAAAATAAGTCAACTGCCATGTGAACATGTTCTGTCTTTTGCTTCGTGATAGAACCATATTCAATGATTATTGCTTATATATATATGTATGTATTGGTGGTTGTTGTTGCAGGAATAAAGTTGGGGGAGGGTTAATTAGTACTGATGGCCAGAGAACAAATGGGCAGGGAACAAATAGGAGTGCTTAATGCACTCGATATAGCGAAAACTCAATGGTACCATTTTACAGCAATTGTGATTGCTGGAATGGGATTTTTCACAGATGCATATGATCTTTTCTGCATCTCCATAGTCACTAAACTACTGGGTCGAATTTATTACACTGATATCACCAAAGAAAAGCCAGGAACTTTGCCTCCAAATGTAGCAGCTGCTGTTAATGGTGTCGCACTTTGTGGGACTTTAGCTGGCCAGCTCTTCTTTGGTTGGCTTGGTGACAAATTGGGCAGAAAAAAAGTTTATGGGATCACTTTAGTTCTCATGGTTGTTTGCTCCTTAGCCTCAGGGCTTTCCTTTGGAAGCACACCAGATGGTACTATTGCTACTCTTTGTTTCTTCAGGTTCTGGCTTGGCTTCGGTATTGGTGGTGATTATCCTCTGTCTGCAACAATTATGTCTGAATATGCTAATAAAAAAACTCGTGGGGCATTCATCGCCGCGGTGTTTGCTATGCAAGGATTTGGGATTTTGGCAGGTGGGATTGTAGGTGTGGTTGTTTCTAGTGCTTTCAATCACAGATTCAGTGCCCCTTCCTATGAAGTTAATAGGGAGGCCTCACTTGTCCCTCAAGCTGATTATGTTTGGCGCATAATCTTAATGTTCGGCGCTTTCCCAGCTGCACTAACTTACTACTGGCGAATGAAGATGCCCGAAACAGCTCGTTACACAGCCCTCGTCGCTAAGAATGCCAAACAAGCTGCTGCAGATATGTCTAAGGTCTTAAATGTCGAGCTCCAAGCAGAAGAAGAAAAGGTAATCCAGTTCGCTACGGAGCCAAACAATTCATTCGGATTGTTCTCTAAAGAATTCGCCAAGCGCCACGGTCTTCACTTGTTAGGAACCACAACAACTTGGTTTTTACTAGACATTGCTTTCTACAGCCAGAATCTTTTTCAAAAGGACATCTTCACTGCCATCAATTGGATTCCGCCAGCAAAAGAGATGAATGCAGTTTATGAGGTTTTCCGAATTGCAAGGGCTCAAACACTTATTGCACTTTGCAGTACCGTGCCAGGATATTGGTTCACAGTGTTTTTCATTGACTATATGGGAAGATTTGCCATACAATTGATGGGATTCTTCTTCATGACTGTGTTCATGTTCGCGCTGGCTATACCATACCATCACTGGACTTTGAAGCCAAACAGAATTGGGTTTGTGGTAATATACTCATTCACCTTTTTCTTCGCCAATTTCGGACCGAATGCCACAACCTTTGTTGTTCCAGCAGAGATATTCCCAGCAAGGTTAAGATCAACTTGCCACGGAATATCAGCAGCAGCAGGAAAGGCAGGTGCAATTGTGGGTGCATTTGGTTTCTTATATGCTGCTCAAAGCCAAGACAAGACCAAGACCGATGCTGGGTACCCTCCTGGTATTGGTGTTAAAAATTCATTGATTGCTCTTGGTGTAATCAATTTCTTTGGAATGTTGTTTACTCTTTTAGTACCCGAATCCAAAGGTAAATCCCTCGAAGAGCTTACCGGTGAGAATGATGGTGATGGTGAGACCGAAACTGCTGCTGGTTATGCTAGAACAGTTCCTGTGTGATTTTCCCTACTTTATAAAGCTATATAGATTTATAATGTCTGTGTTTGCTCTTGTTTGATACAATAATGTAGATATATTTCATTGTAAGTTCGGATTTTGAAGCTAAAATGCATTATTTATAAATGTGAAAGTTTCTCTTTTGTTGTACGAGTACCCAAGTTGGAGCAAGACCATTCATTGGTTCATGTTGGTTAAGTCACTGGTGATCGACCCATTTGACTTGCAAAATGACATAATTTAATTCGATTTATTATGTGATTCGTATGAATCGATTAGTTTGTATTTTGTCTGTGATTTATTTACATGTTTTTGTACTTTTATAATGTTAATGAAAAAATAATTATTTTCATTGGTTATTCATTTATAACTTTTTAATTTCAAAAAAAATAAATTCAAAATATAAAAAATAATGTTATAACTTGATCCGTTTATTAATTACAAATATGTTAATTACCCAAGGCCTTTATAATTTATTTAATAATAATCTATTTGTATCATAATTCAAAATTTGTAAAATTTTGAATCATTTAGCCCATAAATTAATTTTTCAAAAGTACAGAATTTAATGCATATGACCAAACTTAGCTCCATAATTCATTAAATACTGAAACTTTAATAATAAACTATTAAATATATAAATTTTTCAATTTTGCAAATAGAAAATGCGAATTCACGTTATTTTTAGAAAATTAGAGCATGTGACATTTATCTACATTGATGTGCATTTGAATCATTTTAATTAAAACACGTCCCACATTCACAATAAAACTGGTAAAAATTTAAAACAAAAAGGGTTGGTTTTCTAATTAATTTTGATGGGTCTCTTGTTGTTGATTTTGATGTGTAATGTTATATCAATGGATTAAGTGTCACGTATCTCAATTTTTTAAAATAATTTTAAATTTATATTTATTATTTGCAAAATCGACAAATACAGATAATTATTAAATCAATGTTAAAATTAATTAGGAAATTAAATTTAGTTGTCCAAATTGAGATTATTGCCTCCTGCTTCTGTCGTAATTTCTTTGTTCTTAAAATGAATTAGTTTTGAAAGATATGTGTGACTTGGCGAGGTAAGTCATAGGAATGATCACGGACATTCCCTCAGTCATATCATCATCCTCAAAAGCTGAAAGGTTAACAAAGTAGAACGGGGGAGATTTTGATAGTTAGAACTTAAAAAGTCACTTCTGGATGGTCTTCTTAGTTCATAATCACCACCACAATCATGTTGTTGTAATTATTACTTCCTCTCGTTCTTTTTTATCTGTTATTTATAAGTAAAATTTAAATTTTATTTATCTGTCACTTTTAGACTTTCAATGTAATTTAATTTATTTTTTTTAATAAAGTCAGAACTAATCAAATTTGATAATTTAGTCTTAATCACGCTATTTAATACTAAATTTAAGTTTATTTATTATTTTTTAATCCTAATAAAAACAATAAAAATGACCGATAAAAAAGAACGAATAAAATATTATTATTCATAAATTTCGTGTAAAAGTTCTCCTTCAGTGGAGACATGCAAGGGAAGGTGTAAATACTACAAATGGGAGCCCCAATTTATAGAAGAAGGTTTAGCTTGTTACCTTTCCTTTTTCTGTCTCATTAATATAGCTTCTTTTTTTTCACATAAATTAAGAAAATTAGTTAATATAGTTTAAAGATAAAATTCTATCTATATTTTTTCTAATATACCTTTAATTAACATTTAATAATTCATCAATGTCTGTTACATAAATTTAAGGTAATTAATTGAATAATTGAATAATGGGATGGGAATTATAAGAAAAATGCCATAATGAGTGAACTGATTTAAGATATTTTGTAATAAATAAAAATGGGAGATATAAATAATTTAATAAGGTATTTGTTAATTATAAAGCAATTAAATAAATGTATGTTAGACAGTTTATTTGTAAATAATAATCTAACAAAGGAAACAAAATTATATGATGGGATAAACCAAATATGGAAGGCATATTTTTTTAAGAATAAGATTCAAATCTAATTTAAATTAGGATCTCTTCTTATTTTAGAACTCTAAAATGTATTATTATTAGCAGAGAAAAAAGAGAACAGCTAGTAGAACCTTTAAATGCATTGAGACCGACTTTGTTACTACTGAGCTCTTGATTTAATTTAGAACTTTAATTTTCTAGGCTCTTCAAGCAGTAGCACTACTACTACTACAACTAATAATAATAATAATGTAAGCTTTTCAGAGAAATAAAATAATGATTAATATTTTTAAAAGTTCAAAGCTGGGATTTCACACCAAATTATTATTAATAATAACAAATTTATTTTTATCAAAGAAAGCAACTGCCTACCAACATACGGCAACTGGTTATATGGATTTTTATATAAGTTGTCATTGAACTGCATTTAGCATTAATTGATAAAGCATCCATGTGAAATTACATATGGATTTTTATGTAATTTCCTCTACTTTTCTTTTTCTGTGGGAATGATAAAGAAAGTTAATTGCGTTAAAAAAAAATTAGTTAATACTAAATTTGATATGAAAAATGCACTAATTAGGCAAATTATAAGATAAAATAAATAAGGGTGATTATAAAAAAAATTAAATTTATTATTACTATTTATATATCACAAGATGAAGTTCAAAGTTCCACTTCAAGATTTACAATTATAAAGAAAACTTATTTTTACTAAATTAAAGCTCATAATTAGTTATGATTGATTTTTCACTTAGAAAAATTCGGTAGCTAATGCAAAAAAAAACGACATGTACAAGTTGTGATTGAGACCAAAACTAACCCAATACTCTTAGGCCCAAAATTGTAAAATACAAAAGATAATGTTGCAAAGAAGGAATCAGAACTTAGCATCGAAGTATGAGTTGGGTTGAAATATTGCAGAAGCCTCCAAAAAAAAAAATGGTCCCTTAATGTATGGCTTGGGCTAATTGCCGAAAAAAAAAGCAAAATACAATGTATACATTATTATCACAGCCATAGCCCTCAAATCGGTAAGGTTTTCAGAAATAGGGTTGGTCCCCTGCCACTTATTCTGTAACTATATAGTACTGTTTGCCAGATTATATTGGTTGAATTTGACGGCTCAAATCAACTAAAAAGAAAATAAATTTTAGATGATATTAGCTTTTAAATGTGCATACTTTGAGAATTGTAATATCACTGCACATAATTGGAGAAAAACATCTTTTTAACTATTATTAGTATTATTTTTATTTGATACTCAATATTTCAAATTTTTATAAAAAGAATAATATCTTTATATTTTTCATTTAATAGTTCATATTTATTATTTAATATAACCATAAATGAGAAAAAAAATAATATAACAGCTTAGTCCAAAAGAAAATGGTAGTAATAACTTGAGAACTTTAGCAAAACATAATCGTAATGTTAAAATACAAATAGAATATATGAGTGTATTATTGCATTTGCATGAGCTAAAAGTAAAGTACAGAGAATTTGTTCTGTAAATGACACCATGAAAGCAACCAAACAACAGAAGAGTCGGTTTCCTGGTCCACACACTACCCACCCAAAAATAACTTATATACATAAAAGATGGATATATAATGCAGCTATAAGTATCTGAAAAAGAAATCAAATTCAAAGCATTAAAAAGAAATTTGAGACGTTGGGTACTTTGATATCTTCAAACTATAAATTTGATAAGGAAGTGGGTGGAAGATATGTATATGTGTTTGTGCCATACAACAATTATCCAAATTGAAACAAAATATATGACGAATCTCCTTTTATAGTTATATATATATATATATAGATTTTGATGAATTTTATGTACCTAAAAGCTAACTTCTTGTTAATTTAAGATGGAAAAGATCTTGACTACGCAGTTGTTTGCAAAGAAAATGGATTTGGATTTAATTTAATTTTAAAAGTTAAATTGTAATGTGAGAATTGTTCAAATTTTATAATTGTAAATAATATTTAATTCTTATAACAATTTGATGTGAAATATTTAATATATTAATTCTTCTTACGTTCAAAATCAAACACAAATGAAAAATTTAAAGCATAAAATTTACAGTACTGAACATTTGTGAATGACCCAACATCATAAAATTAATGGCTCTAACATCATGTGAACGAAATGAATTTAAATTTAATTCAACATCAAAAATTAATTTACAAGAATTATCCAAATTTTTATAAACAAATATTCAATTCTTATTACCGAACCAGACGATATACTTAACATGGTTTATATCATCACCATTTTGTATTTTTATAATCCTTTTCAAATGGACTTCTTGATGATTTGTTTCCTCTACAGTGAATATATTATCATTAGCTTCGTTCATAAAGGAAATATATGAATACAGTTTTAGATAAAATTGTTGTTTATATCGCAGCATAAACATGTTATAAATAAATTATGCTTTATCAGATTTGTGAATCAATTCTCAATATCTACTCTCGTTATATGATAAATTTGAAATCAGTTTGTATTTCTAAGGACAACTATTTCTGAAAAAAAAATTGAAATTGTTTGTATTCCTATTGCGTAATGAATCTGATATATATATATATATATATATATATGGAATGGCAAGATTCTTTTCTATAGCAACTGTCTCTTTACAAAGAATATAAATTTCTTTGGGATTGACAACAATCAAATTCCAAATTGATGATTAGTTCTTTCCAAAACGAAACTTTACAGCCATCAACTATATATCAGAAAATAAAATTTCAAATTAATCGCCTATTTAATTCTGTAACAAATATAAAACAAATGTATCACTCGAAAAAAAAATTTAATTTTTTGCATCTAATTTTTCTGTTCAAGAATGAAGGGGAAATTCAAAACACATAAATCTTACTTAGAAATCTTACTTAAAATAAGTAACGGTGACAAATGGAAAAGAAATCTAACTTATGAAATTAAAGAATTAATCATTTTCGTGGTCAATAATATAGGCTAAAAGTAGGGTAGGCATTGACTGATCCTATTTTTAAAATTCAGTACATCAAAATCGACTTATCAAAATTAAAGTTTAAGTCCAATCTATTAACAGTTAAATACGGTTATTTAACCATTAGTCGCTGCTTCACCGTTAAAAAAATAAAAATGAATATCATAAAAAAATTTTCAATTATCTATAATATTAAAATATATATTTTTTAAATTTTAAATATAAAATACAAGTCATTCAAATTTAATAACCATATACTAAAATAACGTTATATAAAAATTAATTTATTAATAATCTAATTTCTAATATTAAGATATAATATGATACACATAAAAATTATTCTCATATCCATATATATGTGTAAACTTATATATAAACCGATTAACTAACCAATTAACCGAACACTTGAGTACAGGTCTGAATTCAAGCTCATTAACTATAATTTTAAAAATTAAAATTCATGTTTACATCTAATTGAATTAATTAATCATTAAAGTCGGTCTAAACTCTATTTTTAACTGTTTTTTGTCCTTTTGTTTTCTACTTAGCTAAAAGTTTCCCAATAATATGTGGAATAATATTTCTTGAAAAAAAAACAGCATAATTGATGATAGGCAGAAATTGACTGATTAAAGTTAGAAGCACTAGATACGTGGGGTATTCTCCGCCTACCACAGTGGGGGTGCCGCGGATTGACATTTTAATTGCGGCAATTAGGTTATGTTTTTCAAACAGAGTGTTAGAATGTAATGAGTGCTGATTATTGAGGATAATTTAGATGTGTGCAAATATACTGTAGTGCGCACGTTTTTCGACAGTTGAGTTATCAAACGTTTGGTATTCAATTTAGGCCTTACAAAATGGATTAATTGATTTTTATCTTTAGTTAGGTATATTTTATGTCAAGAGGGCAATGCTTAATGCTCGTGGACCACTTTTGTCATCTTTTCATGTTATGGAATCATTTGGTTATTTACTTGACTTACCAATTAGATTATTTTACTCTAATTGTGCGAACATTTATTTTAGTTCTGCTTTTTTTAAATGGTGTACTTCCCAATAAAAAAAAAAGAAGCATATTTCTTTATAACGTTTGAATAAATTTAGACAAAAAAAAAGTTTAATAAAATAAAAATATGTCGATATTTGGTAAATGTTACGAACAAAATACTACATTCTCCTTAATTTAAACTTATCATATGGCCGATGATCGATGGTTTAATTAAACAATAATTTCTTCATAATGACTTCAAGAAGCGACTAAGAAAAACAATTTTTCTAGAATCAATAAAATGTAGTTTTTACAAGGAAGATTTTGTCAATAATAATAATAATAATTTGGAGGGACAAGGCCCTCCCATGATATGTATAGTTTCATTACTTCTTGGGAAGCAGTAATTTCACACGTACGTTATATCACATGCATTTTGATCATGAACAAATAAAATATTTTTACACCAAATTATATCCATTATTGACTCTAAATTACCTGATTATCGAACAATTCAGATATTTTCGCACCAAATCATATTCCATTATTGACTCTAAATTACCTAATAATAAAACCCTTGTAAAGAATATATACTGAACTAATTTTATAGTTGCCAAGATTTCTGCATCCACGCTGATATCAACCGTTAAACGTGGCTCAACTTTATTTTACAACTCCAACTTAGTTAAAGATAAAAAAGGGAAACTTTTATATAGGATCTAATCATTAGATTTTGTTTACAGTAAAATATTGCAAGTCATAACATTATCATTTTGTTTTCTTGCCTAAAAAAGAAATTTAATGAATGTCAACATTTGTTTTTTAGTGGTAATTTCAGGTAAAGTCATATAGTCATAACTTCATAATAATGCTTGATTCTGACCTGTTCTCATTTTTTTAACAAGGGGAATGGACACTTAACTATAAAAATGGAGACATAATACCTCATCTACACACTATTTTTTTTAAAGGCAACCCACATTCAGTATTCAAATTTGATTGACATGACTAATCTAAATTGGATATTGCAGAAACTCATTGCTAAGGGCAACCTTCCCAATACTATAATTTTCATACATATACTTAGCTCACGGATCGAACTCGCAATTTTCATACCTCATCTACACTGTAAATAGCCTTTGCCAACCAAGAGTAAATTCTCTTACAACTCTTAGCAATCAAGGAACTTTTCTTATTTTTTAGGCCTTGATCGGACTTGACAACCTGGAGCTATTAGTCCGATCATACATCTTCCAAATGTGGCAGCATCTAGGGAGTGCTACGCGAATAGTTTTGTGAGAACTGCTTTTTTTCACGTTAGTAATTCCGTTACTTTAAATGGAAAAGAATATGGCAAATTAAGAATTTTAACGATTGATCATATGAATTCATTAATCAATGTATACTTTAATTTTTTTATTAATTGAGATAATTAATTGAATGATAATATATAATTATAAAAAATTAATAAAATAATATTTTAGTAAACTATAATAATTATTTTATAGAATTGATGTTAATAGATAATTTTTTTTTCTATATTAAATTTTAAAAATTATAACACTGATTGAAACAAAGCGAATAAAAAAATTCACATTTGACCAAGCTCTAGCCAAAACGTAGAGATAATTTATATATATATATATATATATAGAGAGAGAGAGAGAGAGAGAGAAACGTAAAGATAATATTTCTTGATTGCTGAGTAAATTTCGTTTCTAATGATTTGATTAGAGATTTAGCCCAAAGTAAATTACTTAATTAGAGATGAAGGAGAGCAATAATTTAAGTTGTAGGAGAAGAAATTAGTGATTTTTGAGCACAAATACAAAAAGAAAATTAAAAAAAAGTAGGGTGTGGTGGGGGTCCCCAAGAAGAAGAAGTATGGTTTTCAATGGTTGTATATGGTTATGGGTAAGGTAAGAGATCTCTTCCTTCGTTTGACTCGTTTTCCATTTTCATTCTCAGTTGACCACTTGACTTTGACTTTTCATTAACAACAATGCGCTGTGGCGGTGGGGCCCCTTTTGGTTCACATCCCACACCCTAACATTCCACTTATTATTATTATTATTGGCAGTAGTGATTAACCGATTCATTTGTAAAAAAAAAAAATATTTAATCACCTCATTAATATAATTTTTTTAAAATTATTAAATATTAATTAATTTATTACATTCGATTAATCAGTTCATTGATTTCGATTTTTTAATTTAATTAATCAATATTTTTCAGTTAATTATTAAAATTTATGATATAAAATTATATAAAAAAAATTAGTTAAAGTTTAATTCAATTTTAAATGTGTCAAGTAATTTAAAATAAAAATCACAAAATAAATATAATTTAGTAGTCCAAATTCATATTCAACAATTTAATAACTAATATTATAAGATAGATTTAATATTATTGAAAATCAACATGCTTAATTCTAAATTAAATAAAATTTTTGGATAATATTAAATGTTAAAACATAAATTTTAAAATATAATTAAATGTTATTATATATGATTAAAAATAACATATATAAAAGTTAATTAGTTACAAGATATAAATATTAATATATAATTAAAAAATAATATAATATAAATTTACTTTGAAATTATTATATAAATTTTATAGAAAAATAAAAAATTAAGGTATAAAAATAAAATATATTTTAAAATATTATTTTATATAAATTTTAGAGAAAAATATAATAAAAATAAAAAAATTGTAAAGTACAAAAATAAAAAATATAATATATATTATATATGAACTGATTAATTATGAACTAACGCTTAACCGGTACCAAAATCTTAAATTATAACCAAAAATTTAAAATTTAAAAATTAAAAACCATAATCGAGTTTATTGAATCAGTTAACCGTAAAAATCGATTTAATTTTAGATCGATTTTATAATTAACTATATTTTTTATTTTTTTTACTCACCCCTAATTGGCAGCTACTCATAGTACCTTAATTATCACATGAATTTTTAAAACTCACTCTACTTCTAGACATGAAATTACGTTTCTCTCTTTATGTAATTTATTTCCCTTGAATTGTATATGATATTCCATCATCAGGATGTAAAAACCCGAGACAATCCTTTTTATTGTTTTTCAGATTGCTCACATCCCTCCAAATTCAAGAGATGATTTAGAAATTTAAATTTACACACTATACAACAATTATCAACTGCTCAAAAATTGAAATTAGAAAAAAAAATTATTGAGCATTAGTTTCAACTAGGCCTAGGTAGGGATGAGAAAAAACCGAAATTTTCATTAATCGAAAAATCAATCCAAAATCGAATCAATTTTTAAGTTAATCGAACCAAAAATTTAGATTTACGATTTTTGTTTTTAAAAATCGATAGTTAACCGAACCGTTCCAAAACCGATCTATATATACATTTTATAAGTTATATTTTAAATTTTACAATTATATTTTTCAATATTTATGTAATTTGTAAATATTATGATATATAATTTTCTAAAATATTATTAAAATGCATATTTTGTAGTAAATGAATATTAAAATTATCTTATTATTATTATTATTATTATTATTAGCACTCTGTTTTGGTTTCATATTGAATATATTTAATTTTTATAATAAATTATGAAAATTTTATTTTTGTTTTAATTCTTTTAATGGATATTGTATTTAATTTGTATTTTTTTTTCATTTTTAAAGCATTTTTAACTATTAAAAATAATATTAGAAATTGTATAATTTATTAAATTTATTTATTAAAATTTTTTAGTAGTTAACCAATAAATCGATCCGAAAAATCGAGTTAAAATTGAAATCGATATAGCAGTTAACCAAAATTAATGAATTTATTAATAAAATTATTAATGGACCGGTTAACCGGTCCATACTTACCCATAGATTTAGGAGGTGATGGCTATTATGGAACCACTAATTTCGGTTTTATAAATGGTGAAACCCAAACAAAAATCGAATGCAGATGGTTTTAAACGGTTTATATTTAAAATGATCCAATATTGTTACGGTTTCAGTTTCAAAACTAAACTTTAATTTTTCATATCATTTTAAATTATTTTAACTATAATAAATACGAAAACTAAGGGTTTAAAACTAAGTACTTGTTTACTTACAAAAAATTACCCCAGTTTTTCAGAAAATTTTTCTACAGAAAAAAGCAAATAGAGATTATGTTTATTTTGATCAATTTTCTAAAATAGAAAACAAAAAATGAATTTTTAAGTTTTCCAAAATAAAGAAGAAATTAAAAAACTAATAAAAGATGTTTTTCAAATTTTGTGAATAATCTTAATACACACAGACATACACACACACACATACATACATATATACATGTATATGTATGCACATACATATATAAGTATATACATGTATGTATATGTAGTACATGCATACATACATACATATGGATATGTTTATATATGTATGTATGTACAAACACACACACACACACATATACGTATGTATGTATGTATGTATGTATGTATGTATGTATGTATGTATGTATACTTACATACATATGTATATACATGTGCATATACACACATACATATGCATATACATATACATATATATGTATGCACATACATATGTATGTATGCGCATATATATATGCATACATTAATACATGCATATATACATATATATGTATGTGTATGTGTATGTGTATGCGTATGCATGCACATACATGTATATACATATAGATATGTACATATATGTATGTACATACATACGCACGCACCTACATGTGCATATGTAATACATATACATATGTATGTATGTATGTATGTATGTATGTATGTGTATATATGTGCATATATTCACATACATATGCATATACATATACATATATATACATGCACATACATACATGCATAAATAAATACATATATATATGTATGTACATACATACATACACATGCATATACATGTATATATGTATGTATACACACACATATATATAGAAAATAAATACTTCAATTTTATAAGAAAATAGAAAACGAAAAACAGAAAATTATTTTCTGTAAGTAAACGCATCCTAAACTTTTATTTTTCATTTCATTTTAAATTATTTTAACTGAAATAAATATGAAAAGTAAGGGTGTGTTCCGTGAAAATTTTATTTTCGATTTTTGATTTTTTTCTTTAAAATAAAACCAAAATGCATTCGACTAATTTTTTTCTGTTTTGGTTTTGCAATAATTTAAAGAAATGATTTTCACATTAAAAATAAAAATTAAAAATTTTTAAAATATGATTTTTATCTTTTTGTTTTTGTTAATAATTTAATTACTTTATACTCATTATCATCATCACTACCAATATCACCACACCGCCGCTACTGCCACTACCACCAACCGCCACTGCCGACACTGTCGCTGTTGCTGCCACCACCAATGCTGTCGCTGTCGTCGCCGCCGCCACCATACTACTGCCATTGTCATTGCCGTCGCTGCCACCAAACCGCCACCACTACCACCAGCCGCCACTATCGTCGCTGCCACCACCACACTTCCCCTGTCGCCGTTGCCATCAACCCCCTACTGCAGCTACCACCACCACTACACTGCCGAAATTATTATCATAATATACATGAATAATTAAAAAAGTATAATACAGTTTTTAAATATAAAATATCTTTTTAAAAAAATAGATAATAAAAACTGAAAATAATTTTTAAATTTTAAAAAATAAAAAACTAAAAATTTTCAATTTTACCGAATACACCCTAATTTTTAAAATAAATACATTATTTTAAATAAATAATATAAATAAATAAATAAATACATATTTTAAAATAATAGAGAGGGTTAGAAAATTTAAAAAAATAAATTATTTTAAAACAATTTTTTGAACAATAAATTTTTTATTTTAATAATATAAATAAATAAATATATATATATATTTTATGGTTTGAAATCAAAATCAACTATTCGATTCTGGTTTAGTTTTGGCTATAATTCTTTAAATGTAAAACCATAATAGAACAGTCTTTTCACATTTTAGTTACAATTTAAAATTATAAACCATTAATTATGGTTCGGTTTTAATTTTGACCTGTTTGATTTTGATTTGAATCTTCACAGTGTAACCCTTGCACGGATTCTGATAACCAAAACATATCACCCGCAACATGGTACCTCTTGGAGCCAAAACTTCAACTACTTTAATATTCTTTATTATTATTATTATTATTATTATTATTATTATTTGGAGTATAATGCTACAAAATTTATGAAAAAATAAAATATAGAATTTATCTCCTTAACAACAGGGCTACACATCTTAATATCTTTTTACCAACCTGTAAAATTGATTATTGAGTAAAACTAAAAACTATTCGTTGTCATCACTAATCAGGATTGGAGCAGAAAAAAAGGGGGAATATTCATGGTAAAAACTAAAAAGATTCTTCTTCTTTTTCTTTTTTTTTAACCAAGTCAAAAAAATCATTAATTTACGGGCAAAAAAAAAAAGAATTTAGGAAGTAGTTAAATACGGAACGAACCCCTCCTCATTTCCCTCCACCACATTATGCGCATACACTCTTCAGTCTTTACAGTTTACACTTCCCAAATTCTCTCTCTAACGCATTGCCTTCCTGTTACTCTCTCTACTCTGTTCCTTTACGTTCTAAGCTTTTCTTTTTGGTAGACCATTCCTCTTTATCTCTTTTCTCTCTGCCCAACTGTAAGTTTTTATATTTTTCAGTGTTTTTATTTTCATTTTACTGTTTTTTTCTCTTTAATTTATTCATTTTTCTCATTGTATTTGATATCAAGTCTGATTTTGGTTTTCGAACTATCATTTTCTCAATCCAAACAGTATTTCCCACTTTTATTTTTCGTTTAATTGCGTTATATTTGTTTCTCTAATTTAGCTTTTGCATGTCAGCTAGCTCTAGCCACGAGATGATGGATTGATAATTCCTCCCTTGAGAATTATAATTTTGATAATTATTTATTTTGGATCAACATTAAAGTGATTAGTTTTGCCCAGAAATTTAGAGGTGATGACAATTTCTGTTGATTTCTATTCCCAGTATTCTTCACATTAATGTAATTTGATCCATATTGGAGAATTTTATTTTCCTTTGGGCTGGTGTCGATTTCTCCATTTACCTTGTATATTTGTGGCTTGCATCTTTCTTTCTTTTGGATTACTAAGCTTTTGTCTTCTTCTACTTTTGCTTTTTAAACCCACTTGTTTACACAAGTGTGGAAAAGCTTTCTCCTTTTGTCTTTTTCTCGATTTCTTTTTGTTAATATTTTATTCAAAAGACTAAAAATTTGATCTTTTGTTACACTGTTTCAGGGGAATTCATGGCAGGGGATCAGCTGCAAGTGCTTAATGCACTTGACGCGGCCAAAACACAATGGTATCATTTCACTGCGATAGTAATTGCTGGGATGGGATTTTTCACTGATGCTTATGACCTCTTTTGCATCTCCCTTGTCACCAAATTGCTAGGCAGAATCTACTACTATAAAGAAGGATCTAAGAGTCCTGGATCTTTACCAGAAAATGTAGCAGCAGCTGTGAATGGTGTTGCTTTTGTTGGCACACTTTCAGGCCAGCTTTTCTTTGGATGGCTTGGTGACAAAATGGGTAGAAAACGTGTATATGGCATGACATTGATGCTTATGGTCATTTGTTCCATTGCCTCAGGCCTCTCTTTTGGCCACACTCCTACTTCTGTCATGACCACTCTTTGTTTCTTTAGATTCTGGCTTGGTTTTGGCATTGGCGGTGACTACCCACTTTCTGCTACCATAATGTCTGAATATGCTAATAAAAAGACTCGCGGTGCTTTCATTGCTGCTGTTTTTGCAATGCAGGGTTTTGGTATTTTGGCTGGTGGGATGGTTGCTATTGTAGTCTCTGCAGCTTTCAGGTCCAAATTCCCTGCTCAGCCTTTTAAAATTGACCCACTTGGTTCTGCTGTGCCCGAAGCTGATTTTGTTTGGAGGATTGTTTTGATGTTCGGTGCAATCCCAGCTGCTCTTACTTATTACTGGCGCATGAAAATGCCCGAAACTGCACGTTATACAGCCTTGGTTGCTAAAAATGCCAAACAGGCTGCTTCTGATATGGCCAAGGTGCTTGAGGTCGATTTAGTAGCAGAACAAGAGAAGGTTGAGAGATTGGAAAGAAATGATTTTGGTTTATTCAGTTTCAAATTTGTTCGCAGCCATGGCCTTCACTTGCTAGGAACCTGTACCACTTGGTTCTTGTTAGACATTGCATTCTACAGCCAGAATCTATTTCAGAAGGACATTTTCACAGCTATTGGGTGGATTCCTGGGGCGAAAACGATGAATGCCCTCGATGAAGTCTTTAAAATTGCTAGAGCACAAACTCTGATTGCTCTTTGCAGCACAGTTCCTGGATACTGGTTCACTGTTGCCTTAATTGACAGAATGGGAAGGTTTAAAATTCAGTTATTGGGATTTTTCTTCATGACAGTATTCATGTTTGCTCTGGCTGTCCCGTACCATCACTGGACTCTGCCAGACAACCGAATCGGATTCGTTATCTTATATTCATTGACCTTCTTCTTTGCCAATTTCGGTCCAAATGCAACCACATTCGTGGTGCCTGCAGAGATCTTCCCAGCAAGATTGAGGTCTACCTGCCACGGTATATCAGCTGCATCAGGCAAGTTAGGAGCAATGGTGGGTGCCTTCGGATTCTTGTACTTGCAAAACGGAATTGGAGTGAGGAATACACTCTTAATTCTGGGTGGAGTGAACTTCCTAGGAATGATCTTTACACTACTGGTGCCTGAGTCAAAGGGAAAATCACTAGAGGAAATGTCTGGTGACGCTCAAGGAAATGAAACTGGTGGAGTATAAGTATGTGGTAACTTAGTATAGCCTTGAAGAAGGGACCATGGTTATGTGAATATATTTTTGATGCTCTATAAGTTTAGATGTAATAAAGCTCTTGGATGGTGCTTTCTTTTGTTCTTACTTTGCTGTAGTTTCAGAACCGAGACTATGCCTTAACTCTTAACTAATGTTTCTCAGATTTAGAAGTAAAAGTTCGTATCTTTTTATTGTTCTCTTTTGATTGAAGAGGTTATTTATTTATTTTCAGTTATCTGAATAGCCATATTGGATTGGATATTTGGAAAATTCTCAAAAAAAAAAAAAATCTTACTCCTAATAAGCTAGCCTTCTTTGTATCTTAAATTATTAATATTTCACAAATATTTTCTTCAAAATTAATGTTTTTGACATTTGAAATTTTTCTTATCATTAAGACAATAGATTGACCATTTTAAATTAGTTCCTCACAACTAACTCTAATCAACATTGAAGTTGATAATTACATTGAGGCAGTTGAATGCTTTCTAAGCAATTAGAGTTTAAAATTTTCTCTCTATAAAGATATTTTAACGGTATGATGGTTTAGTAGTAAAGAGAGGTGTTCTATTCGAGTTTCTTCAATCTCTTGTCTAAAAAAAGATTAGCGAGGCCAACGGTTGTTTTGGGCTTAAAATATGGCCCAATTGTTTGTTTTTGCTATCCGAATTTGTGTTCAACCCTGGGGCTGGGCCTTTAATTTCTTAAGGTCATCTGGGCCTGAATTTTGTGTTCAGTCTATTTTGTCATATCCTAAACCTAGAATCCCTGCAATGAACTTTGAAGAGCGGAGACTATGTAATTGGGCCCTCTCATGTCCAGCGCCCCACAAGAATAGCCTCCTGACTCGATTATTTGTATTATGGTCCCAAAATATCAAATCTCTAAGAAACATTTTAGGGCTGGTAACAGCATGACATAGACCTGCCCAAAGCTAATCCTCTAGCCAAGTTTGCATGTGATAAAGATATTGAAGGCTTCTTCTTCTAGATAAGAATTGTTTGGATTCAGACATTCAACTGTACTTGCTTTCTTAACTTCTAATCTATATTTTTTTTACATATTTGTGGAGAGAGAAAAGGAGACGGGTTCAGAAATTTGACACCAAATATATTGGGACTAAAAGATTACTCAATTAATGATAGTTCAAACTATGGGGCCCGCATGACGGTGTTATTCCATGCAAATAGATACTATCATGACGCCAAATATACTTTTTATTTATTTATTGAGGACAAGCATAGCAGACAAAATTATTAGATTGTATACAAAACTATAGCAGTGCTTTTGTCTGTAATGCAATGTTATTAGAAGAAGAAGTGAACACTTGTACACATCCTCTTTCTCTTTTCCATTAATTTGCATCGCTTGACGGTTCAAATACGTTAGACTTTATTATACAATCACACTGAAGACAAGAACTCAACTGTCGAAGAGAAGCCAAAATGCCTCCACGGAATATGCATAAATATTAAATCAAAATTAAATAGGTAATATTTTAATTAGCAATCAATTAAATTTTAAAAGAAAACTTATAATATGAATATGGAAGAGATAAGATATCAGTATCAACTCCAATACATAAAAGGCAGTAAAAGAAAAAGAAATATGTAATAATATGAAACTCCAAATATCATACATATAATTATTACATATACAAAACTTCTTCTTCTTCTTCTTCTTCCATAGTCAAACAAAAACATCCTCTTGGAAAACCGATACTATACTTGACATACACACAGTTCTCTTCTATTTACTATATAGTATATATACTCTGCATAATGCACTCCATTTTCTTCTTCTTCATGCTCATCCTCCTCCATTTGCCACCCATGGATGTCCTGTGACAAATAAGTTTATTAGATTAATTAATTATTTTGCAAAATTATTGAGTTTAATGTACAGAATTAAGCGTTAATGAACTTACTTAACACTTGTTCAGCTGAAAACCTCTTAGAAACGTCTTTACAAAGCATCCTTCTTAACAGATCCTTAACGCCAGGAGATACGGCGTGAAAAGCTCTTGGCGGAAACCTCAAATTCCCTCTCAAAACCGCATCAAAAATCTCTACGGCCGTTTCCCCGTGAAACGGCGGAAATCCAGCTAGCATGACATATAAAACCACACCGGTGCTCCACACATCCACTTTCTCACAGTACTCGCTTCCAGATAAAACCTCCGGCGCCACGTAGTACGGCGTTCCTACAACACCAGTAACCGGCTGTCCCTCAATAATCACCTCCGCGGACCCGAAATCGGCCAGCTTCACCGAATTTCTTGAGTCCAATAAAATATTCTCCGGCTTAATGTCGCGGTGAACGACGCCGTGGTTGTGGCAGTGAAACACCGCCTTCATTAACTGAGTAAAGAGGACTCTGGCTTCGTTTTCAGAGAGAACGCCTCTCGCGCTGATTAAATCGTGAAGATCCTGACCGGAACATAGCTCGATGACCACGTGAAGATACGATTCGTCCTCGTAGACATTGTGGAAGTTTATTATATGAGGATGAGGAGACAGAAATTGGAGAAACTTGGGCTCCGAGAGAAGACATTGGGCGTCGATGGAGTCACCGGAGGTGAGGCTTTTATCGATGGACTTAACGGCGAAGGAGTCACCGGAGCAGCGAGAAGTACACCTGAAAACGGTGCCGAATCGTCCCCTGCCGATCTCTTCGGTGATAAAGAAGTCTCTGTTTAGCGCTTGGCTCATTACGTCTCTGCTGTGTTGGGTTTCTTAGTTGTGAATTAAATGGCGGTGTTTGGTATAATTGTCTTTTAATAGAGAAAAAATAATTGCAGAGTTGTTTAAGGAATGGCTTATGGAATATTCGATGGAGAGAGAGATTCCGAATTGGAATCGGTGAGTTCGAGAATCTAACGGCTGGAAACAGCCGTCACTGAGATGAAGAAACAGTTGGATGGGGAACGGGGTAGTTATTTTACGAAATTACAGATGTGGCCCTGCTTTGCGTTTGATTGATTCCGTTTCCGTACTGGTAAAGAGGAAATTCGTACGCTAATGGAACTTTGTTACGGTGGATTCAATTCCGCCCTCGCCGTCCAACTAATATTATAATTAATGGACAATGAACTTGAAAAAATAATTCGGTAATTGTATTTAATTAAAAATGTAAAATATTTTTAATTTTTTAATAATATTTATAATTATAATTAAATATTATATTTTTCTTTTAGAAAAACACAAACGATGAGATGATGCAGCAAAAACTCCTTCCATATTTGGTTCAACGTTCCACTATAGAAAAAGAAAAAAAAAAAAAAAGAAAGATTGCGTGAAAGATATCGATAATCTTAAATTAATATTATTTTATCAAAGATTGGCAAGTGTCTGCATGTCATGTGCATGATGTATTTTGTCCGAAATCGCCGATGGCTACTGAAGGTGTCAAATCCTGTAAATTCCATCCAATTCTATTATTAAATGCGCTTTAAATTTGATTTAATTCGTTAATGATTTGTTTTATACTTTTATTAGTGAAGTTTTTTAAAAGATAATTTGATTTGGAAGCGATTTAATTAATTAATTAGTTAATTATTTAAGAAAGGAAAATGGGTTAAAGAAGAGCTCATCATGCACTAACAAGACAAATAAATAAAACTTTGTCGGAATTGGGGAGTTGGTAGAGTCCAAAATTGCAAAAATACAGACGATATCTTACATTTGGGGGCAACTTTTGAAGAGGATGAAAGGTCCTCAACTTTCCGGTCCCACAAATTGCTCATCTAACGAAGCTTACCATTCCACAGCCACGAAAGCATATTGCTTTTTTTTATTATTATTATTTTTTAAATAAACATGTTGCTTAATTATGTATTTTTCACGTGAGAAGACACTATTTGTATAGTAAATATCCAAACATGTTACGACATATTCCCCCATTTTTTACGTTAATTAATGATGATTAGAGGTAAAGGCGGGTTAGCGGGGAATCCTTTGCCGAAAGAAAATGTAAAAAGATATGAAATTGAAGAATTATTTAATAATTAGTTTGTTAGTTAATAGTTTGTTATTAGTTTTGTTAGACGGTTATTAGTGTTAGACAGTTATTAGTTTTCTTTTCTTCTTTCTTTGTAACCATCTGTATTACCTTTCCCTCCTATATATATATATATGAGGGCTTGTACTGCTAAGTAATAATAAGAAAATAGAGGTATTTTTCATTCTGAACATGGTATCAGAGCTGAGGAATTAGATCCAAAGCGGTTATTTTTTCCTCTCTTCTTCTTACTCTGTTCTTGGTGAACAGAATTTTTCTTCTTTTTGAATCTTGTTTTCTTGATCTTTGCTATGGCTAGAAATCAAGGAATGACTACTGTTGGCACTGAGAATCCTGGTGCTACGATTGTTTCAGCGGTTCTCACTGGAACAAATTATCAAACATGGAGCAGAGCTATGAAAATAGCTTTGGCGGCGAAGAAGAAGCTAGGATTTGTTACAGGAAAAATGAAGGAACCAGATGAAGAATCAAATGAATATGATGATTGGTACAGTTCAAATGCGATGGTAATCTCTTGGATTCTTAATGCATTATCTAGGGATTTACATGAGAGTTTTGTCTATTCTACTTTAGCAAAAGTTTCTTATGGGACTTAATGAGACATATGATCATGTTAAACATCAGATTTTGATGCTTGGTCCAGTGCCTAGTATTGACAAAGTTTATTCGATGATATTGAACATTGAGAAACAAAAACAGATTAATCTGAGTAGTATAGAAAACATTGACAGCAGTGCTATGTTGGTCACGAACAAAATTAGAGTGAATACTTTTGGATCTGGAAAATACAAGAAGAAAGAACTGAGCAAAAGAGAAGATAAGCACTGTAGCTATTGTAATGTAGATGGACATATGAGGGATGGTTGTTTCAAGCTTCATGGATATCCAGAGTGGTATAAAGAACTTAAGTTGAAAAGAAAAGCAGAAGCATCCAAGGGAAGAGTGAATATGGTAGAATTTCCAATGACTGATGATGTTGACTGTGGAAAAAGTCTGGTTAATAATAAACAGCAGATAGATATGTTTGGTAACATGAAGGAACTCATCCAGCAAGAGGTCGGGAGGTTATTGAAAGGGAAAAATGGTTTTGAGCCTGAAGGAGTTAATTTTGCTCAACTGCAGCACTTTGCAAGTAATCTTGCCAATAATAAGTTGAATTTGTCTAACCCATACTGGATTTTAGACACAGGTGCCAGTAATCACATTTTTTTTATTTAACCTTGTTCACAGACATTAAATCAACCGTTCAAACTCACTCAATACACTTACCCGATGGATCTTTCAAGAATGTGTTTAAAACTGGAAACATAAACCTAACAGACACAATAACCTTGAGTCATGTTTTATACGTTCCATCTTTTAAATATAATCTGTTGTCAGTGCATAAGTTGCTGAGATTTAACTCTATCAGTATCCATTTTTATACTGATTTTTGCACCCTACAGGACCTGAAGACTAGCTTAATAATAGCAGTTGGGAGAGTTGTTGGAGGATTGTACATAATAGATGAAAGTTCATTCCGAACTGCAGTCATACAGTCTTTTATGCATTCTTCTAGTATAAATTCTGTCAATGTAGCTATTAAGAATAAAAACCAGCTGCTTCATCAGCGGTTAGGACACCCTGGAATAAATGTAATGAAACGATTGACTTCTATGAATATAGATAAGTTTGCTTCAGACTCTGTGTTATGTGATGTTTGTGCTAGATCTAAGCAGACTAGATTACCTTTTAATCCTAGTAATTCTCGAGCTCTTCATATATTTGAGTTGATACACATGGATGTTTGGGGTCCTTATAGGCAGCAATCATTAACTGGATCTAGTTATTTCTTGACGATTGTAGATGATTATAGTAAAGCCATTTGGACTTTCTTAATGCAAACTAAGACACAAGTATCAACGATTGTTTGTAATTTCATAAAATTGGTTCGGAATCAATTTGGTGTTGAGGTTAAGAAAGCAAGGACTGATAATGGAACCGAATTCTTGAGTAATACTTGTCAGGCTGTGTTTGCTGATAATGGGATTGTTCATCAAACATCCTGTTCCTATACTCCTCAGCAGAATGGGTCTGTTGAAAGGAGACATAGACACATAATTCAAATGGCTCGAGCTTTGCTTTTACAAGCTTCTTTGCCTAATCTCTTTTGGGGGGAAGCAGTCTTACATGCTACATATTTGATAAACAAATTGCCTTCTTCTGTCCTTGAGTGGAAATCACCATATCAATTATTACATGGAGCTGAACCTGATTTAGAAATGCTTAGAGTTTTTGGGTGTTTAGCTTATGTAACTGTAGTTAAACCGGGCCAAGATAAATTCAGTCCTAGAGCAGTTAAGGGTGTCTTTCTAGGATTTGAACCGAGAAAGAAAGGTTTTAAGATTTATGTTTTGAAAGAGAAAAGAATCATAGTCAGTAGAGATGTCGTTTTTGATGAATCTCAGTTTCCTTTTTGCATGACACATTCTCCTTCTTCTTCTTCTTCTTCTTTTACTCCTATTCCATTAGTTTCTCCTGCATCTATTGATTCTCCATTTGTCAATATTCCTTCTTCACCTACTCGTAATCAAGATCTTCATTCAGAACCAATTGATCAACCACCACACAATCAAATTCTTCCTACATCAGTTCATCGTACCCGAAAACCTCCTAGTTGGCTTAATGATTTTGTTGTTAATACAGTTAACACACAACCACTGTCTCATTTTAATGTTCATGCTCCTAATTCTTCATCTCATACACCCAACACTTTCCCATATGTCATTTCACCCTATTTTACATCTGTTCATCATACTTTTCTAACCAACATACAAGACCTTACTGAACCTAAATCTTATACTGAGGCCAAATCTAATCCAGAATGGGTGAAGGCAATGCAAACAGAATTGGCAGCATTACAGCGAAATCAGACTTGGGTTCTCACAGATTTACCAAAAGGAAAACATCCTATTGGTTGCAAATGGGTTTTTAAACTGAAGTTGAAGCCCAATGGCACGATTGATCGCTATAAAGCGCGGCTGGTTGCTAAGGGATATAATCAGATTGAAGGGTTGGATTTTCATAACAGTTTTTCACCTGTTGCAAAGGTTGTTACAGTTCGCATTTTTTTTGCTATAGCTACAGCACGTAACTGGAATATTCAACAGCTGGATATTAATAATGCATTTCTTCATGGTTCTTTAGATGAAGAGATATATATGTCTGTTCCCGATGGTTATCCAGAAGAAAAAGGACAAGTTTGCCGTCTCACAAGGTCTTTGTATGGCCTTAAACAGGCTTCTCGTCAGTGGAATCATGAGTTGACAGTTCAATTAAAGACTTATGGGTTCATTCAATCCAAGTTTGATTCTTGTCTTTTTACTTTCAGTTCATCTGATTGTTTTATGGTTTTGTTGGTTTATGTTGATGACCTCTTAATCAGTGGTACTTCCTTGACTGCCATTTCAAAGGTCAAGCAGTATCTTCATAATCTTTTCACTATTAAAGATCTTGGAGAGGTGAAATATTTCTTGGGTTTGGAGGTCTCTCGTTCAGAGAAAGGCATTTATTTGAATCAGCGTAAATATGTTCTTGATTTACTCAAGGATGCTGGTCTCTTAGGTTGTAAGTCAGCAGTGGTTCCTTTGTGTAAAGGTACAAAGTTGACACTTGAGGGTGGTTCTCCACTTGATAATGCTCAGTCTTATAGAAACTTGGTTGGTCGTTTGTTATACTTGGGCTATTCTCGTCCTGATATTACTTATGCTGTCCAACAGCTAAGTCAATTTGTTTAACACCCAACAACTGAACATATGCAAAGTGCTGAGCATGTTCTGAAGTACTTGAAGGGCACAGCTTCTCTCGGTTTATTTTTTCCAGCAACAAATCATTTTACTCTTACTGCATATTGTGATGCAGATTGGGCTTCATGTTTGGATTCTCGCAGGAGCTTAACTGGATATTGTATCTTTCTTGGTGATTGTCCTATTTCCTGGAAGACGAAAAAGCAAGCTACTGTGTCTCGATCCTCTGCAGAAGCTGAGTATCGTTCAATGGCTACTACTTGTTGTGAGTTGCAATGGATTGTTCATCTTCTTGCTGATTTTAACATTCCTGTTTCTTTTCCTGTTTCTCTTTACTGTGACAATCAAGCTGCAATTCATATAACTACAATCCGGTTTTCCATGAACGTACAAAGCATTTGGATATTGATTGCCATCTAGTTCGTGATAAGTTTCAAGAAGGCTTTCTCACTCCTGTACATATATCTTCAGTTGATCAACCAGCTGATATTTTTACTAAGAGTCTTTCTGTTCGACAGTTTGTAAAACTCCATTCCAAGCTGGCCATGGCTGATTCTCACCATGTCTCAGCTTGAGGAGGGGATGAAGAATTATTTAATAATTAGTTTGTTAGTTAATAGTTTGTTATTAGTTTTGTTAGACCGGTTATTAGTTTTCTTTTCTTCTTTCTTTGTAACCATCTGTATTACCTTTCCCTCCTATATATATATGAGGGCTTGTACTGCTAAGTAATAATAAGAAAATAGAGGTATTTTTCATTCTGAACAGAAATTCATTCGCAAGGATATGCTTTTCCTGACTTCTGGAAGAAGGAAAGGGCTGTGGAGATTGGGATTTTCTGCTTTTATTTGGTGCGTAGGGATATGCTGCGGAATCCGGACAATTTTAAGTACAGAACAAGGACTATCACAATTTACACACATGCATCTTCCAGACTTAGTTTTTATATAAATAGCTTCTCGATTTAGATGTATAATTGTTTAGCTAATTAAGTTTATAATTCCACAAATAAAAAAGAGTATAATATATACGATATTGCTTTATAACTAACATAAAAAAAAAAAAATCCTGGTTTAACATTACTTATCCCATGGATGAATCAGTTCCAATTGGCTTATCAATGATAAAGATTAAGCAACAATTTCTTATTTTTCTGGAAACTTTTGCCTTTTATTTATTCTTTAAAAAGAAAATTCCCTCTTATAATAAAGATTTATAGATATAATAAGGGTAGGGGTGAGCAAACTTTGGTTTAAAACCGAAAAATCGAATCAAACTGAACTGAATCGATAGAAAATTTCGATTCAATTTGAATTTGATTATTTTATAATTTTAATTCGGTTCGATTAAACTAAAATTATAAAATTTCGATATTCAATTTTATTTATTTGTCTCGGTTATTGAACCCAAGCGAACATTGCTCACTGCTCAGGCAATTAAGCAGTCCACAGTTCACACACTACTCAAAACTCCGTTTCGAGAACTTAATCTAATGGCTAGTCATTATTATATTTTTGTGGTTGTATTAAAATTGACCTTAATGTCAAAATGTATAAACTTGACTGACAAACTAGTGTGATTTAACTCTCTGTGTGTGGACATATGATTATTGCTTTGCTTAGACGCCACCATACCATACATACCACGTATTACAAACACCCATTGGAAGATTAATTTGTGTCCAAATATAATTAGGTGCAACAATAATACTGATAATTTATTGACTCTTCCATATTCCATTTCTGTTAGCTTTTTCTTCCACTTTTCTATATAAAAATTATCAAACGCTGAGTCATAGTTGCAATTAACAAGGTGAGTCATTATATGTATAGCCAATTAATATCGGTATGTAGAATTGTGGATGAATAAGTGGCCATGTGTCGCTGCATTTTTTAGATTATCAACAGTTTATTCAGGACAGTATTTTTTTTGTCTTATATCAGTATATCCAAATAAATTAATCAGGACCGTATTTAGCTAGATTCATATTTTGATTAATCATATAAAACAATATTCGGGTTCCTGCAACAATGCAACCTCCTTGGCTTAGGGAGTATCTTTAATTTAATTCCCATAGTTTATCATTAATTAATTAATCGGATTAGGCATCTAGCAGTGGATAAGTTGCTGATAGTTCTTATTTAGAAAACATTACGATCATATTTATTATTATTGATTGAATATGGAAGTCTCTCTCTCTATCTACTGCTTAGTAGAACTTGAAAACAGCCATGCAATTTTACCACGCATATCCTGCCAAAAATAAATTACCATGCATGTAAAAATTTCCGTTCTTTTCTTCCTATTTGAGCCACACGCGCGCGAAAATACAAACCTCTTTTCCAATTTTCTGAGTTGTCAGGCTTCAGCTTCCTCCCTGCACGACCAGTCACTCATGCCACATATGAAATCATTACCAGATTACCACTCATTATCATCTTAATTAATCCATATATGCAGAGCCTGCACAACAAAGGCCTAAATTATTACAACCATCAATAGAAAAACCAAAGAGCTGATGGTGTTTGCTTTAATTACAAAGCTGCCAACACTATTCAAAACATTTGTATAACTAACTTAATATAGATTATTATACATGCCTAACCAGCAGCCAAAGACTACGTTAAATGTCTCTACAACTGGAGCTGTGCAAGGAGATATTGTCTGCCAACAAGCAGATATATCAAAGACTACGTAGAGTTCAGTTATTTCAAATCCCACTACTATAAAACACCCTCTTCTCCATGGTCAGTAAGGCGTCATGTTCCCATTGCAACTGCAAATTCATCAACAGAAAATTTAGAGTGTATTAGAAGTCTTCAAATAAAATGGACTTGACAAACATAGATGACCAAGCACAGCTAAATTAATTCAGTAGAGATGCCCTTTTATAATCTGATATTGAATATCATGCTTCCATTCCTAGTAGTTCACTGGTTGTCTGTTTTGAGAAATGGCCAAGATGATGACAGTAACTCTTCTGATCATGAAATTGAAAATGACGCCTAGATGCATTCCTAAAAGCAAATATGACATCAATGCTTTTCATTTAGCTAGTGAAATATCACATCAATCTCAGAACAACAATACTAAATTTGCCATCTCTTTAAATTTGCAAGGCCAAGAACATGAAAAGTTGGTTTTTTTTTTTAAATAAAAAAAAAAGCTAGCAAAAATCAACGACATGATAAAACCATCAATTGTATTTTGAGGCTTCCCTGGCTCCAAAGAAAAGAAATTGAAGCCCTTTTCCTTATTTAGGTACTTGGTCGAGCAAAAGGCAAGCAAGAATGAAGGAAATAAGTGGATTGGGACAAATGAAGGACACAAATGGGTCCACTAGTACGCAGCTAAATAATATTTTCCTTTCCTTGCATTTCTCTCTCATTTTTATTTTTATTTTTTTCCTTTTGAAAGAAAAGTTTCGGTGGTCTTCTAGACAATGCCAACAGGATGATTCCTCTCAATGTCCCCCAGGAAAGCAGCTTCTACTTTCCTTTTTCCTTTCATCTCCTATCCCACTTCCATCTGAACAAATGGAATGCTAATGATACCAAAGGAACACAAATAATGAGCCTCAGACTGTTAAATCAACTGAATAAATTATGATTTTCAAATTCCAATCTAGAAAATTTATTTCTTGCGGCCTATTTGCTCTGAATTATGGTTTTGATGGGTGACAGGGCATAAAACTCTGGTTTAGATGACAGCAAACAAAATCCAGGACACTAAATGATCCAATCATGGACTCGGAAACTTTACACCTCTAAATATACGATGAATAAAAACACTTCCATTATCTAGAAAAGAAAGTGAGTTGTGTACCATCTTTGCCTGAACCATGTTCCATGTCAATCTGTACTTGCCATGGCTGCATGACATCAGATGATTCACACTCATTCGATGGCTTGCTTTCTAACGAGGAATAATACTGTGGAACAGAAAACGAAATTCTGCTGGTAGCCTGCTTCTTAGCTGCCGAAGATTCAGCTGTAGAGCATGTGTCTTCATCTGGTCTAGAAGTTCCTTTTATGTCCTTGTCATTATGCAGTTTATCTGGCTGTGGGGTGCCTTCTTTAAAGCATTTTGATCTCTTCCTATTAACTGGACAATTCTTGGGATTTTGAATTGTTGGTACCATCTGATCATTCGATGAATAACTAGGACAAGGAGCTTTTTCCTTCAATACAGCCTTCGGGATGGCCAAATTTTCAGTGGTGTCAGTGTTATCAACAACTTCTTCAATTGTTCCACCAGAAATTGAAGCCTTTGCAGCTGCTTCCAGTTCCCACATCTTGAATATAGCTTCTGTCAAACGTTCCCTAGCCACATCTAATTCAATTATAGGTTTTGGATAGTTTTGTCCCAATTCTACACCTGCAGCTTTAAGCACAGTGAGGGGCGCATCCCAAGGATGATGGATCCATTCAGTTGGCATTCTTGCAAGCTCAGGCAGCCACTGCCTCACATATTCACCCTCTGGATCAAATTTTGAGCCTTGAATCTGATCAAAGGAAATTTAGAAAATAAGGAACAAAAGAAGATGAACAGTTTTGTCATCTTATTAGTACATGCAAAATCTAATTCTCATTCAAAAACTAACGTTCTGTACAGTCAAGGAATTCCAATCAAGCATGAAGGCCTTAAAGCATATCCAGTACCAGAAAACAGCCTAATATATGGCATCATTGGATTTCCTTCCAGGCTTATAAGAACGGAGCTTTTATTAAAAAACATAAAGCTCTTAGTACTTCTAGTCCAGTTCAATTTTACAGTTTATGGCTCTTACTTTTCGGAGTTGTCCAGGTTTGTAAATTACAGTTTAGAACAGCACTTGAACACATTCATGTTTCTTTAGAGATTTCTATATTAGCTGAAAATGAAACAAAAATGAGAATATCTGATGGCAAAAATTTCCAGTGCAGACAGATTTTAACTACAATAATGGAATACACTACCATCAGAACCACAAGAGGCTAATTCACATCGTATAAAAAATAGCACGATTAAGACACATCTACACGTTACTGCTTATACTACTCCACTCCAATCAAAGGTAAGCTGTCACACAGCCTCAAAATACGAAGAGGTAAAACTTATGTTTATTTCCAAGTGCAGCTGATCCATGGCCTATAGGCAGGGGAGAATTTAAAGGGAGGCAGTTGGGGGGCAACAAAACAATCCTCAAGGGTACATGTAAATTATGTTATTGCCCCATTACTCCTAGAAAAATATAAAATGTGCAAGTTTTCCCCCCTTAAAAAAGAAAAATTTGCCCCTATAATCCTCATAAAATATAAGCTATATAGATTTGACCCTATTAAAAGAAAATGCCCCAATACGACAATACAATATGGGATGTGCAATTTTGCTCCCACTGAAATTACATTCTAGATCTACCCCTGCCTGCAGGTCTTTGGAATACTGAAATGGAAGAGATGAGTTAAACAAAGTGATAAACATCTACACAGATCCAGTTGCAAATGCTTCAGTAGATGAGAAATTGTGAACCTACCTCTGGGCTATCCAAACGTTCAAGCTCATGGCCATCCGGTAAGCTGCCAGATATGTACTGCCAACCAAGGATATCACTTTCCAAATCTGCATCTAAAAGTGTGTCCCAGAAATACTTCATCCCCCATCTCCATGGAAGAAGCAGGACCTTTACAGCAAAACTTGAAACTATCACCCTTATTCTATTGTGTACCCAACCAGTTGCCCAAAGCTCGCGCATACCTGCATCAACTAGTGGGTAACCTGTACGTCCCTGCCTCCAAGCCTTAAAATGGCCCTGGTTGACATTCCAGGGAAAATATTTTAAGTTGCTCAGCAATGACCTCTCATGAGTGAAAGGAAAGTTAAAACATAGGTAGCGGGAATATTCCCTTAGCCCAATGGATCTAAGAAACAAAGTCACGCTTTCTTTCCCTACCAAGTTATCTTCTTTTGCCCACAGTAACTGTTTCATTTGCACACACTGGAAAATTTTCCTGATGCTCAGTTCTCCAAAATGAAGATATGGAGACAAAAATGAGGTGGAATTCCCGCCAACCTTTAACCTATTCTTTGAATAATCAATTAGGTGCTGCTCAACAAATTCAGTCAGCACTTTATCAGCATTGCCCCAACCTGGGGACCATCCTCTTCCTAGTAAGGAATTGCTAGATTTTTCTGCTTCATCTTCAAGACCCAATTCCTCAACTGAACATTTTGGAACACTCCCTGCAGAGGAGAGGGCAAAAAATAAAACAAGAGGGAAAAAGAGAACTTCACCCTACTCATTCCATCACAAGGATGCACATTGCACATTTTCAGTATTTAATTACAAGAAGTGGCATAAATCACAAATTCATAGTGTTATAGAAAAACTAAATTAAGATCCTATAGTTATTGAATATTACCTTCAGCTGGCACCAATCGCCAGGGTGGAAGATGTGAAACTGGTTCCATTTGGATGTGCAAACATTTGTCCCAATATGCACTAAATGTTGTAAAAGCATGTCCATTTTCATCATATACTTCCCATGGTTCATACAATAGATCCCCATTATAACTTTGCACTGAAATGCCAATCTCCACTAGTTTTTCTTTGATTTTGTGATCACGGACAAGAGATACTGGATCTGGAGGAGATAAGAACAAATGATAAAACAGCAACTAGTCATCTTAAACTAAGAAACAGCACCATTAGCCAGCATTCATAAAACATTGCTACCAAGCATTCATGAAGCATGTAACCAACTTAGTCAGCATATACACCCTCATATGGAGAAATTAAGCAAAAAGATCCAATGGCCAGCAATAGATTCATAGCGCAATGGATACAACTTGGGGCCCAAAATAGAGCTGTTACATAGATTATTTTGATTCATAAACCAACTACACTGGGACAATTTACTTCCAGCATCTTGAATGCATGTGAATCGCAAATC
This sequence comes from Excoecaria agallocha, assembly GCA_037975025.1. NCBI lineage: Eukaryota > Viridiplantae > Streptophyta > Magnoliopsida > Malpighiales > Euphorbiaceae > Excoecaria > Excoecaria agallocha. Next base: position 105,468,042 of record CM075808.1, on the reverse strand, counting down.
TTTTTGTAGCAAATTTTCAGTCAGAAAACTTCTTGTTGTTGAGACATGAAAAATCTGTTAACTGTTTGAAGTCATTTAAGTTGATACAGTGAAAAGCTTGTTTAGTATCAGTGCACACGTTAAACAATCCACAAGATGAAAACCTTGGAATATCATTCATCTCACATCATGAAGAAATATATTTTGAATTTACGGTAATTCAGCATACATACATACATACATATCTATATATATATATATATATATATATATATATATATATATATATATATATCTGACTGTTGCTTTCACTCTATGGATTTTCACCAAATAAACGGTATATTACCAATTTGCACCGGTCCTAAGGAAAGAGAAACCCCTAGTCTTTAGGCAGTGTGCGCCAAGGAATTTTCCTTGGAGATGTTTAAAATTAAACTTTGCTTGGTATTTATTTTTATAAATCTATTAGTTGTAATACCTTTTTCAGGGTGACAATTTCAGCAAAGCAGGATGTAGTCAACATTTATGATATGCTCAATAAACAGTAAAGTTTTAGGTAGCAATAGTCGGCATTCATGAACTAACTGCCAAAATGTTAATTTTTCATAAGATAAAAAGGTGGAAGGAAGAAGACGACAAAAAACAGCCAAAGGAATTATAAAATGCAGTTCAATAGAACCCTTCATCAAAAAAGTATTCCAAGGAGAATTTGTTATGATTATAAATCTAGTCCAACCATTCAATCAAGCCAAAGATCATCACAACTGTAACAAAACCAAGAAAGAAAGCTTTTAACAAAGCATAAGGTTTCATACCATAGAGATGATTGTATACCACTTTTGTTGCTCCAATGGCATTGATGCAATCCAAAAGTGCAGCAAGAGTACTATGGGTTTTAACCAGTACAAGTTCAGCCCCAAGAGATTTCAGGGAGTTTCCCAAGTGAGTAAGAGACTGCTTCAGCCACCACCTCGACACTCGACCTGGGTAGAACTGCCCTTCTTCTTGAGGGCACCATATAAAGACTGGAAAGACACAGCCATCCCTAGCAGCAGCAGCTAAAGCAGGATTATCCTCAATTCTAAGGTCCCTCCTAAACCAAACAATGGTCTTATTGCTGCCCATATTTGGAAAACCAGATCTTTGAGGATCAACCCAAGTTCAAATCTTACACTGCTTGCAACAGTTACTCCTCATCTGCACTTCAAATTAAAACACCAAACATCCAAAAATTCTCTTTGATCACGGTACTCAATCAAACACCCACATGCCAGAAAAATTCATTCCCATATACCAGAAAACGAGAACTATCAAGAACAGAAACAGGCACAGAACGCTCCAGCCCAAGATACCAGCACCAAAAATTCCTGAATTCCCAGTTCAGCAAACACTACTTTAGTATTGTAGTTTGGCTGCTATGACCAGGAAGCCTCAATCAAGCCTTGAATCAGACAATACCCAACTCATGTCTACCCTCTATTATTAGTCTCCATTAATCCAAAACCCCCAACTTCCTATAAATAAATATTGGAGGACACCTTTCAGCAACCCAAAAAAGACAAGGAACTTCTCGATTGGCCTAATGTTCGATCAACTAACTTTTAACTCTTTTGACGAAAATCGAAAACCATAATTTATTATATGGATAAACAATACAGATCTGATACATGCACCAAACCGATTCCTCAATAATTTATATTAAAGAATAACACCCACAGAGATATAAGATCCCAACACAAATATATAATAATAATAATAAACAACGAAACAAGCTAACTGACACGAGCAGAAAGGATCAAAGAAAGAAGAGATTCCAACAGAACCCAGTTATTGTGGGAGGAAAGGTTCAAGTAAGGAGATAAATTTATGTACCGAAACAGATGCAAAAGCTGTAGCAGTTTCTACAGATTGGTTAAATCGATCCATGGGGAAATTGGATGGGAGTAAGAGTTGTCTTTATGTGAATTTGAGTGGGGGGATTGATCTATATTCGTGACGATCACGTGAGCAATGGAGATATTGATGGTGGTGGTGGTGGGACTTATTTTGTTTCCTTTCTCAATCCACTGTGAAAGTACAAAATTAAAAAAGTAAATTGAAAGAAAACGATGAGAAATTTTGCGCATAAAGTCTCAAAATTTGACATATGATAAGGATTACTGAAGCCAGATAGCGATGGTGGGCTGCTAATTACCATTTTTAATTAATCAAAATGCGATTTCTTTGGAAAAGAAGTACCGTGTTTCGTTTTTCTCTGCAACTTCAAACTTCACAATTCAATCAATCAAACTTTTCTTTTATTTTCTCTCTTAATTTATGTTTGTTTTCCAATCGAATTAGTAGGAAATAATTGGCCTTTAAAATGAAAAATAATTCAATGAATTATCATTGGCATCTTCAAAAACAACCTAGAGGTGAAAGGACATGCTGACTCGCATATTAATCAAATCCAATCCGGCATTTTAAGATAGCGATAATGAAAGTTTCTTGGAGATCTGAAACGGAAATTAACAACACGCCATGCATGTAGAATCGTCACCAATCTCAATCGATAATATGTTGCTATTTTAGGCATAATATATTATAAAATGACAGTCCAATACGTACAGTTTTGCCAACGCCAATCCCTTTATATTTGTCCCAATTTAACACTTGTCCCTATTAAAATCCTACCATATAATAAAAATTTATGCGTTCAAAAAAATTACAATCACACAACTCTATCTCTATATCAAGAAAAAGGATTTCAAATCATCAAAAATTAGAATTTCATTTAACTATTAGGCTTTTTTTAATTTCTTTTTATAGTCATTTACATAAATTGAAAATTCTCCAACACAGACCAAAAAAAACATATTTAACTAAATTAGGTTCATCCTAATTATTCCAAGCTTTCCAATTTCGATTAGGAGATCTGCCATTTTAAAGGACTAGTTGCAAAGACCAACCTGTTTTTCTCCTAAACAAAATGACAAATCCAGGGCTCAATGACATAAGATTGCCAATGCAGTCACTAAAATACCATCACATTAAACGGTAATTAACCATTAATATAACCGAATGGAATATCACCTGAGAAGCATCATGGCAATGAGGAGCTCAATTCCTCTAGACCTAGTTATCTCTACCCATGAACTCCAGATCAGCCTTCCCAGGCAACGATTATTCAATACAGTTAAGCTATATGTACCCCAGGACAGCTACATACAATATGTTTCTCCAAGTTGCAAGGATCTCCTGGAGACTTCCATTTCATGCTCAGCGTGCTCGGTCTCTCAGCACCTCAAGTTCCATCTCAGTCGGGTCAGTTGCTTGGATTTCATAATGGACGCCCTCCATTTCTCTTCTGAACCTGTCCTTAGAAGTTGCATAAAGCATCTTTGCACGAATCCGAGACACAGAAGGAGACCTGAAAAAGAACATTCAATTCTAAAGAATAATACGTAATCATGAATTTGTAATACAATGTATAAATGAAACACCAGAGGATTTTTAGTGAGTCATCTGGGATAGAAACAAGTCATTAATTGATAAGCATATAAGATGAGCATATACCAGAAAACTGCATTCATAGCATTCACACAAAAGCAGGTTGATCAAGTTAAACTGCAAGTATAGTATGAAATCCTAAAGAATCTAATCCATCAGAATTGAGAAAGAAACTCACCACGCGATGAAGAAGATCTTGCTTTTCTGACAATTTTCAGAAGTCACAAAATCAAAGTCATACACAGCATATCGGCAATCATTCTCAGGCAAGGATGCAGTGAAATCATCATAGCTCTCAGCTGGCCCTCCGGTCTTCTCAACCACAACTTCTTTTTTCTTCTCATCAATCTTAAAGATGACATAACGATGAACCTTCTTTCTCTGCAGTTCCAGGAACGTGCTTTTGCTGTGCTCAGCAACACCCATGCCAGATGAAGCATTTCCCTAGTAAAATAATAACTCCAGTTAATACAAACATCGATCTTTTTTCTGTGGTCTAACAAAACCAAGCCCTACTCGTATACTGATACCATCCCATCATCCACCGACCAGCACCAGGGACTCCATGTCCTCTCCCCACTTGATAGTAACGAGAATGTGGTCCATATAGTCCAGGTTTTTCGTTGAATTTATTGGATGTACGTGCACAAAACTAGATATTAAATGGTAGGACATGGACTTCATGATCCCACAGTAGATTCATAATCCCAATTACAATCCAAAGAGCTTCCCATCATAAAAAGGTGAATTTACAAGCAATGCCGTTTCTAAATTGATAATTGACATCACTAATCAATGCGCGCAGTACCATCCATTCACTGCACTAAACAAATCAATAAATCGGGAACAGTACAGATCAATAAGCACTAAAAATTAAAAAAACCATGAGTCTTAACTAAAAAGGGCAGAGGCATTACAAATACTCGGATTTATATCCAACAACAGTAGATTTTGTCTTCCACTAAAACAAGCAAATCTAAGTAAATCTAGCAGAATATTCAAGCAACGTAGTCAAATTGCACAAAAAAAACCGATAGATCGGATTAAATATAGAAACATAAACAGAAGATCTTAACAAAACAGCGCATAGATAGAAAGCGAAGAGAGCTTACCCCTCTGAAAGCCATAGCCACTAAGGGAGAACAATAGAGAGAGAAACAGGAACCAGAAAAATAACAAAACAATTGAGAGAGCGGTTTTAGAAAATTACATTGACAGATTAGATTAGATTCTCTCTGGCTAAGAGATAGAGAAAGGAAGACAGAGGAAATAAACAGTGAAGAAGGGAAAGAGGTGCGCCGTATCGTGCCGTGTCTGTATTCTCTTCTGACTGTGAAGCCGATATGATCTGGTGGGACACAGTTTATATTTGATAGCGTGATCCTCCGTCTAGATTTTGCGTATGCTCTATTCTGCCAAACACGTGTTAGGATAGAATTGGAATGGATAAACCAGCGGTTGCATCTCGCTTGTCACCTGCCACCATTGGCTGATAAGTGTTCGTTCGTAATACAACTTTCCACTGATTTCAGGCTAATTTGTACACGCTCCTTCATATTTTACGTGCATAGTTATTTCATCCATGAACTCAATTTTTTAACTCAAAACTTCTCCAATTTAAATTTATCTGCCTCAAAATTCATTAGTGATAATATCCAAAATAAAATTAACTCTAAGACCGATTTATTAAAGACCCATAAAGAAATTTAAGATCAAAAGTCCATAAAATCCAACTCTCAAGGTATAAATTTAAGAGATAAATATATAACAAGGGGGCTCTCTCTCTCTAACTTTTAATACTCTCTCTTCATTAAGCTTTCTCTCCCCACTTCGATAGCTAACTTAGGCATCAGAGCTCAAAAGCCTGACAAGACCAGGCTAATTTTCTTTTTTACAGGTCATTAAAGCCTCTTTCACCATGACCGACGATATCTCTTTCTACGGTAAAATTTTGTGTTTTATTATTTGATACTTTCATTGAAAGTTGACGCCGGATCTGAGCTACTTAGCCTTAAATCGAAGAAAATTGACAGTCATGGACGACTTTAAGTCCCAAATCTAAAAGATCTTGAGCTTGATCTCACAATAAAAGCTTAAATCTGAAAGATCTTGAGTTTTTTTTCAAAGGAAATGCCTAAATCTAAAGATCTTGGATTTGATCTTGCAAAAAATGAGAGAGAGAAGTGATACGGGTGTTATGCTCCAAGAAAAATAGAGCAAAGTGACAACCAAACTCAACGGAGTGGCCTCCATTGGACAAAAGTGATGGTGAACAAACAGTAGGAAGAACAAATAAAATTGAAAAGCGAAAATCAAAAAGCAAATTTCAGTGGGTACATGTGCTCAAATTTCGTAAATGACTAGTATTGATTGCAAACCCATCTCTATCTCTTGAAAGATATGATGGATGAGTCCCACCTCTACAACAAAGAAGCATGTGATTACCTATCACACCTTTAAAGATCTGAAAATATATATTTCGAAAGTCTTTTTGATCCAACATCAGGTACGTATATTAAGAATTTATTTAATTGTTCTTTTAAGTTGATCGATCGGATCGGAAGATCATCCATCGCCAAGAACGGATCGGATGGATAACATCTCTTCGCCAAGAGCGGATCGAATCGGAAGACAATCCATTGCCAAGAGCGGATCGAATGGATAATATCTCTTCGTCAAGAGCGGAACGAATCGGAAGACCATCCATCGCCAAGAGCGGATCGGATGGATAACATCACTCCGCCAAGAGCAAATCGAATCGAAAGATCATCCATCGCCAAGAGCGGATCGGATGGATAACATCTCTCCGCCAAGAGCGAATCGAATCGAAAGACCATCCATCGCCAAGAGCGGATCAGATGGATAATATCTCTCCGCCAATAGCGGATCGGATCAGAAGACCATCCATCGCCAAGAGCGGATTAGATGTGATTTTTTTCGCCTCCAAGAGCGAATCGGATGTGGTTATCTTTCAAACAACATAAGCAACCGCAAAGCAGGTTAGTAAATATTTATAAAATTATTTGCACAATAAAATTACAAAAATTATTTGCATGATAAAAATTATAAAACGGGTAACTCCCCATAAGCGGGTAACTCTCGACCAAGGTATTCTCCAAACGGGTAACTCCCGACCAAGGTATTCTCCAAACGGGTAACTCTCCACAAACGGGTAACTCCCGGCCAAGGTATTCTCCAAACAAATAACTCCCCATAAGCGGGTAACTCCCAAAGACAAGGTTCTCCAAATGGGTAACTCCCCATAAGCGGATAACTCTCAAAGACAAGGTTCTCCAAACGGGTAACTCTCCATAAGCGGATAACTCCAAAAATTATCGAGCCTTTGATCTCAAAAATCGAATTGCGTGGAGGAGGACTAGTAATAACACCCAAAATAAAATTAACTATAAGGTTGGCCCGTTAAAAGCCCACGAAGAGGCCTAAGATTAGAAGCTTATAAAGCCCAACACTCAAAGGTATAAATATGAGAGGTAAATACATGACAAGGGGGGCTGTCTCTCTCTCTCTTTAACTCTTAATATTCTCTCTCCATTAAGCTTTCTCTTCACACTTCGATAGCTAACTTAGGTATCGGAGCTCAAAAATCCGACAAGACCGGACTAATTTTCTTTTTTGCAGGTCATTAAAGCCTCATTCACCATGACCGACGATCTCTCATTCTCTACAGTAAAATTTTGTATTTTATCAATTAGCACCTATTTTTATTAGTAAATCGATAATAATTTGCACATACAATTCTTTTATTTCTCACAAATTATAATTAATTCGTCCCTCAACTTCAAAATATTGTAATCTATTTTTTAAATTTAGTCCACTAAAAATCGGTTTTATAAACCACTAAATATGATCGATTAACCATCAACTTTTATTTAATCGTCAAAAAAAATTAAATATAAATTTTATATAAAATTTTTAATTCATCCATTAAACTAAAATATAAATTCTTAAAATTTAAAAAATACAACAAAAGTCATTAAAATTTCATAACAATATACTAAAATAAAATTATATAAGCATTAATTTACCACTCATCTACCTTTTAATATTGGGGCATAAAATAGATACATCATACAAGCGCAAATTAAACTCATATCTATATATATGTGTAAAATTATATATAAACCGATTAACCGTTAATCAATCAGTTAACTAAATATTTAAATTCATTAACTATAATTTTAAAAATTAAGATCCAAATGCACATTCATTTAAACTAGTTAACTATTAAAGTCAGTTTGAACTTGATTAGCGGTACAATAATAATTTAGTTTCACATAACGATTCGATAATAACGTATAATTGTAACGTTAAAATTGTTTAAATACTTTATCGAGATGGATTTTGCATTTGAAGTTAAGCTGTTAGACCTTTTTTAAGAAAGAAAAATTATAGATTAGTTGAACTGAAAAAAAATGAAAATTAATAAATTAATTTATGATTAATGATTTTTTAAAATCCACAGTTCATTATTAATGAACTTGTTAATAGAGCAATTAACCAACCCCCTATTAGTTAGTACAAGCATTCTCTGTTTGTTTTTTAAGTAGATAAGCATAAGCATATTCGAATTGGTTCAATTAATCAACAAATGAAAATCGAAATCAAAATAGCATAAAGGTTATTAATTGGCTAATTTCTTCCTTCTCATCATATTTAATTATTTATATGCCTCCAAAAGGGGCCTTGTAGGCGACAATTGCGCTGCGCCATAGAGGGAAACAAATTCCGAACTTTATCGAGGTTTTCTGTTTTTTCAAAAAATAATAATTGTTTTAAACGGTTCAGGAATTGCGCAGCTTTCTTGGGAATTCAAATTCCGCGCCATTATGGAATCTGAAGGTAACCGTTTGTTCATATAAAACCCTAATTTTCCCACTTACCCTTTTTTCTATCCTATCTTTTCAATTTTGTCGTATACCGGAAGAATTTGTTTTCTTTCCCCAGTTAGATTCTGAATTGGCTAATTCTCTTGTTGGGTGCTCGAAAAAAAATCATGTCTTTAGGGCAGAGAGGCGGCACTAATCCAGCGGCCATGCTCGCTTCTCTCATGGGCAAGAGAGAGAAGCTTCGTGAAGAGCTCCGTAACATTGAGAAACAGGTAATTTTCTATCTCTGTTTGGTTTCTAAGAATCTGAAAGAAAATAATACGAGACTAGTCCAACTTCACTTCATAAAAATCGTTGGCTTCTTTGTTGGGCTTGAGATTATGCGTCTAATTGTAGGTATATGAGTTAGAGACAAACTATTTACAAGATTCAAGGCACATCGGAAGTGTCCTCAAAGGTTTTGAAGGGTTTCTATCTTCATCGAAAAGTACCTCAAAGTAATTCTGTTTCCAATTCTCTTTTCTTATTGTGAGCATTTCTTGATATGGAATATATGTTTCATTGATTTAATTTTCGAGGGAGCCAAATTGTCTTAGTTTGACATTTTAGCTCATTTCTTACACTGCTTACCAGAGGAAATGAGTATTTTGGAATTTTTTATTTCCTCATTCAGAAATTGAGCTTTTGGTAGGAAGTAGAACAGAGATGTTAAATGTAGGAGGGAAAAGACGTATCCCTGAATATTGTAATTGCAATCAAGTACCCTGTGTTCATTCTCAAGTTCTGTATTGTTGGCTCTGCAGATACTCTGTTATTTTTTTTCATTAGCACTAATTTCAATCAATGAAATTTTTTATTAGCCAAAAATTTTTTTTATTGCCACTTCTTTTACAGGCTGTAAAAATTTGATCAATACAACCTATTGGTCCATATTTATTGAGAATATGAGTATGTTTCCTGAGATTATTACTTAATTATGTTTTAGAATGGTTTTCTTTGGGTGGTGAAGTATTGCACTCATGTTCAAATATCTTTAACTGGCATAAGTTTTCTTAGGACAAAATGACTGCTTGAAACAACTGCAGTATAAGTACCGATGGGAATTATGATTTTAGTTGAAAAAGGAATTCTCTTGAAGCCATAGAAAATGTCAAGAGACATTGAAGCAACTGAAATGCCTAAAGTATTTTAGTGGTAGGGGTAAAGAATTTATAGTATCTGAATTAAACATTGTATCATATTGCTTACATTATCACAAATGTACCTAAGAAACAAAAGTTCCTCAAAAGTTGTCAATATTTTGATTGCCGCTACTGAAAATGTTGGCTGAATGCAGATAATACTGTCATTTGATTTTATGAGATTTGATGCATATGTTATTTATTCCTGAATTAATTAGTTTTGAAAATATCAAACAACTTTATTAATTCCTTCCCCTTGGTCGAGAGGATTGATAAATCAATGTATGAATTTCAATTCGATTGCTAATATGGAAATAGCATATAAAAAACAACATTACAACATTGTCATATTTACTACAGGGCCCCTGCATATCCACATGTGACTTTCTACTTCTCATATCATTACATTCAATGGATTTTCGTGGCCAAAAATTCTGTTGAAATTCATCTTGCAGTTTAAAGAGGTCCAGGAAATTTCAGCCCGAAGATAGACTTTTCTCATTGTCATCAGTGACCTCACCTGCGGTATGTGTTAAATTTCTGATTCATCAGCAATAGCTGCTTCCAATTCCCATAGTGTTCTTCAATATTTAATGGAAAACTCATGATGAAAGAAAAAGCCTTGATGTGTATGTTATAACTTTGCAACATGTGCTTTAATGGAGGACTTCTGGCTTTTTGATACATCCTTGGGAAGAAAAATATATGTAGAGGCCATGTCATCTTTCTTGTTTAATAAACTTTTAAGTTTTTCTGTCCTCATTACTATTATTTTTTTTATTTGAAATCCATGTTTGATGTCCCATGGAAGCAAGTCTTTTATCAAGCAATTCCTCGTACCCATCTGGGAGTTGCAGAGTGTGTGTGTGTGTGTTTTTAATAAGTTGGGAAATTACATACAGAGTTATAATTCTGTAGATAAGAAACTATATTGTCATCATCTGTGTTATTTATTTAAGTTCTTAGTCTTCTGACAATTGAACTATGAAATTTAAGAATTGAATTGATTCTTATTTCTATTTTTATGCAGTCCCAAAATGTTTATGCAAAAATTATTTATATCCATTTTTGGGAAGCCCACTTGCTCATATATTTCTAGAAATTGGAAAGAACTCCAAGTCTAAACACAACAAAGACAGATTGTGCCACCAGCAAGAGGCTAATAGGGATTGCTTCTCAGCGTTTTGTAGCATATAAATGTTTTTCAGGGTATCATGCTAGTTAGAAGAACAAGCTGATCCCGTGTTAGGATATGTTTTATCAGCCATGTAGTTCTTTTCCTATCCTATAATGTGTGTCCTGTGCTGTTCGTGCTCTTTGTTTTTCCAGCATCAGTACATGTTGTAAGCATGATGAAGCTTATTTCACAAGTATGATGAGTTGAGACTTGCAATTGTTTAGATTCCGTTAGACTTCTTTGTTCACCTTGTTTCATTGATCTTCAGGCTGAAGAACTTGGAGTTGGACGGGATGGTAAGCTTGGTTTGGTAGTTTTGAATATCATGCATGTCAAAGCAACTTGTCATTTTTCTATATCTCCTTTTTTGGGTGCAGAAGGAAGATCTGATCTTGGCCCTGGCCGTTCTAAGGCTGGAAATATAACTGCTAATGCACCGTAAGTAGCAAGCCATTTCTATCCACATTGAACTATGGAAATGGTTAATGCATTACTGATACGAATCATGCCAACCCATTTATAGGGGGAAACCAAAGAAGGGAAGAACGCCAATAGGACCAAGAGATACAAAGAAACTTAGACCAACCGAAGCAGAATTTGATGATGAAGACGATCCTGATATGAGCTTGAGGTAACTAGTACGAATATGGCTATAGTAAATGTAAATTCTCGATGTACTTGTATGCTAGAGAGAAATTCTATGTACTAAAGTCTAAATAACCTACTATTAGATTGTGCTAATTCGAATCCTTGTAGGATGCCTGAATCATGTGATGAATCCTTGAGATACCATTAACTTGTTTTGTATTTTATCATTCATCTCAATTGTATTTTGTATTCTGAGCAACTAGGAGAGAGATATGAACCCAGTGTTTACTTCTGATAGAGTTTAATTGAACTATGATGTGACGAATGAGTTCGTGTTATACTCTCACTTCATGCTTGCAGCTAAGAATGGGCTATTCTGTTTTATTGGGCTTGTCTAAACCCAGGCCCAAGGTTCTCAATATGTCAGTCAGAAAGCTCCATTTCAGAAAGAATGTCAAAATAATCAAAAAGTCGAAAAACTAAAAATTGTAAACTGTGCATATCCGGAAGTGATAACTGATGGAAAATCTGTCTTTTGATAATAAAATGGAGCAATCGACAATTTATTGAAAGCCACACTAGGATTGGTGAAACTAGAAAACTGCTAGTTTTGTGGTTCCAAAGTCTGGTAACCAAATTGACCATCTCATATAATAATAATAATAATAATAATAATAATAATAATAATAATAATAACCCTTTTAATAGTTTTCAAAATACCAAAAGAAAATTGACCAAAAAAAAAAGCAAACGAAAGGGCTAGTTATCTGCCAAATTAGACTTTATTTTAATTTACATATGACCAGTTAATGGTCCAACGAGATTTGGTTAAGATTTTTTTGGATGCAGAGCACGCAGTCAAAATTTGTCATACGGCATAGGATATCTCTTTACATCGTACAGACTTGCTTGATACCTTGTTTATGGCTAAAAAATAAATAAAGATAAAGTCAACATTCTTTGTAGAACTGAACTTGTTAGACTCAGGAGGGGACAAAAACGACTGGTTGATAATAAAAATAAATAAACAAAATAATACTAAAATATATTCTTTTTATAAAAAATATTATTTCAATGCTCTATTTTATATTTTAAATCTAACAGCTAAGTATGATAAAAGCTATAAGGGGAGCTTTTCAATCTTGTCTGGTTAAAAACGAATCAAGTTGAAAATGTTGTTTTTTGCAGTAAATAAATAAATCATCTTTCGTTATATCTCTTCAATTTGATTAATTCAAAGTCAGTTTTATCCAACATCTAGATGGTATTTGTCAATTATAACTAGTGCACCAATGAGACATGAGAAGGAAAAAATATATAAATTCTTTTAATATAAAACTAAAAATAAAGTGTTAATTATGCACATAATGAATAAATAATTGCAATAAAAAATAATTTCAATATTTATTTACTAAAAATATGTATTAAAAATAGTGTGTGTATATATATATATGAGTAATGTCACTATTCAATTAGTTAGAGTTAGTGAAGCCAGCGCAGAATAAAATAAATAATTAAACAATGCTACTTTAAAAAATATAATTTGAATGACTAGGTCAAATAAAAAAAAAGAATATGAATTATTAATTAGACAAACATTGACGATGTCTTCGATCTGTTTAAGTGGATATGGAAATTGAAAGCACCAGTCAAATTTTTTTAATGGACATTATCTAATTGCAGATTTTATGTCCACAAAAAAAGCTGTAAACTATTAATTAAACTATCATTTTCCTTTTCGAAATTGTAAAAGTTTGAATTAAGACTTCTAAATACATATTTAAGATCAATTTTACTGTTTCAATATTTTGGATGGGATATAATAATTAATAGTGGATGAAAATAACAAATTAACTGTAAAATTGAACAGATGAGCTGTGGCGTCTCTGTCAGTGGTATGAATTCATTGGATTGGATCTTTTACCAAACTGGAGCCCGTCAAAGTCAGTTTCGTGGGCTAATAGTTTCCCTCTCTCACTATGTACAATAGTCGTTCTGATGATGATTATACGGATAATAACAATCAAGCAATGATTTAAAATATTATATTACAATATTAACATGTAAGACTTTCATTTTTGCACCTATAAGCTTTTAATTACAGAGTCTAATATTTTCGTTTTGGTTCTACCTTTTCTTTATATGCTCAATATTACAGTAGAAAAAGACCTATCACTCTTATTCAAAAAAATAGAGTATATATCCAGAATGAGGTAACATTCAAAATATTTATAGCCTAAAATTATGCTATAAACAAGGAAAAAAAAAAAGCTAAGCAAATCAAACAATACAGCAGAATATTAGCAACAATAATATATACAGATATGTACAGCTAATACTCCCCATCAAGTTGGAGCATGTAAATTGAGAATGCCCAGCTTGCCGTGTAATTTGTAAAATTGATCTTTGCTTAAGGCTTTTGTAAGGATGTCGGCAACTTAATTATGAGTGGAGATAGGATGAAGCTGAATAATTCCTTGTTGAACCTTTTCGTGAACGATGTGACAATCTATTTTAATATGTTTTGTTCGTTCATGAAATATGGGATTGGCAGCAATATGGCGAGCAGCTTGGTTATCACAGTAAAGAGTAGTATTGGTGGATGAAACGATACCAAGATCTTTGAGTATTGTGTGAAGCCATACAACTTCACGAGTTGTCATTGCCATAGATCAATATTCAGCTTTAGCAGATGAGTGAGAAACAGTAGATTGCTTTTTACTTTGCCATGAGATTGGACTAGACCTAAGAAAAATGCAAAAACCTGTAGTAAAACGTCTTGTCATTGGACAACTAGCCCAATCCGAGTCACTGTAAACTGTAAGTTGTAACGAACTTTTGGAGGATAATAATATGCCTTATCTTGGACTTTTCTTCAGATACCGTAATAATCCGTGAGCAACATCAAGATGAGGCTTGCAAGGTTGGTGCATGAATTGGCTTAGAATATTGATAGTGAAAGTAATGTCGGGTCTGGTAATGGTGATATAAATGAGTTGACCAACAAGTAGTCGATAAAGGGAAGGGTCTGAAAGCAAGTCGCCATTGTGGTCATCAAGTTTGAAATATTGCTCCATAGGGGTATCAGCAATGCGAGAGCCGGTAAGTCTAGAGTCATGAAGAAGATCAATCACATATTTTTGTTGGCTTAAATAAATTCCTTCAGGTGAACGAGCGACTTCAAGGCCAATGAAGTACTTGAGAGGCCATAAGTCTTTAACACGAAACTTACTAGAAAGAAATTTCTTGATATTAATAATAGCTTCAGAATGATTCCCTATAATCACAATATCGTCAACATAAACTAAAATAAAAACACATAAACAATCATTGCATAATATGAAAAGAGAATGATTAGCGTGGGATTGAAGAAAACCAATAGATAGTAAAGAAGAAGAGAATTTTGCAAACCAATTGCGAGAAGCTTGCTTTAAGCCATAGAGGGATTTATTGAGTTTGCAAACAAGATTCTTTTCCCTTTTTCTAGGATGACCAGGCGGTAAAAACATGTAAACATCCTCATGTAAATCACTATGCAAAAAAGCATTTTGTACATCTAATTGATGTAATGGCCAATTCTTGATGGCAGCACCAGCTAACAAGGTTTGAACAGTAACTAATTTAGTAACAGGTGCAAAAGTTTCATGGTAATAAATTCCTTCAGTTTGAGTGTATCCTTTAGCAACTAAAAATGTTTTATATCGCTCAATGTTTCCATCAAAATGTCATTTAATCCTGTAAACCCACTTGTAGGGGTGTTCAAAACCCGAACCGACCCGAATAACCCGAACCGAACAAGCTATTCGGGTAGGGTTGTTAGGGTTATTAGGGTAGGGTAGGGTTGAGGGTTTGAGGCTAATTCGGGTTCGGGTTCGGGTCGGGTGAAACCTTGATTAACCCGAACCGTCCGATTAACAACTCAAAACTCACCGTTTTATCCATACTATAAAATGGACTAATTTTCTGCCTTCCACGCCTCTTCTCTTCCACAGCCAAAAACCAAAATCCCTAATTTCTCATCTCACCCTCGCCTCATCGCCACGACGCCACCCCATCCCATTCTCGTTGCACCGGCCACCAGCTACTCCACCGGCCACCAGCTACTCTCCTTCTTGGCAAATTTTGTCCACATGTTATTATCTATTTAATATCTCTGCAAATTTTATTTTGTTTTTCTTCCATTTTTCTTTATATTCTGTGACAATCTGTGTGGCTTCTCTATGAGAATGACTCAACCTAGTTGCTAGCTCTGCTTTTAACATTTTGAATGGGTTATTCTATGTTTCTGTGCGCCACCTTTTTTTAATGGGTAATCCTGGCGTCGGAATCAATTACTGAGAGTAATATGCTTGTTTTTGTTTTTCGTTTCCTAATGTGTAGTTCTCACATGATTTCCTTGGTGTTCTTGGCCTCAGATTTAGTATGTTTGGCTCAACTTTCAATATTTTTGCTGGTAGCAATGTTGTTTAGAATTTGAGCACTTAAAGCTTTTGGGTATTCTTATTTTTCTTGCCGAGTTTGCTTTGTTGTAATATTGATCAATTTAATTCCTCATTATAAAGTAGTGGCATATATACAGAATATCTGTTTCTAATATCACCCTCAATAATCGCTACTCTTTTATTATTATTATTATTATTATTATTATTATTATTATTATTATTTTGTAGCTTTGTCAATTCGTAATTTTTAGGTGGAGTGGGTGAAATTTTGAATATGATGACCTCCAGAGCTTTCAGAAGTCTTAATTTAGTTACACGTGATACAAGAAAATCCTTTGCTATTAGACATACTAGTTTCTGCATTGGTAGAAGCTTTTAATAGTTGTTGAGTTTTCATTGATACAAGAAAATCCATATGCCAAAATTTATTCCAGCTGTCACTTTTTTACTCATTATATATTTATAATTGAAACAATCAATTTGAAGAGGGACATTATCGTGAGCTATAACTTTATGCCTAAACATCTAATGCATAAGGATAACGAGGGGAAATGAGGAAATTGAAAGCTATATTTTATTGCATTCTTAATTTTTAAATGTAAATAGTTCCAATTTGAATGTAACTTCAACGAAGTTAATATGCTACAGCCTTAACAAAATCATGCTTTTCAAATAAAATCAAGGAAAAACATAAATCTAGAATTGCCATTATTTTCAGGTTTTTCTCCTTTTCTTTGATCTCATAAATTTATATAAAATTTATTGTATGCTGTAATTATTGTCAATACAAACTACTTAAATAGTATGAAGATTTTACTCAAAATAGTGATATATGTTTTATGTTATGTTTGGTATGTGTGATCAATTTAACTTTAACTATATTATTTTTTTCCATTACTTAAATTAATTATTTTCGTTTAGGTTATATTAAAAAATGGATAAGAGTTGGATGTATACCATGAGATGGTCTAAGGAGTACATAGAAGCAGTACAATCTTTTATGAAGCTTTCAGAGGTCTTAACTTGTATCATAGTTGCTTTGTATATGGTGACTAAGATACAATAGATATAACTCAGTAAAAAACACTTAATAATCCAGGGCAAAACGGTTGGACAATTCTCCTTCTCAATTTCAGCCTTATCTATAATATCTATATTTGTTTTTTTATTTGTCTACTTCTGCTTGACATAAATCAAATTAATAGTTTGACCGTTTTTGTTTTTCGTTTCCTAATGTGTAGTTATCACATGATTTCCCCTCCTATTTATTCTACATTGTTTCTCTAATGGCAATTTAAGTAGAGATTTCATGGAAGCTGCTTGTGGTCTAATTATTTTTCAATACTCCATAAATAATTCTAATTTTTTTTTATGTTTTCAATTTGTAGATGTCTCAATCTCATAAAGACAATCCCTCAGCAACACAATTCAAGACAGCTATTGCACCCGAGCAACAAAGCAATACGCCTGATGTGACAAGCGCTTCTGTAGTTGGTGCAAAGAAAAGAAAGCCACCCCCACCAAGATCTATTGTTTGGGAGCATTTCACGCAACTATATGATGTTAATGGCGTCAGAAAAGGCAAGTGCAAACATTGTGCTAAAGAATTTTATTGTGACCCTAGAAAGCATGGCACTACTACACTTAAAAATCATATCAATAATTGTAAAATGCATCCACATAGTGTAGAAACAAGACAAACACAATTGTCTTTACAACCAACTTCTTCTGTTGATGGAAGCTCTACTGGGTCATTAGTTAATTGGAAATTTGATCAAGATTATAGCAGAAAGTGTCTTGCTTTGATGATCATACGTGATGAACTTCCTTTTAGTTTTGTCGAGGGAGAAGGTTTTAAGAAATTTGCTGCTAGTTTGTGTCCTTGGTTCAAAATGCCATATAGATCGACTGTGACACGTGATGTTAATCAATTGTATATTGATGAGAAAAAAGTTTGAGAGCTTTCATTAAAGAGCATGCTTATTCTGTTTGTATAACTACTGATACTTGGACTTCTATACAGAATATCAATTACATGTGTATGACAGTTCATTTCATTGACAAGAATTGGATGTTGCAGAAAAAAATCTTGAACTTTTGTCCAGTCGGTAGTCATAGGGGTGAGATGCTTGCACAGGACCTTGAAAAGTGTTGTAAGGAGTGGGGAATTTTTGATAAAGTGTTTTGCATAACAGTAGATAATGCAAAAACAAATGATAAGATGGTTGACACTTTGAAATATAAGTTTGTTGCAAAGGGAATTGCTATGTCAGATGGGAAATATATTCATGTTAGATGCATTGCTCACATACTAAATATTGTTGTTCAAGAAGGATTGAAAGATGTTCAACTTTCTGTGAAAAGGGTTAGAAATGCTTGTAAATATGTTAGATCATCACCTGCTAGATTAAAAAAATTTAAAGAATGTTGTGTGACTGAGGGAGTGCAGTGTTCAAAATCATTGTGCTTAGATGTGCCAACTAGATGGAACTCCACATATTTAATGTTAACCACTGCACTTGAATATCAAAGGGTTTTTGAATATTTTGAGACTGTGGATCCATACTTTAAAATTGAATTGGATGCATGGATAAAAAAGGATTTGGGTGCAAATAATGATTTGGGTGGTGTGCCTGTTTGGGTTGATTGGAAGATTGTAGAAAGAATTTCATCAATGTTGAAACAATTTTATGTAGCTACTTTGCGCATTTCAGGTTTGTTGTATGTCACATCTAACACATACTGGACCGAAATTAGTGATTTATATGCTAAGTTGTGTGATTGGAAAAGTAGCACTGATGTTGAGTTGAAGGAAATGGGACAGAAAATGCAAATTAAATTTGACAAGTATTGGGGAGAATATGATAAAATGAATAAAATTATTTATATGGCTTCTATCCTAGATCCAAGAGAAAAATTTGAGTACATGGAGGATGTATTTGTTATGATTTATGGTGAGCAGAGGGGGAAGTATCTATTTGATGGTGTGAAAATTGCCATATACGAGTTGTTTGAGGAATATAAGAAAAAAATGCAACCTGATTGTAATAAAAAAATTGGAATTCGAACAAACACAATTTCAAGTCAAACTGATATTGGGGAAAGAGGAATTTTAAAAGAGAGAATCAAGCGTGCAAGGGTAGAAAGTGGTGTTGCAGGGGATAGAAAAAGTGAGTTGGATTTGTATTTAAATGAAGCAGTGTTTGAAGATGATAAGGGAGATTTTGATTTGTTGAAGTGGTGGAAGCTAAATTCAGAGCGATTTCCTATCCTTTCTCACATGGCTAGAGATATTCTGGCAGTTCCAATTTCTACAGTGGCTTCGGAGTCAGCATTTAGCACTAGTGGTAAAGTGCTTGATCCATTTAGGAGTTCACTGACTCCTAAAATTGTTGAAACTTTGATATGTATGCAAGATTGGCTCCGAGGATCTAATGAACATATAAAGATCGAAGAAGATTTGGATGTTATTGAAAGACTTGAGGATGGTATGTATTTTTTATTTATTTGATTTAATATATTATATTATTGTTTGTTGATTATTGATTTTATAATTATTTATTCAATTTATAGAGTTGGAGAAATTTAATGAAAGTCAACTTAAAGCTAATCAGGAGGCCTCATCAAGTGTTAATCAAGAAACATCATCAAGCGTTAACCAAAGAACATCTTCAACAAATTTGGAGAATATTAATCTAGATGATTGAGTCATTAATAGTAAGGTAAATTTAATTTAAGCACAATTTAGATTGCATTTTGTTTGCTATTTGTTATTAATTTCATATTTTATAATTTTTTATATATAATTTATATGCTAGGTGGACATGAAGTAATTGAAGATCGAAGATGATGGTGTTCCTTTATGGCATATTTTATTATTTGCGTTTGGATAATTATTTTTGAATTATTATATTATGTGTGTTTGAACAATTCTTAAATTATTAGTTGTTAAATATTATATAATGTGTGTTTAAAAAATGTTTATATTGTCAGTTGCTATTTATTATATGATGTGTGATTGAAGAATTTATTTGGATTTTATTTATTGTAAATTTTTTTATTTGGATTTTAATATAATTTTTGTCATGTAAATAGAAAGAGAAATTTTTTTTATTTTAAAAATATATTTCGGGTTATTCGGGTGGGCTCCGAATAACTGCGGGTTGTTCGGGTAGGGGCCCGAACTATTAATAGGGTAGGATCGGGTTGAGATTTATAGTGTTGTTTGGGTTTCGGGTTGTTCGGGTTCGGGTCGGGTTGACCCGAACCCGCCCAATGAACACCCCTACCCACTTGCAACCAATGGGTTTGTAGTTTGATGGTAAAGGGATAAGAAACCAAGTGTTAGTTTCCTGGAGTGTATCAAGCTCAATTTTCATTACATTTTGCCATTCAGAAACCTATATAGCTTGAGAAAAAGTGATGGGTTCTTCAACAGAAGATAGAGAACTAAGAAAAGAGCGATGTGTAGTAAAAAACTTTGTATAAGATAGAAAATGATGTAAAAGAAATATTGTACCCATGGATGAAGAGTTTTGGACATTATAATAATGGTAGTCTTTAAATTTGTTTGGTGGTTGGGTGACTCGTGAAGATCAGCATGAAAGAGGTCCAATATGGGATGTGTTAGGCATGGAGATAGCAATGGCAGGAATAGATCCAAGGATAGATGTAGGAGCAACAAAGATATCATCTTAAGTTGATAGAGTTGAAGCATTTATTTGGTTAGTAGGAGTTGACATATCAATATCATGAATAGGTTTTGGTAAAGGTAAAGATTGTATTGTAGGCAATAAAGTATCATCATCCAAGGATTTGCAAGGAAAAACTCTTTCATGGAAGGTAACGTCACGGCTAACATAAATATCTTTAGTATGAATATCAAAAATTTGTATCCCTTTTGAGCAAAAGGATAGCCAATAAATATGCCAGGATAAGCACATTTATCAAATTTATGCTTGATATGAGAATTATGACCATAACATAAGCAACCAAAAATTCGCAAATGTGTGTATGTGGGCAATTTATTAAACAGTGGTTCGAAAGGAATTTTACCATTAAGCATCGTAGAAGGAGTTCAATTGATCAAGTATGCAGCAGTAAGGATACATTCACCTCAAAACTTTAAAGGTAAATTTGCTTGGAAACGAAATGCTCAAGCAACATTTAATAAATGACGATGCTTGTGCTCAACTACACCATTTTTGTTGAGGTGCATAAGCACAACTATGTTGATGTATGACACCAATAGAAGCAAAGAAATCATTACTCATGTTATTAAAAAATTCTAAGCTATTATCAGTGCGAATTTGTTTTATAGAAACTTTAAATTGATTTTTAATCATGAAAAAAAATTTTGAATGTAAGAGAAAACTTGAGATTTTTGTTGCATCATATATATCCATGTAATGAGAGAATAATCGTCTATAATAGTTAAGAAATAACGTACACCACTAGTAGATGCAATATTATATGGTCCCCAAATATCAACATGAATTAAATCAAAACAAGCTAAAAATTTAGTGCCACTGTGATTAAAAGGTAAACAAGTATGTTTGGCTACAGGACAAATAATGCAAGAACAATTGGTTAAAAAGAAAATATTTGAGTCTAAATTAATAAATGTGGATAGAACATTTGTACTTGGATGACCAAGACGCCAATGCCATAGATCAACATTATGATGATTTGAAGCAAATGCAACAAAATTAGTAGAATCATTGTCAATATGATAGAGCCCTTTATGTTCTTTACCCATACCAATCACTTTCTTCGTTTGTAGGTCCTAAAATATGCAATGGTTAGGGAAGAAATGAACACTACAATTAAGATCCTTTGTAATTTTACTAATGGATAACAAGTTGAATTTAAAAGAAGGAACATATAAAATATCTTTCAATGGTATGTTTTCGGTAAGATTGCAGGATCCAGTTTAAGATATAGACACATTATCACCATTTGGTAATTTTATTGGTGGACCATAATGTGATTTTGTATTATTTAAAGAATTTAAATCATAAGTCATATGGTCGGTGTAACCAGAATCTATAACCCAATTTCTAAAAGTTGGAGATGGAATATTTGAAGACATACCTGCAAAGTTGACTACAGGATTAGAATTGCTTGGCTGTATTAAAGTAAGGAGTTGTTGAACCTGTTCTTGAGTAAAAGGTAATGTTGTTGAATTATTTTCAGTATTATCGGCAATGGCAGCAATAGGTTTATTAGAAATATCACGTTTAGTTGATGGTCCAACCTGTTGATAATTCGAATTTCTAGGTTTCTTTTTACATCTTGATTCAGAGTGCCCATGTAGACCACAATAATCACAATGATATTGAAAACAACAATTTGAGTTACCAGACTTCTTTTGGCATCTTGATTCTGAATATCTATCCAGTCTATAATAATCACAATGATATTTTGTCTTGTCTTGGATTTTGTTTTGTTGATTGTGGAAGGCAATTAGACCAAATTGCTCTTGATGATTGACTGAAGTGTTTGAGAAGGCAGATCGTTGTCTTTCTTCTTGCAATAAAAGAGAATAGGCTTTAGAAATGTTAGGCAATGGGTTCATAAAGAGTATTTGACTCCTAACAGTATTATAAGATTCATTTAGATCCATAAGAAATTGAATTAAATTATCCCTTTGTTGAAGATTATTGATTTTTTGCAAGTTACCGCAAGTGCAAGGTGGATAATTGTTGTAAGTGGAGAGTTCATCGCATAATCCTTTAAGGACAATGTAATATGTGGCAATGGAATCATTCTTTTGTACATGATTTATTATGATTCTCTGTATTTCAAAAATTCTTAGAGCATTTTCTTGTGAAAATCTTTCACATAGATCAATACAAACTTCACCAACAGTCTTCATGTAGATGATGTTATTGGCTATGTCTTTCGTCACAGCATTGAGAATCCATGAAAGCACCATGTTGTTACAACGGTTCCAATAAGAAAAAAGGTGGGAGTCTGCTGCTAGTTTGCTAATTGTGCCATTAACAAAACCAAGTTTATTATTTGCTTCTAAAGCCATGGTGATAGCACGACACCAGGTAGGATAATTATCTCCATTTAATTGTTGGGTAACCAAAACAACTCCTAGATTGTCAGAATGATGTATGTGGTAGGGTGAAGATGGGTCAAGTTCGGTGATGGTGGATGTGGTAGAGGATGCATAATTTTTTGAATTATTCATGGTTTGGAATATGAAAAAGAAATGATTGTTTGCTCTGATACAATATTACAGTGGAAAGAGACTTATCTCTCTTATTCAAAGAAATATAGTATATGTACAGGATGAGGTAATGTTCAAAATAATTATAGTCTAAAATTATGCTATAAACAAGGAAAGAAAAAGCTAAGCAAATCAAACAATACAATAGAATATTTGCAAGATAATATATACAGATATGTACAACTAATACTCAACATAAAACCAAAATTCTTAAAGGAATATCTCACAGGATGCATTGAAAAATATAAATTAAGTTAGATTTAAGTATATTTTTTTTAACACGATATTAGGGTCATGTGTTATAAATAAAATGAAAATGGTTAATAACAAATTGGTTCCTCTCTCAAAAAAAAAAATTGGTTTCATTTGCCAATTAGAAATTTTCAATAAACTGATCCATAAATTACAGTTTTGAATTGTATTTTTTATATTTTTAGTTTATGGTTATGGTTCTGATTTATAATGCATGTTTATTTTTTTAGACTCGAAAATTTTCTTATATATATTTAGACCCAAAAGTATGATTGAATAATACATTATGACTTGTTATATATTTTTAACAATTATAATTTTGCAATTTATTTTGAATAATTATTTATAGTTTAATTAGTTGGTATATTTTATTTTATAGTTTGAATTGTAATTTGCATGAGTAAAATGAAATTTGTGAATTTGGTACTTTTTTGGCTTAAGGTGCAATTTGATCCCTAAAATTTGATAAAAAGAGCAATGCAAACCTAAAGTTTTGTCTGGTACAATGTTAGCCTTGAAGTTTGAAAATCAATGCAATAGCACCCCTATGCTAATGTTGTCATTTGTTTGACCATTCATCGTGAGTTGACTAATGACGTGGCATGATAGCTAGCTACACGTGGACGATGACATGGCATTTGAGGGACACATTAGCTGACACGTATCCCTCATGTGCTCCTCACGTGACCTTAACCTTCTCTCTCCATCTGCCAAAATCCTCAGCTATTTCTCCTTCCTTAGCCACGATCTCAACTCACCGAAAAACAATAAGCAACCATTCACGTGTCCCTCAACTGACATCATTCACCTCACAAGGCAAAAAATGTAATTCTCAGCTCTCTTTAATCACTTATACAGCAGAGGCTCTTTCTTCAGATTTATGGGCATGGTAGAAATATGGCAAAAACCCATCAAAAATGGAAAAGAAATAATAAAAGAGATTAAGGGGAGGAGGCATCAAAATGACGTCATTTTCTCTCTTCCTCTTTCTCTTCTTTCACCAGTATGCTCTATGTAACACCCTTACTGTAACAGTTTTACCGGATTATGTGAATGGTCGGAATTTTTTTTTTCAACCAACTAATAGCTTTTCCATTAAAACTTAATATCCTTCTTTCACCTAACTTCTATTAACCGCTGACCTATAACTGTCCAATTTATACTATGCATTCTACAAAAATTTAGAAATATAATGGCTATATTCTTAGCTAATTCCCTGAAAAGCAGACAATAATACAGCCTCTCTGAGGCATAACATTTTATATATCAAATCACATAACATAACTACCTAATCCATCACATCATTTAAGCATACAATCCATTCCTTTGCAATTCCTCATCCACACTTCTATATACAATATAGTACAATACTATCACCATACAATATAATCTTCTTAACTGTAAAACAAATATATACATGCCATCAAAAATAAACATTATAGTTCTTCAGCGTCCTCTTTGTCCTTTGTGTACCTATGCTCCCACAACATTAGTACCTACACGCAGTAAATCTTACGTGTTGAGCATTAAAATGCCTAGTGGTGACTAAAAATCATAGCATTTCCCTATAAACGCATTTTCCTAATTAATTTCAATTAAGTTATTTATTATCGGTTTTTCTTATTTAAAAGCATAATATATATTATTAACAACTAATTTTTCGATTTAATTTAAAAACTTTACTTAATTCTCAATTTGGTCCTTACACTTTTCATTTATTTCAAAAATGTCCTTTTTATGCCGTTAATTACTAATTTGCACTTTTTATTCATTATTTTCTTAATTTAATCTACCAATTGGCTTATAAATCATCAATTAATCCTTGTTTTAACTTTTTTCCTGTAAAATTATATTTTAGTCCTTTAACTTTATAAGGTTGACTTTTTACCTTACTGGTTGACCAAATTACCATTTTACCCTTATTAATTATTTTCTTTTCACTTTTACTTATTAACCTCATCTTTTAGAAAAATTACCGTTTTATCTCTAAACTTTTAACTCTTTTCATTTTAATTCTTTATCTTCTTAAACTTTAATTTTAACCTTCTTTTTATACTTTTAACATTTTTTTATCATTATACCCCTAGTACAGACACAGCAGAAAACTTTCAGACTGGATATGCGGGACATGAACCCCACAGGACCACAACAAAATGAGAAATAACCTCCAAGAATCATCCCTCAATAACATATGAACATATGATAGTACATATGATATATACTATGGAGATCAATGATCTAACCATAGTAAAGCAAGTCGCCATGACTTGCACTGCAGTACAGGTATTCCTATGCTCAGCCAATTATATTCTGAACTAGGTTTTACTGCCTAACTCTTTATAAGGGCATATATTTCCTTAATTTTTATTTTATTATTCAATTTTTCATTCTTTTCATTACTTTTCATTACTTGTCAATATTGTACGAGGGCATTACAAATACAGTCGGTCTTCTTTATATAGTCTGTGAATTATTTCAATACTCACCAATTAATTCTTGTTTTAATTTTTTCCCTGTAAAATTATATTTTAGTCCTTTAACTTTATAAGGTTGACTTTTTACCTTGTTGGTTGACCAAATTATCATTTTACCCTTATTAATTATTTTCTTTTCACTTTTACTTATTAACCTCATCTTTTAGAAAAATTACCGTTTTATCTTTAAACTTTTAACTCTTTTCATTTTAATTCTTTTTCTTCTTAAACTTCAATTTTAACCTTCTTTTTACACTTTTAACATTTTCTTATCATTATACCCCTAGTACAGACCCGGCAGAAAACTTTCAAATCGGATATACGGGACGTGAACCCCACATGTCCACAACAAAATGAGAAATAACCTTCAAGAATCATCCCTCAATAACATATGAACATATGACAGTACGTATGATATATACTATGAAAATCAACGATTCAACCATAGTAAAGCAAGTCGCCATGACTTGCACCGCGGTACAGGTATCTCTATGACCAGCCAATTATATCCTGAACTAGGTTTTACTGCCTGACTCTTTCTAAGGGCACATATTTCCTTAATTTTTATTTTATTATAAAATTTTTCATTCTTTTTATTACTTGTCAATATTGTACCAGTACATTACAAATACAGTCAGTCTTCTTTATACAGTTTGTGAATTATTTCGCAATAATTTACCATTTAATCTATAAATTATGCAATAATTTCTCATAATTTCACATTTTTCCTTTAATACCTAACCAAAATTCATTCCAAAAATATTCATTTAATTCCCATATATTCTAAAAAAATTCATGGACATCAATACTCATTATTATTATCATTATAAAGCTTAAATACATTAAAATAACTTAGAATAACATAGATTTTCCTGACCTTTCCATTCGGCCTCAACTAGAATTACACCATACAAATTATTTTAGATTCATTTAAGGTTTCTAATAAGCATAAATAAGTCCCAAATACATGAATATAACATTACTTTCAATTATACTTCAATATATTAAATTTTCCTTAATAAACCTAAAGGAAATTCACTTAATTAATAGGAAAATAAAAGGATTAGTTAGTCACAAACCTTTTTATTGTATAATTCCTAGGCTTCCTTTCCTTTGCCTTTGGCTTGTGAGATTTGCTCCTCCTCTTGATTTTCTTTAATGGCCAAATTCTTTATCAAAACAAACTCTAATATTTTGACTTCAAATGCTAATTTATCAAAACAAACTCTAATATTTTGACTTCAAATGCTAAAATTAACAGCAAAAATGAACTCTAGACACCCAAAACTAGTAGTAGGTGTTAGTGTAAGCCCTAGCCCCAATGCATTGTAACGAAACACTTGAAATTAATAAAATGAGGCATTTGTTTTATCTATTGTATTCCTGTGCATATCAATTGATAGAACTATCCAAGAATGTTGTTTCAGTTTAAGTTATCATGTGTGAGGCACATGGTTGTAAGACCTTGAAACAAATGAGACTTCATTCTAAATATCCCTAGTCATTCATTGTTATAGGAATAACAAATGAATTAAGACTAGTATGCTCTCTCTGATAAGTTGAGTTCTGTCTTACGGATCATAAGGACAAGAGTGTCAATCAGAGATCATAGATACATGTTTAGTACACGGTATCTGGATTAGATCCACTCATGAGAACACTACATGGTACAAGTCATAAGTGTTTCTCATATGCAAGTTTTGTATCGGAGTTCTTAGACCTGAAATCTCTATGAAACTTTTTATGAATTACTGTGTACTTTGACATACACCTAACGTACTCGTAACAGAGTGACAAGTATGGGTATGATTGGGTATGCATTGATTCATGTTAGAGAGCATGAGAGAAGTGAAGGGATTACCCCTCTCATTAAGAGAGAAAATATCATCGGCCACTTGATCAGTGAATTGAGAAGCGTATGGCCATACCGAGATGAAATAATGAGTAATCATTATTTATCTGAGAGTTCAGTGTCACTGGAATATCAAGAAAGGAATTAATATATATAAGGATGACTGGTTCCATGCCTTATATTAATTCTGATATTTATGGGTAAGGGACTATGCAAAATTGCATTAGGTCACTAAATGCCATATGCATTTTCATTTAATTTGGAATGCTATAATATCTTGCTAGAGAATATATATAGCCTTTGAATTAATTTATTAATTCATTGCCAACATTAAATGGACCTATAGGATCGCACACAAAGCATTGGGCTTAAAATATTTAAATTGTATATTGGGAATTAATTTGGACTTTTATTTAAAGTCAAATTAATGCATAAAATGGGTAAACAGATTTTTGCCTAAAACAACTAGCTGTTTTAGGCAAATCTGTAAAAACAGTTTTTTTGCCTAAAACAGCTAGCTGTTTTAAGCAAAACTGTCAAGGTGCGATTTTGCCTAAAGGCAAATCTGTTAAGCCACGATTTTGCCTAAAACAACTAGCTGTTTTAGGCAAATCTGTGAAACGAGTTTTTTGCCTAAAACAACTAGCTGTTTTAGGCAATTATATTGAACTGTCTTTTTGCCTAAAACAGCTTGTTGTTTTAGGCAAATCTGTTAACAGTTGGTCACGAGAGAAATTTGTTGGCATGTGCTAGGTTTAATTTCAATTGATTAATTATCTATGTATAATTAAGTTAATTGAGTATTAAATCCTACTTTGTATTTAATCAAAATATAATACTTGAGAGGGAATTAAAGTAGCCAAAATTCAAACTAAAATACTAGTTGAATTCGACAACTTATCACCTTAAATAAGTAAGTTTGTTTTGATTAAATGACTAATGCCATTTGAATTTAAATTCTAATAGAATTTAAATTAAGATATATCTCTTAATTAGGAAGTGATGGAGGCTGAAATTAACACTTAATTTTTGGCACTCACACTTGACCTAAATTAAGTGATATATATTAATGAATTAAATGGATAAAAGGGTATGCCGTTTTGCTATTTTTCTCTCTTGGCCGAAATACTCAAGGGGAAAGAAATCTTTCTTGTTCTCTTGTGTTCTCGGGCTGAAACAGTAACCTAAAGGAAGAACAAGATCAGATCTTGTGACTTCAAATCATTCCCATTGCCGAATACACAATCATAGAGCTAGCACTCTTGATTTTAAGCTATCTTTGCAAGTGTGTGTGTGAGAATAGAGGGAGTGGCGTAAAGGCTGTTCCTTGGCATTGGTGGTGAAGATCTAAGGTGGACATATCCTTCTTGGTTGCTGGTCATCATCAAAATCAAGTTTTAAAGGCATCTAAAGTTGTAAGTTTAAAACTCTAAAATTGCATGTTTCGATTCTTGTCATGGAATTGTATGGCATGTATGATAAAAATTTTTGTTTTTCCGCTGTGACATCATCACATTCATACCATGTCATATTCCATCAGTGGTATCAGAGCCTAAACATGCTTATTTTAGTGCTTTATATGCATGAATAAATTAATTAAAAATCGTCATTATGAAAACATGCAAATCTGAAATTTTCTGTTTTGAGTTTTTTGCATTGTTTTGATGAAAAAACGATTTTAATTGATTAGATAGGTATTATAATTAATATGACATGTTAATATACTGTCCTAAGATGTTATTAGGGCTGGTAATGGTCGGATTTAATTATTTATACCTGATGGTACATGTTAATTATGAAACTAGGTGCTAGTTGGCATGTAAATTGCTAGTTTAACAACTAGTTTTCAAAATTAAATGTAAAAACGTTTTTGGGATGTTTGTAAGTGATTTTTAAAGATTAAATAACAGGTCTGGACATGTTTTAAATTTGATTTTAATTCTTGTCCATGACAATTTAATTGATTAATTTTAAAATCACTTAAAACTATGTCTAGTTTGTGTTTGTTACATGTTTAATCAATATTGTTTGTTTTGTTTTGATTAAAATGGTTAAAAAACATTTAGATTAAAATGGTACAGAATATTAAATCAATGTTTATGGACTTATTTAGATTATTAAATGACTCATAAAATTGATTTAAATGTATGTGCATTTTATGGCATTACATAAGCATTAAACAACTAGTTTTTGTTGTTTGTTTGTTTTTGCATGAATGCCGTGTACTATATATGTGTTCTTCATGATTTTATTTTTAATTCATGTTAGCACATATTATATGCATTTTTAATGTTTATGGGCTGTATGACATAAAATTAAAAATGGCAAAATTGGAAATTATACTAGAGTTGATTTATAGCACAAATCTAACTAGTTAGTGTTTTGGGCTTTTGAGAGAACTTATTCAATAAGAGGATTTAGTCCATTGGGCTTTGGCCCAGGCCCGTCATGGGGTCTTCTCTTAAAGGTTCAAGTACACAATTTCCATTAATGGGCTTGGCTAAATTAATTAAAATTGGACTTTATTTTATCCATGAATGCTATGTATATTTATTTGCTAATTTGGTGTGATGAATGGATATGCATGGTGCATTCATGGGCCCTGGGTTTTTGTAATTAAATATGGCCTGCGAGTCATTATGTTTTATTGTAAAAGTTTCATTTATTTCTTAGAATAGAATATACTTGAAGACTTTGTAAATCAAGACGAAGCCCACCGGAGTGGAGAAGCCGAACTCGAAGATTCTTATGTAATAGTATAGAATCTTAGTTGTAGGTTTTTGGGCCCATGTTTTTCACGCTTTACTTTATGCAATTATATATATATGCATGCTATGTATGGATGACAAAGCGTATGCCATGTAAGCCGTAATAAAATGAATCCCTAAAATAGTAAGTCACATAGTTGCCTTCCTAATTCGAAACATGTCAAGGTATCGATCATCGGTCATGTAGACTAGGAGTCCTAGATGCGCCCGATTATCTTTGTGAGGCATGGGTTGTGAATGTAGGTTGGACTTAACATGGAAAGGGATGCCCGGACCTAGGCAACTAATAAATGGGTTGTGCTATAATATCTTAAGATGTTAGCCCATTTGATCCAAGAGTCATGTACGAGACATGATTGGAGTTTTTCTACCTAAGTAACTTAACTTGTTAGGTGTACAAGCTCAGCTTGACTAATAAGTTGTTGTGAAAAGTGGATCTTGGCCCACATTAAATCACTAACGCGAATTATTTAAAGGGATATTAATTCGGTTTGTGGGATCATAAATAAGACCTCATTTAATCTTGCTAAATTTTATTGTAGATTGAAAATGGCATCTTCAAACAACAATTTCTCATTGCGATCGGTCCTTGAAAAGGACAAATTGAATGGCACCAATTTCGTAGACTGGTCTCGAAACTTAAGAACAATTCTTAAGCAAGAGAAGAAGTCGTATGTTTTGGATGCACCCTTGCCTGAAGAACCAGGAAGGAACGCCTCTGCGGTTCAAAAGGAAACTTTTGAGACCAAGAAGAGCGACTCCAATGATGTGACCTGTCTGATGCTGGCCACTATGGTGCCTGACTTGCAAAAGCAATTTATGGACCAAGAGGCTTATGCGATCATGATGCACCTCAAGGAGATGTTCCAAGAGCAAGCTCGTCATGAGAGGTTCGTGACAACAAAGGCCTTAATTTCTTACAAGATGGCTGAGGGTACTCCTGTTAGTACCCATGTACTCAAGATGAAAGGGTATCTTGATACTCTTGAGAAGCTTGAGGTACTAGTGCCAAAGGAATTGGCCACTGACTTGATCTTAGGATCATTGCCTGCTGCTTATGATCCATTTGTGATGAATTATAACATGCATGCAATGAACAAGTCAGTCACTGAGCTTCATGGGATGCTTAAGAATGCTAAAGAGAACATTCGAAAGACCAATCTCGTACTTATGGTTCAAAAGGGAATTAAGAAGGGAACTGCTAAGGGAAAGGGAAAGGGAAAAGGAAAACCCAAGTCAGTTGGGAGTGCACCTCAGGCCCAATCCAAGCCCAAGGTTCCAAAACTCAAAGAGAGTGAGAGCACTTGCTTCCATTGCAACAAGATAGGGCATTGGAGGAAGAATTGCGCTTTCTTCAAGGAAGAACAAAAGAAGAATGGAGCTAAGGCGTCCAGTTCTGGTATTTTTGTTGTTGAAATTAACCTTTCTATTTCTACCACTTGGGTATTGGATATCGGTTGTGGTTCTCACATTTGTTCAAATGTGCAGGGGCTAAGA
The DNA here is from genome assembly GCA_037975025.1 of Excoecaria agallocha. Taxonomy (NCBI): domain Eukaryota; kingdom Viridiplantae; phylum Streptophyta; class Magnoliopsida; order Malpighiales; family Euphorbiaceae; genus Excoecaria; species Excoecaria agallocha. The sequence continues at coordinate 105,436,256 of CM075808.1, read as the reverse complement.
AATAGGCGGTTACTTGGGAAGAATGAAATGGACCTCCGTGTGGGGAATGGAGCACGAGTTGCTGCCATGGAGATAGGCGACTATCACCTCACTTTACCTTCCGGACTTTTTGTTGTTTTGAATAATTGTTATTATGTGCCTGCTATGAGCAGAAACATTATTTCAGTTTCATGTTTGGATAATGATGAATTTGATTTTGTTATTAAAAATGGCAATGCTCATATTTGTCGCCAAGGCATTTCTTATGGCAATGCCATGTTGCAAAATGGCCTTTATATCCTTGATTTACAAAACAAAGAGTCAATATACAATATTAATACAAAGAGGGTTAAATCAAACGAATTGAACCCTACTTACTTCTGGCATTGTTGTTTAGGACATGCAAATGAAAAACGCATTTCAAGACTCCACAAAACTGGAGTGCTTGGGTCATTCGACTTAGAGTCTTATGACACATGCGAGCCATGTTTGCATGGAAAAATGACAAAGAGTCCTTTTAATAAAGAGGGCGAGAGGACTAATGGCTTATTGGAACTAATACATACCGATGTATGTGGACCTTTAAGTACACATGCTAGAGGTGGTTTTAGCTACTTCGTGACATTCACAGATAACTTCAGTAGATATGGCTATGTCTATCTAATGAAGTATAAGTCTGAAACTTTTGAGAAATTCAAAGAGTTTAAGAATGAAGTAGAAAACCAACTTGGCAAAAGTATAAAAGCCATTCGATCAGATCGAGGTGGCGAATACTTAAGACAAGAGTTTGACAGTCATCTAAAGGAGTGTGGTATTATTTCACAGCTCACTCCTCCTAGAACACCTCAATGGAATGGTGTGTCCGAAAGGAGAAATCGAACTCTGTTGGACATGGTTCGATCTATGATGAGTCAAGCTAATCTTCCTATCTCTTTTTGGGGTTATGCATTAGAAACTGCTGCGTTTCTATTGAACCGTACTCCAACTAAAGTAGTTGAGAAGACACCATACGAGGTATGGACTGGAAAAGAACCCAATATGTCTTTTCTCGGGATTTGGGGCTGTGAAGTACATGTTAAGAAATTAACATCTGACAAACTAGAGTCCAAATCTAGTGTCTGCTTGTTTGTGGGTTATCCTAAAGAAACAAAGGGATACTACTTTTACTCACAAGCCGAGAACAAAGTATTTGTTGCTCGCAAGGCTATTTTCTTGGAAAAGGAGTTTCTTCTCAAGAAAGACAGTGGGAGTAAAGTAGAAATTGGAGAAATTCAAGCACCACAAACTCCTATAGAGGATGGTTTGGAAATAGGATCAAGTTCACAACCAGTTGTGGAACAAGAACTCATTACACAAAAACCTAGAAGGTCCGGTAGGGTACGTCAGGAGATTAAGAGATATGGATTTCTAATCACTGACAGTGACACTATTGAGTTAGTAGATCGTGAGAATCCTACTACCTACCAAGAAGCTATTGAGAGCCCAGACTCGGAAAATTAGCTTGAAGCCATGAAATCCGAGATGCAATCAATGTACGATAACCAGGTTTGGACCTTGGTTGATCCATCGGAAGGTGCTAAGGTAATTGAATGCAAGTGGCTATTCAAACTCAAAGCTGATAAGACCTACAAAGGTAGACTAGTAGCAAAAGGTTTTCGACAAACTCATGGTGTAGACTATGACGAGACCTTTTCGCCTGTAGTCATGCTCAAATCCATTAGGATCTTGCTTGCCATAGCTGCATATCATGATTATGAGATATGGCAAATGGATGTCAAAATTGCTTTCCTCAACGGAAATTTACTTGAGGATGTGTATATGACACAACCTGAAGGTTTTGTCAATCCCAAGCATCCTAAGAAGGTTTGCAAGCTTCAAAAATCCATTTATGGATTAAAGCAAGCATCCCGAAGTTGAAATCTTCGTTTTGATGAGGATTCACCATCACATACATGAGCGGAATTTTAAAATTTTTAACCATTAGATCTGATCTTGCCATGAATACACAATATAACTATATGAGAATAAGAAAAATCACCTTTGATTTTTGTTGAACAGTTGATTTTACTTCGCACCGGTTGTCGCAAACCACAGTGTCCAAAATCGAACACCTCCAATGAGTAATCCACACTAGAGAGGGGTAAATTGAACCAACATATTGGTGTTCAACTAGGGCTGGCCGAAATTCCCAAGAGCTAGCTTGGAAAGTGGCGCAAAAGGGGAGAGAGAATAAGTGAAAGGACTTTCCTTTTGTTTTAATCACTTAACCCTAATTCTCATTAGTTGGCCTTTTATAGTTAGGTTAAAATTCCAACTCCTTAATGAGATTGGGCTCTTTAAAATTGCTGGAGAATTATTAATTGGGCCTCTGGAATTAATTATAATCATTTGGGCTTAATTAAATCCAAATTAAATCTTTTCATAAAAGACCATGCACAAAATCCACAAACTAGGCCCTTTGTGCATCTAATTGGATTTAAATACCCAAATGGATTCCAAATCCAACCAAATTAAATATGTGAGTTCCATAACACTTATGTAACATATATAAATTAATTTGGTCCAAGAAAAAGCCCTCCAAGCCCTTCTGTTTGGAGTTGGCGTGTAGCCCTCTTCTGGAGGGCTTCCTCCAGCTTCTTCATTCTTTTGGCCCTTTATAATTTCTCCAATGGTCCTATTAATTATTATATCAGTCCTATAACACTTATAGTAGTCTTATAACACTTATAAGACAATAATAATTAATCATGAAATACATTATTTCATTTAGGTCCAATTTACAGAACATTTCTCAAAAGTTCTGCGGACAATTTTTATTTGATCATAATTAATTAAACTCTTTAATTAATTACTATCATATTCTCCTCTCTACCTTTATAATAATATCAAATATTATTATCCTTGTCATTTTACCATTTTACCCTTTTCTCTATATGTGTGTGACCTATTGGGTTCCTGTCCATGTTGGCAGTATAATATGTAATTGTGAGTTCTATTCAAAACTCACATGATTTAAACTCCTTTAAATCATTTTATTAATCTCTATTGATATTTTGATACATCATTATACAAGTCATGATTGGCCTCTAGCTAGGCATCATGACTACCCAAAATGTCAGGAAAGTCATGTGGTTTGACTGTACCCTTCCATAGAAACAGTTACCGTGCAATTACTCCTTTCACCACTCTTATCTCAATTAGATTATGAGTATGGATTTCTGTCAACTCATATAAATCTAATTATGTATGTTATATTAATTTAACCATTGTTCCTAAATGCCCTTCATGGATCTCCATCCATCTCGGCATATTACTCTGGCCAGAGATTCTCTGAACAAGGCAATTATAGAATCATGCGAGATAACTTCCCTTGTTAAATCTGGGATGGTGAATCCTTTGTCAATCACTCAACTATCTTCAAGTAGGTCATGATATACCCAATCTCCTAACTATGTTCACTCCCAGTTGGAAGTAATCAGTTATGGAGTCAAAGTATACCACTTGCTACTTAAGATAACTTTGGTGATCTCAAGTCTAAGGATACTTGCACAACCGCTATGAAGAGATTCCTCACTGACATAGATTTAATATCCATATGAGGATTCTCTTTGCAGGTCTCCAATGAACTTGTTCCTCTAACAAGCATCCACATGTTAGCTTTGATTATCATCCATAATCACAACTATGAGAACCATTGCTTGAACCATTCAAGAAGCATAACATGTGCTAGTCTGTCCGAATTAACAATGTCCTATCTTGTTAATTCTATGACTAGGGATATTTAGATATTAACACATTTGCATGTGATAGACATCTCACATCATGAACACCTTCATGATTGCCTTTGCACTGTGTTTATAATATCTAGGACTTCAATTATTAATTTAAGATTTACAAACTCATGTATTCAAACACAGCATTAATAAATGAATGATGCCTTTTATTAAGAATATAAATTTCATACATATGAAAAACATCCCTATTACATGGGCTCTAGGGCATACTCTCTAACAATCTCCCACTTGCACTAGAGCCAATCACTCATATGTCTCAGACCCATGCTATTTATATGGTGATCATGCTTTATCTGGGAAAGTGCTTTAGTGAGGGGATCCGCCACATTGTCATATGTGGGAACCCTTTCTATTTTCACATCATTTCTAGCTATTATTTCCCTTATGAGATGGTAGCGTCTGAGAACATGTTTGGATCGCTGATGAGACCGTGGTTCCTTTGCTTGCGCAATGGCTCCATTGTTGTCACAATATAAGGGAATCGGATCAACAATGCTAGGCACCACTCCTAGTTCAGTTATGAACTTTTTGATCCAAACTGCTTCTTTGGCTGCTTCTGAAGCAGCAATGTACTCAGCTTCTGTCGTGGAATCAGCAGTTGTTTCTTGTTTGGAACTTTTCCAACTAACTGCTCCTCCTCCCATTATGAACACATAACCAGATTGTGATTTACAATCATATTTGTCAGATTGGAAGCTGACATCCGTATACCCATTTACTTCCAAACTGCCCTCTCCAAATACCAAGAACATATCCTTAGTCCTTCTCAAGTACTTAAGGATATTCTTGACAGCTGCCCAGTGTTCCTCTCCAAAATTGGATTGGAATCTGCTTGTGACACTCAAAGCAAATGCTACATCTGGACGTGTACATAATATAGCATACATGATAGAACCAATTGCAGATGCATATGGTATTCTATTCATGCTCTCTCTATCCTCCAGTGTCTGTGGACACATAGACTTAGAAAGGTGTTTCCCATGCACCATGGGTATAAACCCTTTCTTAGAGAGATCCATATTGAACCTCTTCAATACTTTATCTATATATGTACTTTGAGAAAGACCTAGCAACCTATTGGATCTATCTCTATAGATCCTTATTCCCAGAATATAGGATGCTTCTCCAAGGTCTTTCATGGAGAATTGCTTGGATAACCATATTTTAACAGATTGGAGAAGAGAAATGTCATTTTCCATGATCAATATGTCATCTACATATAGAACTAGGAAGACAATTGCACTCCCACTGACCCTTTTATACACACAAGGTTCATCTTCATTCTGTGAGAAACCAAACTCTTTGATTGTCTCATTGAATCGTATGTTCCAACTCCTAGAGGCTTGCTTCAATCCATAAATGGATCTTTGAAGCTTGCATACCTTTTCGCCATTTCCTGATGTGAATCCTTCTGGTTGTGTCATATACACATCCTCGGTAAGATTTCCATTAAGGTAAGCTGTCTTCACATCCATCTGCCAAATCTCATAATCATAATGAGCTGCAATGGCTAAAAGTATTCTTATAGACTTAAGCATCGCTACAGGAGAAAAAGTTTCGTCATAGTCAATACCTTCTTTTTGACGATAACCTTTTGCTACTAAGCGAGCTTTATAGGTAACTATATTACCTTCCATGTCAGTCTTCTTTTTGAAGACCCATTTGCACCCTATGGGTTTTATCCCTTCAGGTGGTTGAGTTAAAGTCCATACTTTATTCTCATACATGGAGTCCATTTCGGACTGCATAGCCTTAAGCCATAAATCACGTTCTGAACTGTTCAAAACTTCTTGATAGCTTGTAGGCTCATTGTCCTCTACTACAGTTATGCCTCTATCCGAATCAATGTGAAATCCATATCTCACAGGGATAGAACGCATCCTAGTAGACCTTCTAGGATTTTGTGTATAATCAGGTTCAACTGTAATCTCATCATTATGAAATTCAGTTTCGGGTTCAATCGGTTGATCTACTTCTATTTGTGGGTCCTGAACTTCACCAAGTTCAATTTTACTCCCACTGTCTTCTCGTAGGAGAAACTCCTTTTCCAAGAAGACAGCATGCCTTGAAACAAACACCTTTTGTTCTAAGGGGATTATAGAAATAATATCCAAATGTTTCTTTTGGATATCCCACAAATAGACATTTGTCAGATTTAACATCCAGTTTGTCTGACATTGTCCTCTTCACATAAGCAGGACAACCCCATACCTTCATATGAGAAAGCGTGGGTTTCTTGTTATTCCACATCTCATATGGAGTAACATCAACCGATTTACTAGGAACTCTATTTAACACATAAACAGCAGTTTCTAGTGCATATCCCCAAAAAGACTTAGGCAAGTCCGCTCGGCTCATCATTGATCGAACCATATCTAATAGTGTTCGATTCCTCCTTTCGGATACACCATTGTGTTGTGGTGTATATGGAGGAGTCCATTGAGATAAAATCCCATTATCTCTAAGATAATCCTGAAACTCTTGACTTAAGTATTCTCCACCTCGATCCGATCTAAGTGTTTTAATACTTTTGCCAAGTTGTTTCTCTACTTCATTTCTGAATTCTTTGAACTTTTCAAATGCTTCAGACTTATATTTCATTAGATAGATGTATCCAAACCTGGAATAATCATCTATGAAAGTAATGAAGTAGGAGTAACCTCCTCTAGCATGTGTAGTCATTGGACCACATACATCCGAATGTATTAAGTCCAAAACCATTTTAGCTCGTTCTCCTTTACCAATAAAGGGAGCTTTTGTCATTTTTCCCAATAAACAAGATTCGCATGTATCAAATGATTCATAATCAAATGATCCCAAATCACCTGACTTGTGCAATTTGGTCATGTGTTTTTCATTTATGTGGCCTAAACGACAATGCCATAAGTATGAGGTATTTAGATTATCATGTTTCATTCTCTTGGTATCCACATTATGTACTTCTTTAATTAAATCAAGAACAAATATACCATTCTCAATGATAGCTTTTGCATAAAATATATTGTTCTTAAAAATGTAACAACATTTGTCCTTTAAAGAAATATCATAATCGTTCATTAAACAACTGAAAGAAATAATACTCTTGGACAAAGCTGGAACATAATAACAATTATTTAATTCCAGTACTAATCCACTCGGAAGAGGCAAATGATAAGTCCCCACAACAGTTGTAGAGATGTTTTGTCCAGTAGCTGACTGCAAACAAATCTCTGCCTTTCCAACTCTTCTAAAGCTTCTAAGCCCCTGTAGATCATTACATAAATGAGATCCACATCCGGTATCTAATACCCAAGATTGTTTTGAAGCAATAGAATAAGTATTAATTTCAATCATATGAATACCTGAAGTAGATGCAACAGCTTGCTTCTTCTCCTTAAGAGAATCTAGATAGGCCTTGCAGTTACGCTTCCAATGACCATCTTTTCCACAATGGAAGCAAGTTCCTTTGGGATTCTCTTTCTTGGCAACCTTTTTCTTGGAGATCCCACCATTCTTTGGCTGCGCCTTGGTTATCTTCTTCTTCTTCTGCTTCTTGCCTTTAGCAGAAGTGACAACCATGACACTTTTTGGATCTTTCTTAAATGATCCATCAGCTGTCTTGAGCATGTTGATTAACTCAGGAATGGATACTTGGATCTTGTTCATGTTGAAGTTAAGCACAAAAGGTGCATAACTTGGAGACAACGAGTACAAGATTAAATCTATGTAAAGATCATTATCCATAACATAGCCAAGTCTACTCAAATGCTCAATATACCCATACATCTTCAATGCATGAGCAGCAGCTGAAGTGCCTTCCACCATTTTGCAACTAAATAGAGCTCGAGCAATCTCATATTGCTCAGTTCTAGCCTGAGAAGAATAAAGCTCCTCTAGATGCAAAACAATGGTTCTAGCATCCATCATTTCATGTTGCTTCTGAAGCTCCAAGGACATAGCACCCAGCATCAAACATGCTGCTGCTTCACTATCCTCCATGTATTTTCGATAAATGCCTTTGATCTCATCAATGGCATCATCTGATGGAAGTGGTGGTGGATCTTTATCCAAGACATAATGGATCTTTTCAGCCCTGAGAACAATTCTCACTTGCCTGATCCAGTCAGAATAGTTGTTGCCAACCAGCTTGTTATCCAAGATTGATCGTATATTAATGTTTGATGTGCTCATGATGATGACCTAGATGTGAAAAAGAAAAGATATGAGAGTATGTTCATATATATGTATGGATTAATAAGGTCTTTAATTAATCCATTTACTCCCACTATTTTATTGCGAATTAATAGCCCTCACTATTTAATCCGAGAAAACCCGATGGTTTTCTTAGTGGGCCAATATCCAATCCTTGATATGTAATTTGACCTTGACTGTGGTCAACAAGCCAAATTCCATACCCTTGAAAGGTAGGTATCTCTATACCAATTGTGTCTCTACATAACTATTGGATCATTAGGTTATCAACTCTTGATGCATGCATATCATATATGCATTCCCTAATCTTGCCTCTAGAACCATTAGCCTTGACTGTGGTCAACAAACTAATGGGCTAGCTAAGATGACCCATTTAATTAGATTTGAACATATTCGATATAATGTGAGCTTGACTGTGGTCAACAACCCACACTATAAAGAACTCTGGTTCTCCTCAAATTAATGGAAGGCTTATATACCTTAGTATTTGTTTGAGGGTTTTAGTTAATTAAGTCTCATCATACATGGTTGGCATACATTGGTATGCATCCTATATCTATCACATAAATATAAGCATACAAATATGGTATAGTTATGGACTTCACTACATTGATTTCCCCGAGCCATGAGGGAAATCAAAAGGTCACACCTAGGTAGTATGCATGATTCAAACAAGAAAATAATTACATTATCTTCAAGCTTGTTGGATCTCCATCCGGCCCATCTTGCTCCTTGATATTGGTCTCCATCTCTATTTCTAATTCTAATCTAAGTAATCTAATTACATATTACAATTTGAAATGAAATATAAACCAAAAAAAAAACAAGTGGCCGGGACATGAAAGTCCTCATTGGGCCAAAACATGCATTATGCTCAATCACATTGGGCTTTGTCCATAACTAACCATCATGCCAATCATTCACCCTTATATGCCTTTCTAATGCATAAAGAAATGGATTACTAACTTTGTTTCAACCTTTGAAACTATATTTTGAGTTATTTTAATGATGTGATCAAATTAGGAAACTTTTTCCATTTTGGAAAATTTCATTTTAGGAAACCTTTTTGCATGAATTTGTTCTTGCCTTAATAATCAATCAAATTGATTATTAATTAATTATAAATTGATTATTTAATTAATTAATCATATTAAATAATTAAAAGAATCAATTTTGGGCTTAAAACAAGTGTAGGCCGAAACCCACAGAAGAAAAACCCTAAGTGTGTTCACACACAAACTAGTTTTGTGTCATTTGGACCATTTGGGCCTTTTGGAATGAGCCAAGCCCACTCCAGCCCTTAAAACCCATTAATAAACTTAATTAATGTTTATAATAGTTAATTTAAATCAGCTCCTTGGGCCCACCAAGTCATTCACTAATTTAAACCAAGTCCGTAAACATAATTAAGCCCATTAAGTGGTTTTAATGAATTAAAATTAATCAAATTAATTTAAGGCCCATTTTAATTAATCCAATTAATTAAAAACACTTTAATATATCATATATATCAGATTTAGAAGATCAAAAGTCGTTCTAACCAAGAACACATCAAGAACACACGAAGAACACCAATTTATCGAACTTTTCGACAAAACTAGTTTTCATGCAAAACTTGTTCGATTTTAATTCCGTTCGATCCTACGGCTTAATATCACATATTAAACACATAAAATATCATCTAAATGATTTTTAAATGGATCCATAAGAAATTAAATTAGAACAGCCCCTACATTACCTAGGGTTTCACGCCAAACCCTAATGGGTTTCACGCCAAACCCAAATCAAAATGCTTCAAAAAATTCGTTTTTGTTTCCACCAAATTTATTTGATCACACATATAACCAGAAATCAATATTTCTCATTCATGAACAATCAAATCTAATATTTTAAAGTTCATGAAATAAATAACTCAAAACAAAACAAAACTTATTCCGCAGAAAAATATAGAATTGTATATCCATGGCAAAACCGTGGCTCTGATACCATGTTAGAATTTAACGGTTACATGCATCACATACATGAGCGGAATTTTAAAATTTTTAACCATTAGATCTGATCTTGCCATGAATACACAATATAACTATATGAGAATAAGAAAAATCACCTTTGATTTTTGTTGAACAGTTGATTTTACTTCGCACCGGGTTATCGCAAACCACAGTGTCCAAAATCGAACACCTCCAATGAGTAATCCACACTAGAGAGGGGTAAATTGAACCAACATATTGGTGTTCAACTAGGGCTGGCCGAAATTCCCAAGAGCTAGCTTGGAAAGTGGCGCAAAAGGGGAGAGAGAATAAGTGAAAGGACTTTCCTTTTGTTTTAATCACTTAACCCTAATTCTCATTAGTTGGCCTTTTATAGTTAGGTTAAAATTCCAACTCCTTAATGAGATTGGGCTCTTTAAAATTGCTGGAGAATTATTAATTGGGCCTCTGGAATTAATTATAATCATTTGGGCTTAATTAAATCCAAATTAAATCTTTTCATAAAAGACCATGCACAAAATCCACAAACTAGGCCCTTTGTGCATCTAATTGGATTTAAATACCCAAATGGATTCCAAATCCAACCAAATTAAATATGTGAGTTCCATAACACTTATGTAACATATATAAATTAATTTGGTCCAAGAAAAAGCCCTCCAAGCCCTTCTGTTTGGAGTTGGCGTGTAGCCCTCTTCTGGAGGGCTTCCTCCAGCTTCTTCATTCTTTTGGCCCTTTATAATTTCTCCAATGGTCCTATTAATTATTATATCAGTCCTATAACACTTATAGTAGTCTTATAACACTTATAAGACAATAATAATTAATCATGAAATACATTATTTCATTTAGGTCCAATTTACAGAACATTTCTCAAAAGTTCTGCGGACAATTTTATTTGATCATAATTAATTAAACTCTTTAATTAATTACTATCATATTCTCCTCTCTACCTTTATAATAATATCAAATATTATTATCCTTGTCATTTTACCATTTTACCCTTTTCTCTATATGTGTGTGACCTATTGGGTTCCTGTCCATGTTGGCAGTATAATATGTAATTGTGAGTTCTATTCAAAACTCACATGATTTAAACTCCTTTAAATCATTTTATCAATCTCTATTGATATTTTGATACATCATTATACAAGTCATGATTGGCCTCTAGCTAGGCATCATGACTACCCAAATGTCAGGAAAGTCATGTGGTTTGACTGTACCCTTCCATAGAAACAGTTACCGTGCAATTACTCCTTTCACCACTCTTATCTCAATTAGATTATGAGTATGGATTTCTGTCAACTCATATAAATCTAATTATGTATGTTATATTAATTTAACCATTGTTCCTAAATGCCCTTCATGGATCTCCATCCATCTCGGCATATTACTCTGGCCAGAGATTCTCTGAACAAGGCAATTATAGAATCATGCGAGATAACTTCCCTTGTTAAATCTGGGATGGTGAATCCTTTGTCAATCACTCAACTATCTTCAAGTAGGTCATGATATACCCAATCTCCTAACTATGTTCACTCCCAGTTGGAAGTAATCAGTTATGGAGTCAAAGTATACCACTTGCTACTTAAGATAACTTTGGTGATCTCAAGTCTAAGGATACTTGCACAACCGCTATGAAGAGATTCCTCACTGACATAGATTTAATATCCATATGAGGATTCTCTTTGCAGGTCTCCAATGAACTTGTTCCTCTAACAAGCATCCACATGTTAGCTTTGATTATCATCCATAATCACAACTATGAGAACCATTGCTTGAACCATTCAAGAAGCATAACATGTGCTAGTCTGTCCGAATTAACAATGTCCTATCTTGTTAATTCTATGACTAGGGATATTTAGATATTAACACATTTGCATGCGATAGACATCTCACATCATGAACACCTTCATGATTGCCTTTGCACTGTGTTTATAATATCTAGGACTTCAATTATTAATTTAAGATTTACAAACTCATGTATTCAAACACAGCATTAATAAATGAATGATGCCTTTTATTAAGAATATAAATTTCATACATATGAAAAACATCCCTATTACATGGGCTCTAGGGCATACTCTCTAACAAAAGCAAGCATCCCGAAGTTGAAATCTTCGTTTTGATGAGGCAGTCAAAGAATTTGACTTCATCAAGAACGAAGATGAGCCTTGTGTGTACAAGAAGGTTAGTGGGAGCATAATAGTATTTTTAGTCCTATATGTGGACGACATCCTTCTCATTGGGAATGACATTCCAACATTGCAAAAGGTTAAGCAATGATTGGAAAAATGTTTCTTAATGAAAGACTTAGGTGAAGCCGAGACAATACTTGGTATTCGAATCTATAGAGATAGATCGAATCGGCTTTTGGGACTAAGTCAAGAAAAGTACATAGACAAAGTACTAAAGCGTTTTAGTATGGGAGACTCAAAGAAAGGGTACATACCTTTGGCTTTGGGAGTTCCTTTGACTAAAGAACAGTGCCCTAAAACCAAAGAGGAAAGGGACAACATGAGTAGAATCCCATATGCATCTGCTATTGGATCTATCATGTACGCTATGTTATGTACTAGATTGGATGTTGCTCATGCACTGAGTATAACCAGTAGGTTTCAGCAAGACCCTGGTGAGAAGCACTGGTCTGCTGTAAAAGGGATTCTGAAGTACCTGCGAAGGACTAAGGATCACTTCTTAGTGTATGGTGGTCAAGAAGAGCTCGTCATACAAGGTTATACCGATGCTGCTTTTCAGACCAGCACTCAGGATTCTAGATCGCAATCTGGGTTTGTTTTTGTTTTGAACGGTGGTGCTGTCAGCTGGAGAAGCACAAAGCAAGAAACCGTTGCCGACTCAACTACAGAATCTGAGTATATTGCAGCAAGTGAGGCTACAAAAGAGGCTGTTTGGATTAAAAATTTCATTACTGAATTAGGAGTGGTCCCAAGCATCCTAGATCCATTAAAATTTTCTGTGACAACAACAGGGCCATCGCACAGGCAAAGGAGCCCGGGTCACACCAGAAATCCAAACACATACTCAGGAGGTACCACTTGATCAGAGAAATCATTGATCGTGGGGACGTCAAGGTTAGCAAGATAGCAAGTGAAGACAACGTAGCAGATCCTTTGACGAAACAGTTACGTCCAAATCTGCACGAAGCTCATTTGAGAGCGTTCGGTCTTAGGGCTATGCCCAATTGGGACTAGTGCTAGTGGGAGATTGTTAGTGTAAGCTCTAGCCCCAATGCATTGTAACGAAACACTTGAAATTAATAAAATGAGGCATTTGTTTTATCTATTGTATTCCTGTGCATATCAATTGATAGAACTATCCAAGAATGTTGTTTCAGTTTAAGTTATCATGTGTGAGGCACATGGTTGTAAGACTTTGAAACAAATGAGACTTTATTCTAAATATCCCTAGTCATTCATTGTTATAGGAATAACAAATGAATTAAGACTAGTATGCTCTCTCTGATAAGTTGAGTTCTGTCTTACGGATCATAAGGACAAGAGTGTCAATCAGAGATCATAGATACATGTTTAGTACACGGTATCTGGATTAGATCCACTCATGAGAACACTACATGGTACAAGTCATAAGTGTTTCTCATATGCAAGTTTTGTATCGGAGTTCTTAGACCTGAAATCTCTATGAAACTTTTTATGAATTACTGTGTACTTTGACATACACCTAACGTACTCGTAACAGAGTGACAAGTACGGGTATGATTGGGTATGCATTGATTCATGTTAGAGAGCATGAGAGAAGTGAAGGGATTACCCCTCTCATTAAGAGAGAAAATATCGTCGGCCACTTGATCAGTGAATTGAGAAGTGTGTGGCCATACCGAGATGAAATAATGAGTAATCATTATTTATCTGAGAGTTCAGTGTCACTGGAATATCAAGAAAGGAATTAATATATATAAGGATGACTGGTTCCATGCCTTATATTAATTCTGATATTTATGGGTAAGGGACTATGCAAAATTGCATTAGGTCACTAAATGCCATATGCATTTTCATTTAATTTGGAATGCTATAATATCTTGCTAGAGAATATATATAGCTTTTGAATTAATTTATTAATTCATTGCCAACATTAAATGGACCTATAGGATCGCACACAAAGCATTGGGCTTAAAATATTTAAATTGTGTATTGGGAATTAATTTGGACTTTTATTTAAAGTCAAATTAATGCATAAAATGGGTAAACAGATTTTTGCCTAAAACAGCTAGCTGTTTTAGGCAAATCTGTAAAAACAGTTTTTTTGCCTAAAACAGCTGTCAAGGTGCGATTTTGCCTAAAGGCAAATCTGTTAAGCCACGATTTTGCCTAAAACAGCTAGCTGTTTTAGGCAAATCTGTGAAACGAGTTTTTTGCCTAAAACAGCTAGCTGTTTTAGGCAAATATATTGAATTGTCTTTTTGCTGTTTTAGGCAAATCTGTTAACAGTTGGTCACGAGAGAAATTTGTTGGCATGTGCTAGGTTTAATTTCAATTGATTAATTATCTATGTATAATTAAGTTAATTGAGTATTAAATCCTACTTTGTATTTAATCAAAATATAATACTTGAGAGGGAATTAAAGTAGCCAAAATTCAAACTAAAATACTAGTTGAATTCGACAACTTATCACCTTAAATAAGTAAGTTTGTTTTGATTAAATGACTAATGCCATTTGAATTTAAATTCTAATAGAATTTAAATTAAGATATATCTCTTAATTAGGAAGTGATGGAGGCTGAAATTAACACTTAATTTTTGGCACTCACACTTGACCTAAATTAAGTGATATATATTAATGAATTAAATGGATAAAAGGGTATGTCGTTTTGCTATTTTTCTCTCTTGGCCGAAATACTCAAGGGGAAAGAAATCTTTCTTGTTCTCTTGTGTTCTCGGGCTGAAACAGTAACCTAAAGGAAGAACAAGATCAGATCTTGTGACTTCAAATCATTCCCATTGCCGAATACACAATCATAGAGCTAGCACTCTTGATTTTAAGCTATCTTTGCAAGTGTGTGTGTGAGAATAGAGGGAGTGGCGTAAAGGCTGTTCCTTGGCATTGGTGGTGAAGATCTAAGGTGGACATATCCTTCTTGGTTGCTGGTCATCATCAAAATCAAGTTTTAAAGGCATCTAAAGTTGTAAGTTTAAAACTCTACAATTGCATGTTTCGATTCTTGTCATGGAATTGTATGGCATGTATGATAAAAATTTTTGTTTTTCCGCTGTGCCATCATCACATTCATATCATGTCATATTCCATCAGTAGGCACCTAAAAATCAAATTAAAATTAAGTATTTCACTTACCCAATTTTGACACCTAAACTTTAACCCTTGGTTTTCTTTGATTTCCTTCCTTGAATCAAAGATCAGAGGTGGCTAAGGTACTCTAGAGAGGCTGAAATCACTTTCTTAGGCTTTGATTTGATGAGATTTGGTGAAGGATTGAAAGAAAAAGAGAAGAAAATGGAGATGGTATATTTCGGCCACCAAGGAAGCTGAAGAAGAAGAGAGTTGCTGCTGGAGTTTTTTGGACAAGGAGAGCTTTTATATGGCCTTATAATGGGCCTTCGTTTGGGCTTTAATTGGTCTTGGACAATTTATTTATTTAAGCCCGATAATTACCCGATAAATGACCCTAATTAATTTCTCCCACTTTTTAACTTCAAATTTGATTTTATTATTCATATCATATTAAAAATAGGCTATACTTAAAATTTCAGCCCAATCGGAGTTCGTTTCGGGTCTGATTCAATTTTATCAGTTCAATTCAAAATTACCGGTGTTACCGAAAAATTTACTTTTTGTTACCAAAATAATCTACATATTATTTTAGAACATATGTAATTTTTGATAATTTTTAAACTTCATTTTCTATTTTTAATAGCGAAAACAATCAAAAATCAATTAAAAACCCTAAACCCTAATTATCTCGGTTTTCGTTCTTTTGGTTTTCGGAGGCCTATTTGACCTTAAATTCACTTCAAATTTCAATCCCGGACTACCCGTGACTAGTACTTTTCAATATTTCAATAAAATATTTTTTACTTCCGGGAGAAATTTTCAGGCCGAAAACATTATCCACTGTCGGAAAGTACTATTCACAATTAGACCGATGTTGAGGTCATTACACTCTAGGTTCTTTTATTCTCAATTTTTCATCAATTTCCAGCCTCTTTCACCTATGTTTTTCCCTTCCCTTGCCTCCGATCCCTTTGTTAGTAGTCGCTGGTTACCGCCTTCTTTTTCCTCCCTCTTTGTCAATTTTTCTATCAACACCAGCCTTGGCTGCATTTCTTGCCTCTCTTGCAACCCCACCTTGCCATTCTCCTTCACCATCGACCACCAGAGTTTTGCTACCCTCTTCGACCTTGAGCAACAACTAGGAAATGAGGTTTTAGTTGCTGGAAATTTGAAACCAAGAGAAAAACAATATGAAAATTAGATTTCATTTGGGATTTGAAAATTTGGAAATCTTGTGAATATGAATGTTAAATGTTGAATCATATCTCGCAATTCTTCTTCTCTGTAACTCTGTGAAAATGAATGTTGAATTTGGAAATTATGTTAATTACTTGTTAAAACTCCTTTGTAAATAATAAAAAAGGAGAGAAAGATATGAAGTATCTCTGTTTTGTGGCGAAAACCAGTCTCTACTGTAAAAAACACTAACGGTCTATTTGTTCATCAATTTTTTTTTGAATTGTTCTCTTCAAATAATTTTTTTGGATAATTAAACTATGTAGGTTGTTATGCTTATGTTTAATTAATGTAATTATCTTAATTTTTTCCCCTTCCAATCAAACACATAAACTTCAATCTTCAACCAAACTTTTGCTCCCCCTTCTTCCATCTAAGAAAGAAATCAAAGTTTCCAGTTTAGATTTAGAGGAGAAAGATAATCGGTCTTAGTTGTTTTGGGGATTCAAAAGAAACAACGATCCGAATTGTGATATTAAAAAAAGTTTAATCTGCTCTTTACCACTTCTATTTCGAAGCAATTCAATGAGATCAATGCCAAATCCAAAGCAGAAAGCACCCATCACCGGCGACAACACATACAAATAGCTTTAGTTTTGATGGAAAGAGATAGAGATAGAAAGATAGAGAGAGAGAAACGAGAAGGTAAGAGAAGAGAAATAGAGTTTTAAGGGTCACATGCAATGCACATGACAAACAAGTAGATGCTGATGTGTCTCATTTTTTGCCACATCAAGTCCTACATGTCGCCAGTTGTCGTGCCACGTGTCAATCAGCGTGCCACATCATCGGTCAACTCACGGTGACTAGTCAAACAAACGATGACATTGCACCGATTTTCAAATTTCGAGATTGCATTGCATCAAACGGAACTTTAAAAATTATATTGCCATTTTTGCCAAATATTAAGAATAAAATTACACTTTTAACCTAATTTTTTTATAAACTATATTTTTAGTTGGTTGCTTATAGTTAACCGAACACAAAAATCAAAAGCAATTGACCAGTTAATTGAAGTGGATGGTTAGATTTATGGTTAATAATTTTTAAAAATTGATAGTAATAAATTAATTAATAAAATTATTAATAGGCCTAATCGATTCATGCATACCTAAAACAAATAAAGCTAGTAAAAGTTATTATTATTATATTTTTTGTTGAAACAATAATATTATTATTACTTAATTAAAAAATATTTCAAGTAAAACCAACTATGTAAAAGTGAAAATCCAACCAACAAGCAATTAAAGGTGAGCACGGTTCGATTTTTTATTATAATTAAATCAAACCAAATAAACCTAAAATTAAATTTTAGAGAAATTATAAATCAAAATCAAATCAAACTTTTGTACTAACTAAACCAAATTAATAACCGAATTTCTTTCATTTCACCAATTGAATTAATTTTTAATTAAAAAATTTTATTAAATAAAATAATGTTATTTTAAGAAATTTTAATTTTTTAACTTTTCAGTTATTAACTAAATTGATTAATAAAATATAAATATATTTTATTAATCGAAATAGTTTGATCAAATTAAATTAATTTAATTTTCGATTATAATCCGATGGTGCCCAACTCTATAAGCAATGATGGCTGTTGTATTAGAAAAGAAAAAAAGCAATATATGATGGCTATCAGAAATTACAAGCCCATTAAAATATTTTAAAAATAATTCAAAAATGAAAAAAAGGCATCTAGATAATAATAATAATAATAATAATAATAATAATAATAATAATAATAATAATAATAATAATAATAATAATAATAATAGCAACACGTGATTTTACTAGCTTAAAACCTTTTCTAATTGTAATAAAATAATCATAATATCTCTCTCTCTCTCTCTCTCTATATATATATATCATTTCATTTTTTTATGGAATAACTTTCTCATTATTTACTTCAACTTGCTTCTTATTGATCAATTATTTTATAACATTGTGAATAGTTCCTTAGGATAAAGTTTTCCTACTATCTTTGACCCTAAGGTTTATAAATATTTTAAATTGCCACTATATAATTTTGGTGTAAAAATATTGAAAATTGCTTCAATTGAAGACAAATTATGGGGTGAAGTTAAGTTTATTAAAAAACTAAAATATGTCTAAACTTGCCAAATATTAAACAATCTATTTATTTCAAGAATAATGAAAAAAATATTTATTATATGATTCAAGATGCTAGGTTTTAATAAATGACATATTGCAAATTTAGTGAATTGGATAAAATTAATTTAACTGTAACGGCCAGTGAGTTTAATTTACTTTATATTAGTTTGTGATATTATTCTTTTATGAATTCATCTGTCGCATGCTATATATATAAATAAAAAAATATTTTTTTATTTACACATAATGAATTCGCTGTAGAATTGTAATAAAAATAATATTATAATATAAATATATGGTAGTTTAAAAAATCCATGAAAAACTAAAAATTACACTTCTTCGATTGACATAAGCAAACATAAATTAAAAATTATATTCTAAGTTGGATTAAAAGATAATTTTAGAACAATATAGCCAAGTTAAATTGAACAATTTCTCTTATAAAAATTCATTCATTTTTTTTAGAAAAAAAACATATTTTAGCATTCGAAACATAATTTTCTGAATATGTCTTGAATTATATTACTTCTTTCTTCCCACTTTAAAATATTATTTTTTTTATTTTGATTTGTCTCACTTTAAATATCTTTTTTGAAATTTAAAAAATAAATTTACATGTATATCTCTATTTATTATATACTTTATTACATTTTTTATCACTTTATATTTTTGACTAAAATTAAATAAAATTTTTAAAAATATAAAAGCATATTTTTGTTAAAAATTATATAATTTTTATAAATTTAAAATATTTTAATAAATTTTTTTAATTTTTCTAAAATATATAAAAAATTATATTTTAAAATGTAATGAAAAAAAATCCTTAAAAGTGGACAAGGGGAAGAAGTATCCTATGACAATTAACACGTGCGGCATTTGGACGATATATAATATAACAATGGCAACCATAATGTCTTTGACCCTTTTTAACATCTCTTCAAATTATAGGTCAACAAATGTGCCCTCCCCCACTGGCAGTCGGCATTTATTCAAAATAAAATAAAAAAGGCCCCGACTCTTTTGAAATCAACATCTTTTTTTTTTTTAAATCGACATTAAACTATTTTCTAAATTGTATTCTACTGAAATTTTTTGTAGTGTATTATTTGTTTTATGTTATTTATTTTATTTTATAGAGTACATGTTTATCCAGTTATATAGACTTTAAGCTTAAGGCCATCTCACTGGCAAATGACTTCTTTGACCATCCGGATGTTATTATTAGTATTACTACCACGAGGGGAAATGTTTTGGCGAATTCGATTTTCAATTTTCCAGATCCATGACAATTTTAAATTTTCAACTTTGCATTTCTTTTTTGAACTTGAATTTATATATTTTAATATGATATAACATATAGTTAATTACTTTAGTTAAAGGATTAACATTTGTGTATTTTAATTGTATTAAATGTGCATTCCGACGATAAGGAAAAAATTAATTCTTTGATTATTGAATTTTTAAAATTTTTTACATTGGATATCTAATTACAAAAGTGATTCTCTATTAAATCTATAACTATAATATAAAGTGCTACATAATTTTTAATTAACATAACTAATACACATGAGTTTTAATCACAGTTAAAAAACACATGTTCGGTTAATCAAGGTATAATTTAGTGTGCGGATGTATAATGCAAGCCAATTTGATTCTTAATAACATAGCGATACATTTATACAAAACTTCTACCCCGAACACACAATGAAGCCGTAGACAGTCAAGTGAAATTCAATACACGAAATAATTTGATCTATAAACAACATTATTGTGGTAAAGGCCGTAATGCCAGATGAATAATTACCGCAAGGCATAGAGAGGGAGGTCATAAGCGTCTATACCGTAAAATCGATTTTCGACGAAATGAAAAAGATATATATGATAGAATCATAACCTTAGAATATGACCCTAATCGAAATACATACATTTGTCTCATACACTATGGGGATGGTGAGAAGAGATATATTTTACATCTCAGATGGGCTATAATTGAAAATACCATTATTTCTAGTACATAAGTTCCTATAAAAATGAAAAATGTCCTACCTTTGAGTGTGATTTGAACTATTGATTTACGTAATTGAGAGTAACCAATTAGGTTTACGACGAACCCTAGAAATCAATCATTGATCCAATTTGAGTACCTCCACAAGATAAACTTCAGCAGAAAACTGAAGAGTAACGGCAGCAAGTAATTGAGTTCAGTAGTTCCTCATAGAAAATTATTGACTTTAGAGATATAGTAATATGGAAAAGATAAAATTATTTCAAGCACTGACAAAACCAGAAGCGCCTCTTGTTTCAAAGAGAGGAGGACGAGTTATTCACATTTTATTTGATGATCAAAGGCGAATTGAAAGCTAAGCAGTGGTAATTCTAAAAATTTCTTGGAGATGGTCTCAAGTTTTTTGTACTTGAGCCCACGATACATTAGGCTATTTATAGACGGTGTAGAAGTATACTCGAGTGCCTAAGCAAGACTACAGGGATGTCAGTACTATTATCCTGAAACAAACAATAGATTAAGAAAATGGTATTTCAATACCATTTTTAGAAGTTGAGGGGCCATTTTGTTCCAAAAAAATTGTTAGAGGCATTTTAGTATATTTTTCCATCCAAAAAGTTTAACTTTTTTTTAAGAAGACGAGAGTAATTTTTTTTCCTTAATCCGCTCTAAGTATTTAATACCATTCTTTGATATAATTTTGAAGTTAAAAAAATATTTAATTTTTCTTGATTTTATAAAATAAGTAATCTAGATAGAATGATTTTCTTTTTAAATGACTCATAGACATGGAATTAAAGGGCGTAAAGAAAAATCCCAAACCCATACGTGGCTAGTAGACAATAGGTAAAATTAAAGACCAAGTCATTTTAATTATTATTTAATTAAAAATGTGGCATTACCATTTTTCCCAGCCATTTTTGGCCGTACCAAACATATACCGTCATGTGCTGACTTCATTATCCAATACTGCTCCACTAAATATATACATAATTTACAATTTGTTTTGTCCATATTAGCGGAAAGTCTTTTGTATGTCTTATTTTAAATTATAATAACCAATAATGAGCTGAAAATTTGATCAAATCTAAAGATTGGACCACTAATCAATTAGTAGATTAAAGAAATGGTTAACTAATCGGACCTTGGTTTATGTGTGCCTGTGAGAGCAAGTAGAGGGATATATATATATATATATATATATATATATATATATATATATATATATATAATATTAATCCTATTTCCACGAAGCTGCGAGTAATAGAAAAGAAATTGGAAAATGGGGAGATGCCATGTCTTGGTCTTCGACTTTTCTTCAATCATAATTTGTCGTCAAGTAATATACCTTGTAGTATAAATAGGCATGGTCGATAGAGATAGAAACATAGAGAGTGTTTTGCGGGAAAAATGGGGAGAGCTCCTTGCTGTGAAAAGATGGGATTAAAGAAAGGGCCATGGACTCCTGAAGAAGACGCCATTTTGATTTCTCACATT
Organism: Excoecaria agallocha; assembly: GCA_037975025.1. NCBI lineage: Eukaryota > Viridiplantae > Streptophyta > Magnoliopsida > Malpighiales > Euphorbiaceae > Excoecaria > Excoecaria agallocha. The sequence continues at coordinate 105,414,185 of CM075808.1, read as the reverse complement.
CAAAAACACGGCCATAGCAATTGGCGTGCACTTCCTAAGCAAGCGGGTTTACTGAGATGTGGAAAGAGTTGCAGACTCCGATGGATAAACTACTTAAGACCTGATATTAAGAGAGGCAACTTCACTCTGGAAGAAGAGGAAACCATTATCGAGTTGCATCAAACACTTGGAAATAGGTACCCATTCTTTTTAGATTTTCAATTTTTTTTTCTTTATTTTTAGAAGCCACTTGAGGTTTAAATACGCTATATAGTTTATTTCAACAGTCAATTAAATTACAGCTAACTTTACTTTTTAAAAATTAAAATTAGGCTAAATATATTCTTGAAAAATTAAAATTTAGCCAAATAATTTCTAATTAAGATAAAATATTTTACTCATTTTCAGTACATTAATTATTAATTCTTGCAAATTTTTAAGATATTTCTTTTTCCTTTAATTTGCCAGATGGTCGGCAATTGCTGCGAAATTACCAGGAAGGACAGACAATGAGATCAAGAATGTATGGCACACCCACTTGAAGAAAAAGCTTAAACAAAGGCAAGAATACAACAACATGCGGCCTGGCACAGTACAAACATGTGAGCCCACCTTCATCAACCAATCAGAATCCAAGAATTCACAATTTTCAACTCTTCCCGGGTTAACGGAAAGCCCAAAGCATGAGATAATGTCTCCTCAGCGATCTTTTAGTGACGTTTCCACGGCAACGGATAACTCCGTCGCCACTGCTGAAACAAACAACTTCGACGTGAACAAACAAGAAGATATGGACTCATGGGAGATTTTTCCGGTAATCGATGAGGATTTTTGGTTGGAAGCTGAAAAGAGTGAGAGTTGTAGCATGTCCTCAACCAATGTCTCAGATGTATTGCAATTTGAGTACAAAGATCCAAAAATTGATGATGGTATGGATTTCTGGTACGATCTTTTAGTTAAATCCGGGGGAATTGAAGAATTTATTATAACTTGAAGGACCAAATGCGCAAATTAATTTGATTATTTACCAAGACTTGACTCTCAACCACTGTTGAATTTTACCGTTAAGGCAAGTCTAGATGCGATGAAGAAAATTATTGATGTGAAAAATTTGAAGGGACATGGAAAAGAATGAAGACAGGGATACATGCGAAATTTGAAGTTAGAAATTTCTTGTTGTAGTGAAAAATGTAAAAATCAGATGTGTACATGCATTGATCAAAAGTTGATTGATATGTTTATCTAGATTATTACAAATTAATATTCTTGTTTGTTGAATTTAATGGACTTGTAATGCTTGACCATGTATGGTATAAGCTCTCTTGTCTAATATATATATGTATTGTGAATCAAATTTATGAGTAGGATAAGAGCATGTTCGGATCAAAGCTAGTCAAGGTATCTTATGCTGCGGTATGGTGTGATATAATATGGTATGGTATTGTAATTATTATTAACATATTTGACAAAAAAAAGGTGTGGTATGATTTAATAAAATTTTGATAAAAGAAAAATTTTTGAAAATAAAAATAATTTCAGCAACAGAGATTAAAAAAAATTAATAAAATTGATAAAAGAAAGTTATCAAAATTAAAAGAAGTTGATAAAAGAAAAAATTTTTAAAAATAAAAATAATTTTAATAACCTAGATAAATAATAATAATAATAATAATAATAATAATAATAATAATAATAATAATAATAATAATAATAATAATAATAATAATAATTGATAAAAGAAATTTATCAAAAAAAAAGGTCTATATTAAAATTTTCTACGTTTGCAGTTAGAGGTACATACATGTGAAAAGCATGTAATTTTAGTTATTAAAAAAAGGAAGTATGAAATTTTTTTGACTATCTTAAGGCTAAAAATGCATTTAAAACGTTAAAGTTCAATTAAAAGTGTTCTAATGCCACGCCATTGCCTTTGTTTTTTGTTCTCTTTTTTGAAATAACCAAACCTTATTGTTTTTATCAATGTGATTCATGCTCACTTCAATTACTTTTCGTAAAGAACATTAACTTTAATTATGGATTAATGAGCTAATTAGCATAATAAAGGGCGACTGGGTCAAAATTAAAATATGAAAATTTCAAAATAAAACGTTTTAAGAATGAGTAATCTTTTTCTCACGCGACGATGCCATTAATCTCATATATACTCCCTCCGTTTTTTTTTATCAGTCACTTTTGAGTAAAATTCAAATTCTATTTCTCTGTCACTTTTAGACTTTCAATGTAATTTAATTTGCTTTTTCAATTTATTTTTCTTTCTCAATAAAGTTAGAACCAATCAAATTTGATAATTTAGTCTTAATCACGTAATTTAATACTAACTTTAAGTCTATTTATTATTTCTTAATCCTAGTAAAAGTAACAAAAATGACTGATAAAAAAAACGGAGGGAGTACTATCTAATTTGTGGTGGCTTAATTAGCTTTAGAAGAATAATCACAAAATTAATGAAGTGAAACGTGTGTTTAGTGTTTATAGGCTCCTATGACATAATGACAATGGCGACTGTACAGGAAAATGAGGAAGAAATGTTTAACATATCCTTATGGTAAAGTCTGTTAATATCTTCAAGCATAAATCAAATCAATACCTCCTTTTTTTTTTATTAATCTAGTATCATTTTTGTTATTTTTATTAGAATTAAAAAATAATAAATAAATTTAAATTTAACATTAAATTATTTGATTAAAACTAAATTATCAAATTTGATTGATTTTAATTTTATTAAAAAATTAAAAAAATAAATTAAATTATATTAAAATTTTAAAAATAACAGATAAATAAAATTTAAATTTTAATTAAAAGTAACAAATAAAAAATATATTAATTTTTTATAAAAAAAGGTTTTGCTTATTACACAAACAAACTATTATAATTTTTTCCAATCTCATTTGTGTAAAAATTAATGCGAGATACATCCAATTATAAAAATTATAATATAAAAGTTTGATTAAAATGTTCCATTACAGGCATTGCACGTGTACGCAGACCATTCTCATCAAAAGAACATACTAATCAGGATTAGCATAAGAATGAAATATTTCACATTGAAAATTTGCAGATAATTTCAGTAAAGTGGAAAATTTTCAACGTATAAAATTAAAACCTGTATTGGAAAAATTCCATTGGTCCCGCATCAGGTTGCTGTCATTAAAAATAACTTTATACGTCAACCAAGTCAAGTCAAAAGATTTACTTTTACTATCCAAAAAGAATTACATTTATTTCTTCTTATTGATTTTCTACACTGCAATTTCCGAGAGGTTTCATAAACTTTCTCGTCTTATTTAGATAGAGCTTTCTTTGATTTAGGTTTAACATGCGTAATGGCCACTGCGAGGTCTACATTTGATTATGAAAATTAATGCTTTATTTATTGTCTAATCAAAATCTAATTAATTTGTGTTAATTGGATTTCTTGTGTGATCAAAAAATGACAAATTGAAGATGGACCAAAGAAAAAGAAATTTAATACATGCTTTAATGATGCTCCGAGAGAAAATAATTAAATTATCGTAATCGATATTGGATTATTATTTTTGAATATTTTTACAGTGCGCACATATAATGATTTGCACACTTATGCATCCATATTAAATATTTTTTTCATTTAATTGAACGATATATAAATATGAATATAGAGCTCTCGCTTCCACTACTTGAATTGCATTGTCGTTTGATTGAAGGGAAGATTTCTTCTAGCTTAATCAAGTTGCTTCCTGTTTCTTCCTCCAACTAGCTTGGTGACATACTTCCTAAGCCTCTTCATTCCACAGCTTTCCATGATTTTATTTCCAACAAGATGGGAGAGCTAAACATTCACACTCCGCAGCTTGAGGGGGTTGATGGAAGTAGCTTTCAAGCTTATAATATATTTTTTGTTACGTAGCTGATATCATTTAGATAGCCTAACTTTTCCTACTTGTATTCGCCTTATATATTTGTTTGCACACGTACAATATCAGTACGTTGTCTTTTTCAGCCTTTTTACAAAATTGTCATTGACAATAATATTGCTAAATCGATTGCCAAACAAATTGGAATCTAAATGCTTAGAGATTTCCTATAAAAATCACAAAACAAAGACAAGTTAGGAGTCTTTGATTCCATGGTCCTCGATCATCGGGATTTTTTTTTAATTTACCTTTCCTTTTCTTATCAAAATAAATAAATGACTTTTCATACATTTAGAATAACGATTTAAAGTATGACTACTCTCTTAATTAATAAAACTTAAAATCTTTTGATCTCTAAATATGTAATTAACAAAAAAAAAAACTTGGAATCTATATTCATTTATATAGTATAAATGGATATAGTCTTTTTTTTTTTTCCAATTCGATTTGAATGATTAACGAATGGTAACATAATCATGCAAATGCAATTTTGAATTAGAATCCTCATATGTTCGGATGAATATAACATACAATATTTACGTGACCGTCACTAAAAGAATAAAAGAAATAACAACATAACTTTTAAATTAGAAAGAAAAACAATGAATGATCATTAGACTTGGCAAAATATTATAAAAATATAATATTTTTTAATCAGTAATTAATAACTTAAGTTGATTCTTAATATTAAAGTCACTCGTTAGTTACTCTCCAAGACAACGATATGGCCAGTAGATCGGGTTTTTTTTGGAAGAAAGGAAAGATGCAGACCTAACCAAAACGGTGATATTATTTTATAAAGATTGAATGCAATTAACAGAAACAACGAAATTTTATATAAAAAAAAAAAACTAGCAAAATTCACCAGTCCGCTCAAAGTTAAGTCAAATATTTGTTATTCTTGTATAAAGTCGGTCTTTGTTTTGCATATGGACAATTTGTGGCCCAGTTATTTAAATCCATCTGTATTGATTGAATCTTCTTGCCGATAAAGGCCACAGACCCGTTGGAAATTTAAAAAATTACTTCTCAACTCCACCATAGTTGATAAATCTGTAAGGACCTAGACATGGATAGATGGGGATTGCAATGGAGAAATAGCTTTATCAAACTATTTGCTCGCCATGTTTGTTTTCGGCTCTATTTTTCTTCCCATTGATAAAATCTTATATAAACTTTTTTTTTCAAGCGTTTTAATCCGTCCATTCCCATTGATAGTGAGATAAAATGAGAATGCTCTTGCCCATGACCCAATTTTATGAATATAGTAGAATATCCAGATTAACTTGTTTCGTAGTTAATAAAATTAATGATTGTAATATTATAATTACTATATTATAATTTATAACGTAAAAATAATTAAATACTATATTATAATTTATAACGTAAAAATAATTAAATTTTTATTTTGTAACAAAAAAATCACAGAAAACGAAGAATCAAAAGAAAAAATAACTTAAACTTTTATTCTCGTTGGATCGATGTTATACAAATTGAAAAACAGTTATATCAATGTCATACAAACTTGTATTGATGTTATACAAATTAAAAAATAGTTGTATTAATGTTATACAAACTACACCATTAAAAAAAATTGAATAATTTTTTGATACCTGAATTTTAAATTTTAATTTTTATAACTTTTTTATTACAAAATTAAAATTATATTATTTTTTGGCTACAATCACCCAATTTTAATGATCACAAATAAAATTAAACCTAGAATGTCCAAGCCCATTCTGATTATAAAACCCTACTTACGTAGCCCCCCCACGGACATGGCATTTCTGCATTTCAAAAAGGGAAAATACCAAAACAAAAGGAATGGGCAAGGGCTTTAAGTATTTTTCAAATTTTGGGTTTTCCTACTAGGTCCAGGTTAGCACACTCCTGATGGTCTGAACAAATATTTGACTGCTAGCAATATCCACGCTGCATAAAGAGAGAGAACGCAAGAAGATATTGATCATTATGACAACTATCATTTTTATCATTTTAAGCAATTGCAATCTCAATCCATAAAAAAGACAATTCAAACGTCTTGATTTCACAAGACGGGCATGAAAAGAAAAACCAAAGAAGCGGTTTCCCCAATCACTGACGGTTCATCTAAAACTTTTCGGTGTCTTTATTCAAAATTGTAACCGTGCCTCTTGCAACCAAGGGTCCGAGGCCCACTTACTACACAACTCTGATAAATTAAAATGACGATTTATGAGAGGCACGAGTAGGCCAGATTCTTCTCCTCAGACAGCTCCTCTGCTGTCAAGTCCAACTTCGTCCTTGAGAATTCATCAATGCTAAGTCCTGACCCACATCAAGATTCAAGAGTTCATAAAATTAAAAATTCAAACCAAAAAAGCTGAGATGCAATATCAAAAATGGAGATTATACAGCAAATAAATATCTTTTATGCGAAGCAAAACATTACTGGAAATCAGAAGGTTCCAACTTTAATTTACATAAATTCAAATTGTCACATAAACGTTATAGGAATAAAGTTGCCAATATATCTCTAGAGCCAATCACATGCATATATATTCAGATTTTGCTACGGAACACATATCAAATAGACAGAGCGTGCTCACTGAACATATGAGAAATTAAAAAACGTCAGCTAAAGGAACAAACACTTTTTTCGTAATAAGCATATAAGTTTGCTTTCTGAAAATTGCTTTTGGTTATCTAGTGATCGCATTTTGCTTCTAAAATAGCAAATAACCAATATGGAGGATTATTCTCCTTTGAAAATGAGAATTCATTTAATCGATTAACCATATTCACTTATAGACAGAAAGCAAAAGTCCCCTGGATGCAAAAGAACAATAAAAAATTAAGTTATATCATGCACATAGGGATAATATTACAATGAGAAGATGGCATAATTAAAATAACACCATGCATTAGCAACAAACTTACCCTGAACAATTTTCCACTCTCCATTTTGGCATGTAACTGGGAAAGAATAAATCAGTCCAGCTGGTACATTGTATGAGCCATCAGAGTAAACCCCCATTGAGACCCAAGTGCCCTACACATTTAAGCCGAAGAAGTAAGGTCCACAGCTGTGCACACACAAGAAAACTAAAGAACAATGAAGAAATTGTCCAACCTCACGAGTTCCAAGAACCCAATCACGAATGTGGTCACATGCAGAGCTAGCAGCAGATAATGCACTTGAAAGTTTTCTAGCTTTAATGATTGCAGCACCTCTTTGTTGGACTGTAGTGATGAATTCTCCACTCAACCTTCAAACAGCCAAATAATCAACACAATGCTTCAAAATTTCATAACGTAACAAAATACTTTATACAAAATATATCAATTCCAGTAAAATGTAAATAGCCACTATACCATGCATCATCCTTGACAAGCTCCTTGACAGGCTTTTCTCCGGATGGAGTTTTAACAGTGGCATGGTTCACATCAGGGTACTGGGTTGATGAATGGTTTCCCCAGATGATCACATTTTTAACATCAGAAACCTGGACGTTCAGTCTCTCTGAAATCTGACCAAGTGCCCTGTTATGATCCAGCCTTGTCAAGCAAGTGATGTTCTTCTCTGGGATAGATGGTGCAAACTCTTTTAGAATCAATGCGTTAGTGTTTGCAGGATTGGCAACAACAAGAACCTGGGAAACATTGGAAGTATCAACAGTAAGGACACATGTAAATTTTACATTCATATCCAGTTGATGTATTATAAATATAACTGGCAGCTTTTAAAGATCCAAATTCCAACTATCACGCCACATCACATAGTTTCCAAGATACTTCAAGCACTTGAAATTCAAATAGGTCCAATTTTTATCTATACCATAAATGTATGCATTTGCTTTTCAATATACACAGCAGAATAACACAAAGTTCAAACTGCATATTTCTTATTTTAAACAAAAAACTGTAATCACCTTGCAGTTAGCAGCTGCGTGCTTCTCTAGGGCAGAAGCCTGAGACTTGTAAATGGACACGTTTTTAAACATCACATCTTTTCTCTCCATTCCTTCTTTCCTGGGGAAGCCACCAACCATGACTGCAATGTTTACCCCAGTGCACGCTTCAATGGCATCAGTCGTAGCAACAACACCTGACACATTTCAATGTTGGGTCAGATATAATATTATGCAATTGTTTCCTCAGACATCTGAAATCTGAATTGGCATCCATAACAATGAACCTCGCAAAACTTCTGAAGTTCTGTAAATGAGAGGAGCAGATACCTTTAAGAAGAGGAAAAGCAGCATCCACCAGCTCCATCTTCACACCATTCAAGGCCTCCGCTGCAGGTGGGATATCAAGCATATGGAGGATAACAGGTTGGTCAGGACCAAGCATCACCCCCCTAGCAATCATGGGAACAAGGGCATATCCAATTTGTCCTGCAAATCCATCAAAAATCAGTCATTTTTCTCATACGAAAACAGCAAATTGCAACTCTTTTCATCTTACATTGAAATTACAAACAAAAGTGACCGACATTGCTGATTAAATAAAAAGTACGACACCAGTTAATGGTGTGCCTTTAAAATGGTATAGATAGCACGCCTACACAACAACATAGCCGCACATGTAATGAGAGCTTAGTTTAGATTGAGACGAAAATTTCAAAGTCTAAGATTCAAATAAGCAGAAAGGACAGTCCTTTTGTGCTACGAACGCCACAAAAATGCATGGGCTAAATCCATCAAACGCCAAAAATTAAAAGACTAAAACCACCTCGCTGTAATTCATTAACAAAATATAATTTCACAGGCATTCTAACATCAGATAAAACAAAATATCACTTAACTTTCACATTCATAAAAAGTGATAAAACCGCAAACCAGAGCGGTTGTTCCCTTAAATCAATCATAGATCTGTTCAACCTAAGGACGATTAATCAGATCATAAAATAAAAACTTAAAACAGAACTAAAATATTATTCGCAAGGCCATACAGAACAGAGTTTCTAATTTTAAATCAGAGTTGGCATTTTTCAACCGACTATTATCTATTCAACCAGTCATGTTTCAGTATCAACCCCAAAAACACAGTAGATCTAGTCAATATTTCGAATTCAAGCTAACTGACAGCCGAAAAAAAAGGTCAACAATAGATCTAACAGTTAAAATTGAAAATGATAATTATTTCCGGTGCATTGATGTACCTGCGGCTCCAGTAACAAGAACGCGAACTGGATCCTTCGCCATTGATAGAGACCAAGAGAAATCAAACAGAATTAACAATAAGGCGCAGGGAGAGCAGAGAGTAGAAATGTGATCGAGATTAAAGAGAGGACGAAGTGGTGGTATTTATCAGGTGACAAGTGATGCTGCCAAGGGATAAAGCTATACAAACGACGGCGTATAGAACGTTGGTATTGGGACTGGGAGGTATTGGATATCGCGGCGTGCGTAGGTGTGACGCATAATACCGTTATGATTTTATGGAAGTTGGTGATTTAAAACGATGACACGAATCACGCTTGATGGATAATTAAATTAATCCAATGGTGGTTAGCTAACAATAGTTCTCAATTGTCCGAATCCTCTACCCATGAGTCAAATTAGCCCATCGCTGCCCTAGCGGATTAGAACTATATATATATATATATATATATATGTATTTTTTTACCACCATTAAAAGATGAATTTAAAATAAGATTAACACATAAATTCTACAAAATTACCATCATTTATCAATTTTTTTTATAAACTAATAAATTCTATAAAATTATTATCATTTATTAATTTTTTTATAAACCAATTATATGTTAGATTACTCATTTAAATTTATTAAAAATATCATATTACTCTCTTTAAAAATACTTACCAATTTATAAAAAAAGTGTAAAATACATGCTTTAAACGGTAATAGGAAAATATTTTGACATTTTTAATAAATTCTAAAAAGAAGTAATTTAATATTTTTAATAATATAAAATATATTTTTTATATTTTAATTAAATTTAAGTAATTAATTTGATATTTTTAATAAATTTAATATAATTTAATATGTAATTAATTTATGAAAAAAAATTAATAGAAAAAATTTGATAAATAATTATAGTTTAATGAAAAATTTATATATTATTCCGTTTAAAATGTAAAAATTTGATGTGATCCTATGATAGTGCATTTGCGCATCGAAACACAGCAAGTACGAAATTAGCATTCTCTTGACTTTAAGTTTTTACTTTTTTGATATTTTGTGGCTAGGAGCCATTTTTGCTTTTGGTGACAAAACATGTGGCTTGTATCGTGCTGATTACACAGATTTTATGACTTTTTCTTGCCTTTAGTTTGGTTGTTGATTAACTGCATAATTAATTTAATTCAGACTGAATTCGAAACTGACAAGCTCTAGGATTTCGATACATTAAAATCTACGGAGTTGTATTTCATTGTGCTACTACAATATTAATTACATAAGATTTATCTATGAACAGGAAGATTTGGCGATTAATAACTAGGATCCGCTCTATAATAAACAGTGAGTCTCTCCATTTTCATTTCTTCTAATATTTATACATGTGTTATATGCTTTACTTTTTATTTTTTTGTGAAAAAAAAGTGTGCAAAACTAAAAAACAAAACAGCAATTAGCAAATATAAAAACCCCAATTGAGTCATAGCGGAATCAAATATCAATATTTTAAGAAGCAGAATGTAAAATATGATATACAGGAGGACGTTCCAAAACTTGGATCGTTTTAAATTGCGATATTATGTTAATGATTTTTTTTAAATGAAGTATATTTTAAAACTCAATAATGAAAAACTAAATAAGTAAATGTGTATATAATAATAATAAGAAGAAGAGGTAAGTGTCTTGGATGGTTTCTAGAACTCCCTGGAAATATATATATATATATGGAAAAAGAAAAGAAGAGAGGAGAGAGAGAAGAGAGGAGATTGGGAAAGAAGAGGAGAAGGAGGACAGGAGGTAGGGGTGTGCAAAAATCGATTCGATCCGATCAATTCGAACCGAATCGATACATTCGGGTAAGGTTAGTCGATTTATTAGGATCGGTTCGGTTATTACAGTGGTGTTAAACAGGTTTCGGGTTGGGTGAAACCCGACTAACCCGAATTTTTAATATATAAATAAAAAAATTATAATTTCTCTATAATATTAATTAATATATAATATATATTTAATGTAATTTTGAAATTGTTAGTTTTTTGTATTTTTAAAATATTTTTTATGGTATTTAATATTATTTATTTGTATTAATTTAGGATTTTAATTTAAATATGTAAATTAAAAAAAAATTGGGTTAATCAAATTGTTCGGGTCGGGCCTGAAAAATATCGACTTGATCGGGTAGGAGCCCTATATTTATGTAGAGTAGGGCTGGGTGAGGAAAATATATAAATTTTAGGTTTGGGCCGGGTTCATCCGAATCCTACCGATGCACACCCCTAACAGGAGGACCTCGTCGCCGATCAACGGCGTTGGGCCGGCCGCACATCACCGATGGCTTGTTTTCCATGCCGCTGCAAATTCTCCCGGCCATCACTTGAGGTTTTTAGCAGCTTGTTCTTGTCCGATTTTCCCCATCGCAACCAAGCCCCTCTTCTCCCTCCCGCGAGTTGCCACGGCTACCGACGACACGCATAGCTTTGATGGAGTCTCATGGGTGAGCTGATTATCCAATACCCTTTTCTCCTCTCCAATCACCGGCAATGGGTAGATTGGGAGACAAAAGGAGCCGACGGTCTTGTGTATTTTTCGGTCAAACCATCTAGCTTCAAGGCGCGTGACCAACCACCATGGATTCCTTGGACTCTGATCTCTGTGGCTGTATCATTGATGCATCTCTGACGAGGCACCAACAAAGCTCCAGCGGCCGGCCCGGCGAGCATAGGGTTGACAAGATAGAGAAAAGAAAATGTAGAATTTCAATTTTTAATTGGTTCGGGACTACGAAAATTCATTAGATATTGAAATAGTTATGGAATTTTTGATTTAGAAACCAATGAGTATTTGGTGTTATAATTTTAATTTTTTTAATTCTTTATTTTTTATTATTCTGTTGAATATGGAAAATTGATTATGAAATTGAATTTGTAAATTGTTGAGTTAACAAAGGGACTATATAGTTGAACAAAATGATAGTTAAGTTAATTCATGGGTTTTTCATAGTTTAAATTATCCTTGTTAAGTTTACTATTTTGTTAAATTAATTATGGGTTAATAGGTTAAATTGCTCATCTAATTAGCTTATTATCTAATAATTAAGAGAAAGATAGGTATTGGGATAAAAATGAGATAAAATCATGACTTAAAGCATTTGAAATAATAATTATAAATTTAAGCAGTGATGGAATTACAGAAAAATGTAGTTAGGTTGAACTTTTAGATATGTAAATCTTATTTTTATTTCCTCGAAATTGATGCATTATTTTAAATACCAAATTTCTTATAAGTTTAATTTAGCTAGACGATGAACACGAATGTCAAATTTGGGATCTAACTAAGATATAGAACTTTGAAATATATATATATATATATATATATATATATATATATATATATATGTGTGTGTGTGTGTGTGTGTGTGTGTGTGTGTGGGGGGGGGGGGGGGGGGGGGTTAGAAAGTACCTTTATGATTTAAATGAAAACGTGAAGAACGGACCAAATGTCTCTAATGACGAGTAAATTATGCAATTTGATGATCAAAGCAATAAGGTAGTTTGACCTTGTGTGATACCTAACCACAAGGTTTAAATCAATTGAATTCTATCCTGGTAGACTAGCTTAAGTTATTTCATTAGAGTTGGGTTGCGAAATTAGTTAGAGGTATTAGGCTAAAGATTAATTTTTTTTTACCTATGTTTAATCTAACTGGTAAACTAGGATAATTGATAGGCTTTTGGCAAAATAGGAAATAAATTAGAATGTACAGCTATTAATATGTACATATATGTATATATCAATATTTTAAGTTAACGAATACATGTATAATTTAAATAAGAAACTTGAAAATTGATTATAGGTACTTATTAACCAGTTAGGCATACAACTAAACGTTAAAAGGAACAAAATAGTTTAACTTTGGTGAGCCTGCAGAATACAAGATTTAATCAGTTAAACCTTACGTCGTAGACCAGTTTGTTTTAATTACTTAATTTGGTTTATGAAGTCTAATAGACTTAATTGGGTCATGGACTGGATGGCTCTGAGAGTTCAGTTCACAAGAGTATGCATATATATATATATATATATATATATATATATATATATATATATATATATATATATATATATATATATATATATATATATATATATATATATATATGGACGGGATGGCTCTAAGAGCTCAGTCCACAAGTGTATATAAGTATATATATGGACTAGATAGTTTCGAGAGCTCGGTCCATAAGTATCACGCCTTGATGTGTATTACCTGATTGAATGGCTCCGAGATCTCTTCCAGTAAAGGTGATTAAAATGAGTTGTGGCTAAATGGCTCTGAGAGCTCGGTCAACAAATATATATAAGTATATATACATATATACTAAATGGTGGGATGTATGATTCCGAGAACTTAGTCCACATATGTATGTAATTATGCATATGTGGGTGTGTATAGTTAGTGGTAAAGTTATGAACGTCAAAAATAAGAGAGAAATATATATATATATAACGTTGTATGAACCATATGATTCCGAGAACTAGGTCCCGTATTCAAATCCCGTTTATCTGACTCGATACAATTCCACTGGATGTACTAGGGACAAATATCGAAATTAAATGAGAAAATAAAAGTTGATACAAGTATTTTAACAAAAATTAGTAGTTAATTATTGTCACACCCTTCACGAAACATCTTTTCTGAAGCAAATATAGTAATAAATGGTAAATTTTTTTTTCATTCGATAACATTTTAAACAATAAAATATACACTAATAAAATTCATGCAAACACTTTCACCGACACTCACCCATCAATAATCATAATAACAATAATCAAAATACAGTTCAATCGTTTACCTTAATGATCTACGTACATACATGCCATAATACAACTCAATTTTAGCACTATTTCTTCTTTTTCGATCTTGCTCTACTGTGTATTATGCTCCCGCAACACTTCATAACCTACACGCAGTAAACACTACGTGCTGAGTACTAGACATGCTCAAAGGTGACTACTAATCCTAGAATTTCCCAATAAAAGCATAATTACATAGATTATGCATCTTTTATCCTTATTCCATCAAAAAATTGTTTTTAATTCCGTTCACATTAGTTTTATTATCCACCTATATTTTGGTAATCTTTTTGCTTTGTTTTCAAAGCTTTTAATTTGCTTTTTGTTACTTTCATATGTAAATCGATTTCAGATTAATTTTTACTTTTACGTTTCTTCTTTACTTTAACTTTTACATTTACATTTACTTAACTTTGGTTTTACATCTTTAGTCACATCGATTTAATTATCATTCTATTTAATGATTTATATTGGTACTGTGTCTTTACTGGTACTAAATCTTTTTACTATTTTATTTCTTGATTGATTTTTCAGTTATCCAATATGTGATATCATTATAATTTTTCGCTATTTATTCTTTATTTTACTTTAACTTTTTAACTAATTAACACATTACTATTTTAAAAGCTTTTAAACTTTAAGGAAAAGTGATACAGTTATTTTGGAACACTTTGCATATAATATTTATTCCTTCTCTTCTTTACATTCAATATGTTCGAAACTTATTTAAGACTTTGTTTTTTTTTTGTTTCTTTAATTGAATAATATTGTGCATATTTATCGTTTTACTTTTCATTTAACTTTTTTTTCAAAAATTCATTACTTAATCATAAATTTTCACTTTTTGACTTTAAATAGAAAATTGGTACTATTTTCCAAACTTGTTATTTTTCAAAATAATAATTGGTACATAAAATACCAACTAATTTTAATTTATCCTTTTTTCATATAAAAAATACATTTTAAATCCCTTTTCTTTACAAAAGTGTAATTTAATACTCATTTATCATTTTATTCTTATAAAATATTTCTTTTTCATTTTTGCTTATTAATCACAATTTTTGAGAAACATTACAATTTTATCCCGACTTTTTATTTTCTTTCAAACAGATTATTTTTTATTCAATTCATTTAAATCATACTAATTTATTCATTACGATATGCACCTAGTGCAATATGACAGAACTCTCAAAAAGAATATGCAAGACATGGACCCAAAGGTCCCACTGAGAGAGAAATAATTTCCAAGGGACCATTTCTCAAAAAATATTTTACTTTCACTTTCACTAAGAACACTGGAGCTGTGGAGATCAAAGATCCTACCCATAGCAAAGCAAGTCGCCATGACTTGTACCGCGGTATAATATGTCCCTATGGCTAATCAATTATATCCTAACCAAGAATATCATTACTTGACCATTGCTAAGAGCGAAATAATTAATTATATTTGAAATATTTTTTTAAATATTTAAAAATCTTTAGTTTCTTTCCTTTATTTCTTGATACAATACATTTTTGTCAATCGTACTCTTTTTTAGCATTTTTGACTATTCAGTAGCTTTTTATTTCTTTTACTTTCTTTCATTTTATTTTTTTAAATCACTTTTGTGAATTATTCTTCAATAATTCATTCAGACAGTTAAAATTTTTTAGTCTTTTATGCACTTTATAACTTAAAGCATTATAATTCACAATTTTTTTTATTCTTTTGGTGTAATCCTATGTGAATTATCTTTTAACAATTCAATTATTAACTTTTTGATGATTTTTCTTTCTTTTTCTGTCCGAAATTTTAATCATTCGGGTATACCAACTTTTATGCAGTTGGTAAATTATTTTAAAATAATTCACTCTTTTGATACTTTTTATTGACTAATTTATTTTGATAAATTAGTCAAATATTTATTTTATAACTTTTTAAACAATTATGAATTATATTAATATAATTCATTATTTTATTTTTTGAAAAATGCATAAGTTGAATTTTTCATTTCTTTTTATACAAAAGAAATTTTACTTTACACATATTTATCATCATATACTTATTTATTGAATTATTTCTCAATAATTCAATATTTTTAATTAAATATATTCAATATTTTATTTCAAAAATATTATAATAATTCATATAAATTCTACAAAAATTCATATGCATATTATTTTATAATTTCTATCATTTTTACTCATTTTATGAATTATTTCACTATAATTCATTATTCTCATTAATTACATAATTCAATAATTATTCTCAAAATATTCAAATAATTTCCATAAATTCTCTAAAAATTTATGAACAATTCATGTAATGGTCTCAACATCGGGCTAATCATGAATAGTACTTTTTGATAGTGAATAGTATTTTCGGACTGAAAAATTTCTCCCGAAAGTGAAAAATATTTTATTAGACTATTGAAAAGTATTAGTCAAGGGTAGCCCGGGGTTGAAATTTGAATTGAATTTGAGATCAAATAGGCCATCAAAAGCCAAAAGAATGAAAACCAAGATAATTAGGGTTTAAGGGTTTTAATTGATTTTTGATCGTTTGGCTATTAAAAATAGCAAATGAAGCCTAAAAATTATCAAAAATTACCTATGTGCCTAAAATAATATGTAGATTATTTTGATAGTAAAAAGTAAAATTTTCGGTAACACCGATAATTTTGAATCGGATCGATAAAATTGAATCGGACCCGAAATGAACTCTGATTGGGCTGAAATTTTAAGTATAGTATATTTTTAATATGATATGAATAATGGAATCAAATTTGAAGTGATTTAAATTTGAAAAGTGGGATAAATTAATTAGGACCATTTATCGGATAATTATCGAGCTTAAACAAATTAATTGTCTAAGCCCATTTAGAAACCAGCCCAAGGCCCATTTAAAAGAACTATATAAGAGCTTCTTCTCCAGCAAATTCCAGCAACTTCTTCATTCTCCATCAGCTTCTCGCTTGGCCGAACCATTCTCACCATTACTTCTCTCTCTTTTTCTTTTATTTTGCTCCCAAATTTCACCAAATCAAAGCTTAAGAAAGTGATTTCAGCCTCTCTAAAGTACCTTAGCCACCTCTGATCTTTGATTCAAGGAAGAAAATCAAAAAAAATTAAGGGTTAAAGTTTAGGTGTCAAAGTTAGGTAAGTGAAATACTTGATTTCAATTTGGTTTTTAGGTGCCTACTACTAGTTTTGGGGGGTTAGAGTTCATTTTTGTTGTTAATTTTAGCATTTAAAGTCAAAATATAAGAGTTTATATTGATGTTAAATTCAGCCATTGAAGAAATTCAAGAGGAGGAGTTTATCTCTAAGCCCAAAGGCAAAGAAAAGAAAACCTAGGCAAGAAAAAACACAAAAAAAGTTTTGTGACTAAATAATCCTTTTATTTTCCTATTATTTAAGTGAATTTCTTTTAGGGTTATTAAGGAAAATTTAATATATTGAAGTATAATTGAAAGTAATGTTATATTCATGTGTTTGGGACCTATTTATGCTTATTAAAAAACTTAAATGAATTTAAAATAATTTGTATGGTGTAGTTATAGTGGAGGCCGAATGGTAATTATGGAGAAAACTAGGTGATTTTGAGTTATTTTAGTGACTTAAGCTTTTTAATGATAATATAAATGAAAATTAATATATAAAAATTTATGAAAATTAAATAAATATTTTTGGAATAAATTTTAGTTAGGTATTAAAGGAAAAGTGTGAAATTATGAGGAATTATTGCATAATTTATAGATTAAATGGTGAATTATTGCGAAATAATTCACAGACTGTATAAAGAAGAATGAATATAAGTGTACTGCACTGATACAGTATTGACAAGTAATGAAAGTAATGAAAAGAATGAGAAATTGAATAATAAAATAAAAATTAAGGAAATATGTGCCCTTAGAAAGAGTCAGGCAGTAAAACCTAGTTCAGGATATAATTGATTGGTCATAGGGATATTTGTACCATGGTGCAAGTCATGGCAACTTATTTTACCATAGTTGGATCGTTGATCTCTATAGTACCTATCATATGTACTGTCATATATTCATATGTTATATGAGGGATGATTTTTGGAGGTCATTTTTCATTCTGTTATGGCCCTGTGGGGTCCATGTCCCGTATATCCGGTTTGAGAGTTTTCTGTCGGGTCTGTACTAGGGACATAATGATAAAAAAATATTAAAAGTGTAAAAAGAAAGTTAAAATTGAAGTTTAAGATGAAAAATGACTAAAATGAAAAGAGTTAAAAAGTATAGGAGTAAAACGGTAAATTTCCTAAAAGATGAATTTAATAGGTAAAAGTGAGAAGGAAAGAATTAATAAGGGTAAAATGATAATTTGGTCAACTAACAGTGTAAAAAGTCAACTTTGTAAAGTTAAAGGACTAAAATAAAATTTTACATGAAAAAGTCATAACAAGGATTAATCGGTAATTTATGAGCCAATTAATAGGTTAAAATGATAAAATAAGAAATAAAAGGGTAACTTGGTAATTAAAGGCATAAAAAGAGCGTTTTTGAAATAAATAAAAAGTTTAAGGACTAAAGTGAAAATTTAGTAAAGATTTAAATTAAAACGAAAAATTTATTGTTAATACTATAAATTATGCTTTTAAATAAGAAAAAATAATAACAAATAACTTAATTGAAAATAACTAGGAAAATATGCTTATAGGGAAATACTATGATTTTTAGTCATTACTGAGCATATTTAATGCTCAGCACATAGGATTGACTGCGTGCAGGTACTGACACTCTGGAGCATAAGTATATAGACGACAAAGGATATTGAAGAAATAGCATGAATATTTTTGTGGCATGTATATATCTATTTGTTTTGTGATATGAGATCAAAGTTGAAATGATAATAGTATGATATTGTATATAAAAGTATATGAATGAGAATTGCAGGAAGTGGATTGTATGTATGTGTATGATGAAGTATATGAATGTGTTATGTGGTTGGTTATAAATTGTTACGCCTCTGAGAGGCTGTGTTATTGTCTGCTTTTCAGGGAGCTAGTTAAGAATACAGCCGTTATATTGCAAAATTTTTGTAAAATGCATAGTAAAATTCTGGACAGTTTTAGCCCAGCGATTAATAGAAGTTATATATTTATATAAGGTGATGGTTAAGTTAATATGATAACATTGTTATTGGATAAAAAAATTTTTACAAATTGCTAAGTCCGATAAGACTATTAGAGTAAGAGTGTTACAATTCATTTTAGGCCTATCATCATTTTATAACATTTTATGACATAATTAACAAAATTTCACTATTTTTATTAATTACATTGTTCAATAAATATTCAATAATTATTCAAATAACTTCTATAAATTTCATAAAAATTTATGGATACATTATTTCATATTTACTATCATTTTTCACTTATTTTATGAATTATTTAACAATAATTCATTATATACACTATATACATACACATTTAATAAACTTTAAAATTCTCAAATTAATTTCAAAAATTCTTTAGAAATTTTTGGACACTAATTATTTTATATATAATTAATTTAGGCTATTATTTACTAATTTCATGCATAAATCAACTATTTATCCTTATATAGATTTTCGGCCAACATAAAATTTCTTTCATAAAAATTTATTTATCTTACTTTAAGCATTTAATTCATATTCTCCATGATCTAATTTCATTATCCTCACATCAATTACATTTATTAAGCAATTTAACAAATTTTTTTCTAATTACATAAAGGAAATTAATTCACATAAATGGAAAATCAAATGATTTTGTAGTCACTTACAATTTTTCCATGCTTAACCTTCCTAGAGTTTCCTTTCCTTTGCCTTGAACCACATAATTTCATCCATCTTCAACTTCTTTATTAAGAGGCTTAAACCTTCACCAAAGAAAACATCAAGATAATAACATTTTTAGCTTCATTTGACCTAAAAAATGATCTTTAGGCACTTAAATCTACCTATAAGCACCTTTAATCAAATTTAAAATGATGAAAATTACTTACCTCACTTTGACCCTTAAATATTTATCCCTTGATTTTCTTTTCTTTAATCAAATGTTAGAGGCCATAAATATGAACTAGAAGGATGGAATTCTATTTCTTATATTTGGATTTAGTGATGATATGGAGTGGATTGAAAGAAAATGAGAGAGAGAGGAAAGGGAAGCCATATTCGGCCACTTCCAGAGGAGAAGGGAGAGCTGAAAATTTCTGGATTTTTTTCAGATTTTTCCAGCTATTTTATACTCCCTTATGGGCCCAAGAATGGGCTTAGCCCAATTTAAAATTAAGGTCCGTTTTAGATCATTTAAGGCCCAATTAAAATTCTCTCTTTTTCACTTTAAATTACTCAAATTTTAATTCCATCATTCTTATCACATCGAAAATAGGTAGTACGTAAATTTTCGGCTCAATCGAAGTCTGTTATCGATCCGATTCAAACTTATCGATCTGATTCGACAACTGTTGGTATCACCGAAAAATTTAATTTTTACTACCAAAATATTTTACATAAAAATTCATGAAGATCTGCAAAATCTGACAATTTTCGAAGTTAATTTGTTATTTTTAAAAATTTATGCAAAATCAAGTCTTATTCCCTACAAGAGAATTGACTCGCTATCTTTTTTGTATTTTTTATTTTTAGAGGCCCATTTGACCTCAATTTTACTTCAAATTTCAACCTCGGACTCATCATGACCAATATTTTCCGATGGTCTAATAAAATATTTTTGACTTTCGGTATCCTTTTCGGCCCGAAAAATACTATTCACTATCAGGAAGTATTGTTCACAACTGATCCGGTATTGAGGCCATTATAATTATAGAGTTTATATTGTGATTAATTATACGTTACACAATTGGAAATAAATTGTTGTAATCAAGAGTGTGCATAATATGTGTATATGTACCTAGAAGTGCTCGAGATGTTAAATACATGACCAACTCGAATTAGTTATTTAAACTACTATATTAAACTTTGGAATGGAAGAACTACATGGTTCTAATTTTCCAAAGCGAAATACGTAGTGTAATGCTTCCAGATTCGTCGCTAGTGAATATTATCCGCTTTGCCACCTGTTACACCACATGTCTGCTTTGGAGACCATGCCGACGCTAGGTGACTCACGATTTTGCTTTTGGGGTACCCCAAAATGAGTCCTCCAGTATCTCCACATGTCTGCTTTTGAGATCATGCCGGAGCACTAGCCAATATTGTCCTCTTTGGGCATCACATGTCTGCTTTAGAGATCATGCCGACCCCTCAAGGTTTTGTTTTGCGCAGCAGCAAACGCGTCTACTAGGGAGAGATATCCACATCCTTATAAGGTATGCTTCGTTCTCCACTCCAACCGATGTGGGATCTCACAATCCACCCCCCTTAGGGCCCAACGTCCTCGCTGGCACACCGATCCGACACCGGCTCTGACACCAATTGTAATGCCCCCGAATCCGCCGCTAGTGAATATTGTCCGCTTTGCCACCTGTCACGTCACATGTCTGCTTTGGAGACCATGCCGACGCTAGGTGACTCACGATTTTGCTTTTGGGGGACCAAAAGCAAAACCATGAGTCATCTAGCGTCAGCATGGTCTCAAAAGCAGACATGTGGCGTGACAGGTGGCAAAGCGGACAATATTCATTAGCGATGGATCCGGAGGCGTTACACGTAGGAAGTTTGAGAATCGATATCTCAAGTCTGAACATATTTATATTATTGTAATTATGTGCATTTTAATATGTACACTAAACCCTGATGGTGAATTAAGTTATATTATATGTGCATTTCATATAAATATATAATCGTATATATGAGTAAATATTTATAATTATGGTGAATTAAGTTTTATTTTAAAGCTGATTAAGTAAATTGTGATTAATTATTTGAAATAGGAGAAGTAATTATATGCTTTTAGAAATGTTTTTATATTCTTTTGCCACAGGAAGTTGCCAATAATAAGGAAATATTTTGTCAGAATTTTTATTTCATTAAATTAATAAGTTTTTTTTAATTAGTCAAACCTTAAAGTCAACCCTCTTAGAGAGATCCAAATTCGTGTGTGATATTCGATATTCGCGGCTTTTAACTGATCGGGTATAAAGTGTTACAATATATGCCTCACTTTTAATAAGAATTACTCCAACAAATATTTTGAAATTTCATTAAATTGAAGCAAAAGTAGAGAAGGAAAATGACGGAATTCATGCAAAAATATCAATTGGTTTGTTATGCAATTTTAGATTAAAGACAATCTGCTAGTGTTGAAGAATAAACTAAAAGCCTAGTATTCCCATAGAGCATATACAATGGAGATTCAAAATGAGACCCTCGTTCCCCTTGTGTCGGAAGTGGAACGTCTCCATTTCTTATTTCCATTAAGAGGGAATTGGTTCCAATTCCCTTCAAAAAATTGATACATGGCATCCATTAGAAATTATAGATTAAAAAATATAAATTATTTATTTCTTTGTTTAATTGAATCTTAACATTTTTAATTGTTTACATACTAATAATCAATCATTCTCAAATTCTTTTTACACAAAATCCACTTCTCTCTCGTTCTAAAAAAAAAAATTACAAACATTTAAATATAATGAAATTGTATTTTTATTTAATTTTCAATTAAAATGGTTACACATATTTAAGTATTAAAATGTTTTATCCAGTCCAAATAATTGCAATTTGATTTGTTAAAATTATTTTTTTAAAAAATAGAAAAATTTAAGTATCATACTTTTGTTTGTCCAAATTGAAAATTAATTTGCATAATATGAAATTATTATAATAATTATTTGATAAAATTACTATAATAACTATTTAAGTCAATTAATATTATTTATTTACATTTAATGAATCAATAATAAAATTAAGTTCAATCCGCGAATTTGATCAAATCCATCTATAAAATAACTTTTAATTCAATTCAAATCGGTCTAATTTGATATATTTGCCATATATAATTACATATCTTTTAATATTATTAAACTGGAATAAAGAAAACATCATTAGATGAGCATTGTATCAAATTTTTTTATAAAAAAGCACTTTACTAAATCATTGTTTTACAAAAAGATATTCAATTAATTTATTAATTGATAAAAGTATTTATTAGGACAAGTGATATGAATTGAAAAAAAAAATTAGAAAACGTTATATTTGCATAATAATCATTTTTGTAATTTATTTGATATATGATGCATTCAATTTAAGTAAGAATTTGATTATAATAGATGATGAATTCTGCACAAAATTACACACAAAAAGTGATAATTAAAATAGAGAAAATAAAAATTTAACATGCTCGGATCCAATATGCTTAATTTTAATTTGAGATGTATTACCATGTCTAATGTCTTTTAGGATACGAACTGAACTCAAGACGGTCAACTAATTTTCCCATATAGGCCCCCAGTCACAGCTCGCAGGATATCTGGATCCATCCAGAAAGCACCTATTTTGTCCTTGAGGGGGATCAGAACGCAGCACTTCACGCCTCGTTGGTTCCTTTCTGCCCACTCTACCGCCATCAGATTTACAATTAAGTGATTAACTGCTGGTGCGTCATCAAATCTGTGATTTCTAACTGGAGTTTCGTTTCGTACAACTCAAATATGGCTACTGCATCAGGTACACCTGTTTCCTTCAAAGTATACGGGTGTAGTCTGTATTCTGTGAGCGATACTTGGAGAAAAAGTGCCGATCATCTTCTTAATTGGTTGTTTAATTTGGTTTGATTGTTGAATTTCTATTAATTTCTGGAGCTAGTCTAAAATTTGATAATTAACACCGAAACATGGGAATGTATTTGGCTCAATTCCATTATCAATTTGAGAATTGAATGATTCTTGGTAGACACTGGAATCTCTTAATGAAACTGGAAGCTATGGTGTTAAAATTGGAAACTTGAAAATTTAAACTAACTGATGTAAGTTGTTTCTAGGCCTTAACTGTTGGAGTTTGAAAGCTGCGTATATGAACTTAATTCTATCGGTCATTTGGCAATTCAGGTGGTTTGTGTCATACGCGGGTAGAGTAGTCATGGTAATGAAAATGGTATTTTGGGTAATTAGTAAAGACGATTAATATGGCATAGAATTAATCACCTTTAGCAGTTTTTTGGTTGTTTTTAGTTGCTGCAAGGGTGGGATGTCGTAAACGGAGAGGTGTTTATATTGCAGTGTGTGGTGGCTTTCCTTGCTTTTTGTAATTTTTTGATATGGTGTAAAGCATTTTTTTTTTTTTTTGGGGGGGGGGGTTGCAGTGGCATTCAAATCTAGGGAGGATCACAGAAAGCAGCTGGAATTGGAAGAAGCACGTAAAGCTGGGCTTGCACCAACCGAGGTTGATGAGGATGGAAAAGAGATTAATCCTCATATTCCTCAGTATATGTCCTCTGCCCCATGGTATCTTAATGCTGAGAAACCAGTAAGTTGCTTACCTTCTATTATCTCTCTCCATTTTTTGAGTGCTCATGCTAAATGTTTTATACTTCTCTTTTCTTTTTTTGAATTGTTTCCCTTTTTAGAGTTTAAAACATCAAAGGAAATGGAAATCGGATCCAAATTATTCAAAATCATGGTACGCTAGAGGTACATTTATTTTCCAGGCTGATAAGTACAGAAAGGGAGCATGTGAAAAGTAAGTGGATCTTATGATTTTTCACTAATTCCCGTCTTTATGTGCCTCTCTCTGTGTTGACTTAAATATTCACTCCCTCTTTCTTCCTCATTGTAGCTGTGGGGCGATGACGCATGATAAGAAGTCGTGCATGGAAAGGCCACGGCTAGGGGTGTTGATCGGGCGGGTTCGGGTGAACCCGACCCGAACCCCGAAATTTTCCATATATCCTAACCCTACGAATAGTTCGGGTCCCTACCCGAATAAGACGCACAATTTTGGGTCTCGCCCGAATAACCCGAATTTATTTTTTCTTTTTATTTTAAATTGATTTTGGGTCGGTTTAACCCGATCCAAACCTACCCGATTATTAAAACGCTGCGTTTTGGGGTGGGAGAATTTTGTTTTTCGGGTTAATTAGGGTTTAATCCGACCCGAACAAACCTAAAATCCATAACCCTACCCAACCCTAACAACCCGAATTCCTTGTTCGGTGCGGGTTGTTTGGGTAGGGTCGGGTTTTGAACACCCCTAGCCACGGCAAAGAGGTGCAAGATGGACTAACATGTACATTGCACCTGATGAAAAGATAGAGACATTTGAACTGGATTATGATGGAAAAAGGGACCGATGGAATGGTTACGATCCAGCATTATATATGCATGTGATTGATAGATATGAAGCTAGACGGAAATACTTGAAAAAACAGCAATTAAAAAAGTTGGAGGAAAAGCAGAATGGAGATGGTCAGGTTAGTGATGAAGCTGCTTTGAAAGTTGATGAAGCAAAGGTTGATGAGAGCAAACAAATGGATTTTGCCAAGGTTGAGAAGCGTGTCCGCACCCCAGGAGGTGGAAGTACTGGAACTGTTAGGTTTGATCCCCTCCATCCCGCACCATTCCTCATAGTGCTTTTTTCCCCACTTTTTTTCTACATTTCCCTCGAATTCTTTGATTGGCACGGTCTTTCTTGAATATGATAAAAGCCTTACTTCTTATTCCTTCTGATATGCCCAGAAATCTGCGTATCTGGGAGGACACAGCAAAATATCTTTTGAATCTTGACGTCAATTCTGCCTATTATGATCCAAAAACTAGGTCAATGCGCGAAGATCCTCTTCCTGATGCCGATCCCAATGAGAAGTTCTATGGAGTGAGTGTCTTATGTTTTTGAAATGCTTTTATATGTGCTTGTGGCAATTATATTTATTGATTTGATCTATTGACCTCTCTTAATGTCAGGGAGATAATCAATATAGAATGAGTGGGCAAGCATTGGAGTTCAAGCAACTCAATATTCATGCCTGGGAATCATCTGAAAGAGGCCAAGATATTCATATGCAAGCTGCTCCATCTCAAGCTGAGTTGCTGTTTAAGAATTATAAGATCATTAAGGAGAAGTTGAAACTGAAAATGAAAGACACCATATGGAGAAGTATGGCAATGCTGCAAATGAAGAAGAGTTACCTAAGGAGCTGCTTCTGGGACAAAGTGAGAGACAATTTGAATATGACCGTGCTGGCAGAATAATAAAAGGTCTGGTACTTCACGAAGTTGCCCTCTCTTTCATTAATTTGACCAAAAGCAAAAACAAAGTTTGGACTCATGAATAATCATCATTTGGACACAAAAGGTCTTGCTTGGGAAATTGAGTTGGGGGCTTTTTGTGTAATATTGTTCATTTCAATTTATCTTTCTTTCCTTATCCTATTTGGAAGGGTTGAAGACATTTGTGTTCTGTTGGTGGGAAGAAAAGCAGAAGGAAAGGAAACGAATGATAATAAGGGAAGGGATTCTGAAGCAGAAACAAATACCATTCCTTTATCATTTTAAGTAACTAAAAGAGATGACCATTTTCCTTGCCTTGATAGAGATGCCATTTCAGAAACTGTAATATCTGAGTTATGAGGGCAAAATATATAGTAGAACAGGTCTTGTAGGGACTTGAGCTCTTGTCAATCTGCACAAATTGTGTGAACAGATCCTTTTTGGAGTTGGCAGTGAGATGGAAGAGGTGGTTGTCCTTTCCTCCATTCTTGTTCCTTCCGTTCAACCTGTAGGGACATGCCTTAATCCTTCCCCTCATATTCTTCCTTCCTTTTTTTTTTAGTGCAAACACTGTGTTGCTATATACTTGAGAGTTTGGAAGAGAAGTTGAAGGGAAGAAAAGAAAAAGGGCATGATAGTAGAGTGGTTAACATCCTCTTCTGTGAAGTTAAACTGAAGGATAGTAGGGGAAACTATTGTGGATTCTCCTCATATTCAGTTGAGCGACGGAGGAGAAAGACAGAGGGGTTTAACATTTTCTTCAGAAGGATAAATTCTTTCTTTCCATTTGCATTTCTTACGTGATAAAGTGGTGAAAAAGTAAATATGTCTGCTCTATCCTCTCTTTCTCCTCCTCCTTTTCATCATTAAAAAAAGTGTAAATAATTCAATTTGTTGATGGGACCTTGTTAGGCGAGGTTCTGAGCAATTTTGTATATGAGAGACATTGAGATTTTTATATTAATCTCAAAAGATGTTTTACTAGAATATGTTTTGTTTTAAGTTCTGCTCCATGAAGAAATCAACCGTTTATGTCAATATGTCTATGAATGTAATTAGTTTCTTTCATATGATTCTTTATCAATCTAGGGAGCCTTATAATATAGAAATGGAGGCCGTCATTTATACGCCTTTAAACAGTTAGACTTGTACAGTGTAAATGATTCAGGCTAATGTTTTCTCTATTTCTTCTTGCAGGAGACCTCTCTTCCAAAAAGCAAGTATGAAGAGGACGTTTTCATCAACAGCCACACAAGTGTTTGGGGTTCATGGTGGAAAGATCACCAGTGGGGTTACAAATGCTGCAGGCAAACTATTCGGAACAGTTACTGCACAGGTGTAGCAGGAATTGGGGCTGCGGAAACTGCAACAGACTTGATGAAGGCCAATGTTGAACGTAAAGAAGCCTCTGAAGGAAAGTATCTATACATAAGAATGGAGTTTAATATTCTTTAGACATTCAATCTTTGCCTTCATGGCATTCAGTTGATTCTTTTAAGCTGATTTTTACCTTTTGTCTTATGATTGAAAATTTTGGTTGTAGCTCTTGGTGGCATCTTGGAGTTTTTATTTTCTGTTCACCGTAACCAATCAATCTACATTTATTTTTGTTTTTGTTAATAGTGTGACTTTGACGCTGTTGAGGGTTCCCTTTAATATAATTGATGATATTATTTGCAGTTATATTCAAATGGCTTCTTCTTCACCTTTCTTTCTTTTTTATTTTTTATTTATATTTTTATCTCCTCCTTACTGGGTTGCTATATGAATGCAGATAAGCCTCCAGCAGAGGAGAAGAGGCTTGCTACTTGGGGGACTGATGTTCCTGACGGCTTGGTGCTTGACCAGAATCTTCTAGCTAAGGCCCTTAAGAAGGTAAAACTGGAAATGTCACATTCCCGTGACTAATTAATTTTTTGTTTTATTGCAGAGTTCAATGCAGTCAGCAACTTGCCTTAAATTTGTTTGCTTGACCTGCAATGCAACACGTCTATGTTCTCTTTTGAAGTCTTACTTAAAGGGCCGGTGTATTTTTTTTGGTAGGAGGATGAAAGAAATAAGGGAGAGAAGGACGAAAGGAAGCGCAAATATAATGTTAAATGGAACGAAAAGGTATGATTCATCATTTCGACAGAGTGATAAATGTTGCAGTGTTCCCAATTTGCTATTTCAATATGTTTCTAAATTAATGTTGCCCAAAATTATAGGTTACTGCTGAGGAGATGGAGGCATATCGGATGAAAAAGATACATCACGATGATCCCATGAAGGATTTTCTCACTAAATGACCGAATAAACTTAGCGCAGCATGTTATTCTTGCATTCGTGAATCACTAATACTGAGGCAGTGACATTGTTTAATATATATATATTTTTTTTTCAGTTGGATGCTCCGATCGCAACATGCTTAATTAGCATCAAGTCAATCAACTACATGAGAAGACTGCTTGGAGGGAACTGTTATTAAGTGATGTCTAAGTATCCGGCATCATTTTCTTTTGTACATGTGTGCTAATTAAACGGACAATACTCTTATATTGCTGTTGTTGCGCAGTTTGTTACTATAAAAAAAACTCCTCAATATAATATTGGATTTAGATTCAACTACTGTTTCTCTCCTATCCTAGCTCTTTCTATGCTGGAAGAGTGTTTGAGGTCATAGTCATAGTACGTGTGAGTGTCTGAATTTTTAACGAATAGTATCAAAATGAACGCCAAAATATGGCCTGTTTAATCGCAATATAAATACATCTCGAAATACACAATACGTTGGGAGAAAATTCATTTCAAAATTATAAAAACTAAGTAGAAATTAAACATCTATATGAATTGGAACCTCTTCTGGTATGCAGAAGAGGTTGTTAAAGCAACAAATCGGAAGGGTGTAAAATGGTATATAATACAATTGAAAAAAACCAACCATTAATTCTTAATAAAATTGAAATGAAAAACTTGCATAAATTTAGAAATTACAGAACTCGTGTCAAAATAATGATATGTGATTTTTTGATGGTTAAAAGATGACACCATTTTGACCATATATATGGAGAGAAAAAAGAGTTCATACATTTCGTAAAGAAAAAATTCTTTTACTATAGAGATTTAGGCTCTATTTAGCTGTATGACTTTTTAAATAATATAAGTCACTTTATCTCTTTGCCAAAGTTATTAAAAGTACTTTCATTTATGAAAAGCCTTTGGAATTAGAAGAAGCCACCCCATGTTATTAGGACGCGCTACTCCAATTTTGACAAAGTAATGTTGTTTAAGATTCTTCAAAGTAAGAAGCACTCATAGTCTTATAATCAATGATTTTTTTTATATAGTTACTTATATTATTCAGTTCAAAACGAATTATGTAAATTTTTTTCAATATTAATTTTTGTTATTCACAAAATTCGAATTCAAAATTTTGTTTAGAGTATCTTATAATCAGTGGTGAAATTTCCTAATTATGTTTTTTTTTAGTGAAATAAGTACTAAAATATATCTTATAAAATCTTGCCTTGTGTCTTCAACAATTCGCTAATTTTTATTCCAATATTCCTTGCATAAATTTGACTTTTCACATATTTTGTTAGTCTATTATAATTTTTATCAAAGTCCAGGGTATATTTGAGCCAAATAAAAAAGTTCCGTGGCATATTTGGACAAAAAACCATTTCAGATATTTTAGCAAATTTAAAGGCAAATTTGAGCTTTAACCAAAATTCATTGCCAACCAATTATGATGCCTGATAAAAAAATAAATTATGATGCAATTTTGTAAATTATATATGTGAATTTATTTTAAATATTATTTTTCTTTTGTTAACTTAAGCATATAAAGACAGAGATAGGTAGATAAGTAGACTTTGGAAAAATAATATTATCAAGTCCTCTTGACCCACAAAGCAAAACAGATTGAAAAATAAAAGAAAAAGTAAGAGAAATTAAGAATTAATGTGTAATATTATTTTGTACCTTGCACCATACGAATATCATATTATCGATAGATTATTATTTGTATAATTCAAGAAAATCAATACATGAAAATTCTCACACAAATAGTCTTTACAAAATCACACCTTCTGTTAATTAATCTTGGGAAAACAAAACCTAATATTTCTAATTGTCAATCCGAACAACCATTTTAATTTTTCTTCCTTAAATTAAATTCACACTTCAAACATATATCTATATATGGAAAATATTTTTTTTTCCTAGAAAAGGAGAGAAAAAAAAAAGAATTAAACTCATTTAATTAGCTAGGTACCTCTAGCCAACATCTCCTCAAATTCAACAATAGATTTCTCCTTCTGAAGCTTAATCTCTTGGCGAAACTTGGATATAAACTCTTCAGCTCTATCATCAACTGGTCGCAATTGTGGAGATTTAGCGATGACTTCTCTCCATGCATCTTCAATGCTATACAGTATCTTCTCTTTCCCCTTGTTCTCTTCTCTTCCCTTATCTCTGCTACTGCTACTACACGGTTCTTCTGGTGCAGGGCAATGCTTGCGCTGCACCGATGATCCACCCGTCTCTAAAGGGTAAAGTTGATCTATGTAAATGGGTGAAAAGTTTGCTTGACGAGTCTTGTTCTCGGTGTAACAGTATCGGTAATGGTGTGTGTTATAACGATGGTTACGGCGGCGATAAGCCTGTGTTGTTAAGGAACGTTTGTTGAAGAAACGAAAATAATGGAAAGAGCAATAAGAGAGGAAGCGATCGGAGTTTGTTTTGATGACATTGATGGCTTTAGAGAAGCTAAAGCTATGGAGTTTTGACTCCAGTTTTTTAACCAAGCTTTTCCACGCCTTCTTTGCAGGTCGGAGCTTGTTTTTGAGGCTTGAATGAGACATCAAGTTCTGGTTTTTCTTGTGAACAAAAGTTGGTTTTGCATTAAGGAGACATATGGCTGGTTTGATCTTAGGTTTCATATATATTATTCTAGGTATTTGATTACTTATTGGTGGGTCGAAAATGTCCTCCATCGTTTCATGATATTGACAAGAATGCCACTGCTTTTTCAAAGAAGCTGTTCTTTGCTGGTTTAGGATGGCAATGATAAAGGCGAACTAAATAATTCTGATAACTTACCCAAAATAATAATAATTATTTGGGAAAACTGATTCTTTGGTTGAAGAGGTTGATAATATCTTGGACAAGATTTTGGATTAATTTTAGGAAAAAGATACAAAAATGCCTCTCAGGTTTTGTTAAAAAATAATAAAATGTTCACATCATCTATTTTGAAGCAAAAATATCCTTCTAATCTAATAAAAATTGATAAGAAAATACTTTTATAAGTAATTGTCGCAAGGGGTTGAAATGGTGTTGACATGTAACATTAATAACATATTTTTTCAAATCAATAAATAAACTTTTAATAGATTAAACTGAAAAATATTAAAAAGTGACTTATTTTGCTATGTATCAGTGTCATTTAATTCATTTTAGTATCATGTCAATGCCATATGACATTACCGTCAATTTAAAATTGACAAAAATTATTTACAGATATTTTTGTATTAGTTTTCATTCCGTCGGGATATTTTAATTTCAAAATAAACGATGAAAATATTTTAATACAAACAGTCATTTTTATATTTTTCCTTAATGTTATATGTAGCAATTTTGCTATTAATTTGAATTATGAGAAAAATTTATAAATAATTTTTGGATAGTTTAGATTTATTTCTTTGTTTAGAAAAAACAAAACTCTTGGTAAGGAGCCATAATTATTACTTTCGGCAAACTTGGGTCCTAAGTTTTGATAAGTGGGGAAATAGAAAACTAAAAAGCAAAGTCGTCGTCAATGCCGCTCCACCATTTGTGGGCTCCAATTTTATTTTTATGTTTATATTCATTTTTTTATACAGCTAATGGTCATATACTCTAAACTCCAAAACAACATTCCAGTCCTAACTAAGGGTCACATAATTGAATACTCATAATTAAATTAAATTCCGATAATATTTTGTGAAGTTATCTACATAGCTAGCAGGAGACTTAATGGTCAACAAGGGCTAGTGATTTGAAATAATTTCATCAACCAAACTAATTATCTTTCAGGAGGCACATTATATTTGTAAATTTAAAATGGAAATATAAAGAACATTATATATAGTCAATTCCTCACTAATAAAGACAACATTCTATAAATATAATCATTCGGTGGTTGTTTTGTAGACAAAGAATTAGACGACATAATTTAGCCTATATAAATTATGTGTGTAGGTTGGTGCATGTGCAAATAGGCTATGGTTGGTGAAATTTGTATTAATTACATACAAATATCATATTTTAATTTGATCAATTTGTCATTTGTTAACAATCATTTTATAATAATTCTGCAAACACACCATAATTTGTACTGATAAATCTGCAGTTGAAAAATTATAATGTTAAACATACATTAATTAATATATAAATCTAAATCTCAATCATGAGTCTTACACGTGCAGCATTATATACCCATTTATTTCTTTAAAAAAAATAATAATAAACTTTTCTGATTTCACCTTAAAGCTGCACTTCTTTATTTCTTTTTATCTAACTTTCCTTTTAATTGCTAGCGGCAACCACCAACAATAAATTCTGATTGTGCTACTTGTTCTGCCAGTTTTGAGGGACCTCCCTCCTAAAGATATATATGTATACATAGCGGGGAGATCACATCTAAAGTGAAGATTGGACCCCCAAAAAAAAGAAAAAAGAAATGTCTGTTTTACAAGACATATAAAAGTTCCACGATACCATGTGATGATCAACACAGTACAGTGCGTACATGTCTGTTTTATTTTCTGGATCCTTTCCAACTTGGAAAGCTAGGCATTTGCTTTGTCTTTTTATTTACATTAAAAATTAAAAGCAATGCCTATTACGTATTATCTGTCAAGCTTTGCTAGCTTTTATACACCTAAGTCTTGCTAAGAAACCGATAAATCCAGGGTCTTTAAAGTTTAAATTCCTATACGTATACAAGCTTTTGATGCTTTGGCCTTACAAGTTGGGTTTCTACTTTCTAGATATATCATACTTTGGTCAACAAAAGTGGTTTTGGTGCAATCTTTATAGATGCTAAAGGACATTTTTTTTAAAGCTATCTCAGATCATTGATAAAATTTGTTCTCCCCTCGCATTGCAGAGAATTTGGCTCTTCGCTCAGTTTTTACTTGAATTGAAGTTTCCCTTCGTATTAAAGCCATTATTCATATCAAAGGCATTATCTTCACGGATGCTCAAAAACTTTCTTTTACTGTTAATAGTTTTTTAGATATTTTTTCTGATTTTGATTTAATTGTTTTTTATTGTAAGACTTTGCTCTCTTACAGACTAGATATTGAATTGGCTTGGATTAGTGGAGTCAATAATTCTGAGGTTTTAAGTTAGCTATAGTTTCTTCGTTGTATAACCCTTTTTGTTCTTGGGATGTTCCCCTTCTTGCTTCTGATCTTTTCTTCAATAAAAGTTCTAGCTTTATTCTGAAAAAAATAGATTTTCTTAATTTTATTATTGGACTCATAGCGAAGTATACGTGTTTTGGCTGCAAATAGAGTAGACCCACAAAACCAACACATGATAAAGCCCAATGGTGTTCTACCCATATATGGAGCCCAATCCCATTCTGAATCCGAAGATTTAGCAGAAGCGTTGCTAATCATTTTTTCAGACACAGGAAAGTCTACTTGTTTTGGTCCACAAATTTTCATTTGACCTAATTTAGACAACATTTTCAAGAATTTCGGATTACATGCTCACTCAAGAGATTTCCCATCTTAATAGTTTGAAACTACCTTAATAGAACATATGTAAAGCTGGTATCACAAAAATATGTAAGGTACGTGTTGAGAACGAGTCAATTGCAATCAATAAAATTTTGAGTCAAAAATTGGAGTAGGAGAAGTAGGAGAGTTAGAATTTTTTATATTTAAATTTGAGTTTGATCTTATTGTTTGATATTTATATTTTTAGGAATATTTTTTATTATGTTTGTTACAAATTTTACTATAAATATGTAAGTTTTATGAACAAATAAAATTGAGAGAGTTCATGAGTTCCAAAGTTCTATATTTCTACTTTTCTCTCCTTCATAAATAAAAAACCAACAAAGTGGTATCAGAACATTTTTTTTGAGGATCAAAAAATATACACATACAAAAATCTACACATGGAGGGTGAAACAAATTTTCTACAAATGTAACTGCCAAAATTTGATGGAACAAACTTTCAAACTTGGACAGTACAAATGACAATTCATCTTGAAGTTTTGGATCTTTGGGATGTTGTAGAAAAAGATTCTGAAGTTCCTCCACTAGGAGCCAATTCAACAGTAGTTCAAATCAAAACGCACAAAGACAAAAAAGGCAAAAAGAGCTAGAGCCAAAGTATGTTTATACTTAGCTGTTTCGCCTTCAATCCTCCCCATAATTATATAACTCGATTTCGCTACAGAAATTTGGAAATATCTTGAAAATGAGTACCAAGGAAATGAAAGGGTAAAACATATGTGTGTGATAAATTTATTACGCAATTTTGAAATGCAAAAAATGAAAGAGTCCGAGACAATCAAAAAGTACATTAATAGGCTTCTTAGCATCATCAACAAAATGAGATTACTTAGTAAGGTATTTTCTGAAGAAATGATAGTTAAAAAAAATATTTGTTACATTGCTTGAAAAATATGCATGAAATTACAATTTCTACTTTGAAAAATACTAAAGATCTGTCGATTATTACTTTGGCAGAACTTTTAAATGTTTTGCAGGCATATGAACAAAGAAAATCTATAAGAGAAGAAGGTGTTTTGGAAGGAGCTTTTCAAGCAATTAATGTCAATGAAGAAAAGAAATAATGAGGGAAATACACCTTGTCCTCACTACAAGAAAACAAATCATCCACAATACAAGTGTTGGTAGAGGCCAGATATAAAATGCAACAAATGTGGCCAAATGGATCATATAGAGAGAGTATGCAAATATAAACAAGAAAATGAAGCCAAAATTGCAGTGAATGAAAGACATGAGGATAATTACTTATTTTAAACAAAAATGCCCATGAAATGAAAAACACAACACCAAAAATATGCCATGCCTATGCCCTACAACAACAAAAATGCCTATGCCTTAAAACAACAAAAACATGCCATGCCTATATCCTATAACAACAAAAATATGCCATGCCCATATTCCTACAATTATGAACCATATCCCATATCTATGCCCCATAATTATGAAAGAAATAAAATTCATTTGCTTTTCAAGTCATGTCTTTTTTGCAGCAATTGACTCAAGGAGGAGTGTTGAGAATGAGTCAATTGCAATCAATAAATTATTGAGTCAAAGATTGGAGTAGGAGAAGTAGGAGAGTTAGGATTTTTTATATTTAAATTTAAATTTGAGTTTGATTTTATTGTTTGATATTTATATTTTTAGGAGTATTTTTGATTATGTTTGTTACAAATTCTACTATAAATATGTAAATTTTATGAAAAACTAAAATTGAAAGAGCCAAGTTCATAAGTTCCAAAGTTGTATATTTCTACTTTTTTTTTTCTCCTTCATAAATAAAAAGCCAACAGTACGTATATTGAAATTCTCACACTCTTTCTTCTATTCCAACTTTGACAACCCATTAACTGACGTGAATTAAACTAGGTGCGCCAGTGGAACTAATTCTACAGCTAAATTACTTTGTTAGGGCGCCATTCAACTCACTTATCAATTGGCGTGATTGGGGTGATTTGTGTGTAAACTCACTAGTTCGAAGCTATTTCTTGGTTTGTTATAATTCACACCCAAAATGCCAATTATAGGCCCAAGCCTCAATTGTGGACTGAATACCTTCCCAATTAGCTTAAATGAGTCGAGAGACTCAGGACCACAATGGACCTTCCAACTCACAATTCATTGTTAACCAAGCCCAAACCTTGAGCCAGCTGCACCCACAACTCAACTCAACTGGTTGTTAGTGTTACTGATCTTCAAGCTACCCATATCTTACTTGCTGCCCTGAACAGCTTTGTCGTGGCGATTAGGCCAAGAAGAATTCTTTATTTGAATGCAAAATTAAAAGTCAGAGCATATAATTGGAAAACCCCACGGGACTCTTATCGAACACTTGGTACGCAAAAGAAATATCTGCATTTTAGTAGGGTAAAACATAACAAATGCTCAGAAAAACACTAACCCACCAGCGGCATCATTAAAAAAAAAAAAATGCAACACTTCCTTCCAAATCACTGGATCTGAACAGCACACAGCTTTCCACAGAGTAATTACTTGACGCAATTAAATGTGGTGAATTAATGGCAAAAGAAATTAAAATATTGTATTTATTGGCACTGATTTGATCAACTCAAAGCTTGTAACGATATGAACTTCCATTGATCTCCCGCATGAAAACGAAAATATACATGAAGAGTAGTCCATGGTACATACAAAGCCTAGATTTTAAAGGAACCAAAACTAGTGCTCCTGCCCATTAAGGCTTATTTACCAAAACTCTAATTAATACATAGATAGATACCCACAAACTGCCTTTTCCTCGCTCCCTTACCATTGCAAATCGCCAAGTTTAGTTTAGTTTAGTTTTGACTTTTCATTACTCACTGACTCCACATACTGTGAGGACCTAGACCCAGGACTGAAGATTGTGATTTCCTGCCTGTTCTCCTTCACCCTCCTGGCTTCCTCCCTTGAGATCTGGTAAGCGTTGGCTACAACTTCGTCAGGCATGGCCCTGATCGCCGATACCCTACCTGAAAGTTCGCTGATTTTCGCATTGTCGTTAGTCTTGAATGATACCCATGATAATCCTTCGTTGCTTGCCCTCTTCACCACCACAAAGTTTTGTGGGAATGTTAGCATTTGACCTTCCTGAACTTGCCCATCAAACACTGTCTGTCCATTTTCATCTACGATCTGGACCCGACCACTTCCTCTTGTGAAGTAGCATATGCTGTGGCAATTCATGTTCCAGTGTGGTGCCATTATAGCATTCTGCACATATTTATATACAAATGTTTATCATTCATAAGAAAGATCCAATTTTTGTTTAGTTATATTTGTGTAATAACTTAATGCTTACACCGTAGAGGACACCCTTCTGGACACTGAGTCAGAGGTGCCTGAGGACGGGGAGGACAAGGCTATTAAGGTTAGTAACACGGCCGGCGTGTGGGTTGAAGACGTCGGCGCGAGATGGGTCGTTGATGTTGTGTTTGAGCCTGGCTGTGCATAAAGTTTCCTCAACCCCGTTAATGTTTCCTGCTTCTCTTCTTTCGAATGATCTCTCTGTTTCTTCTTCTCTTTCGCGTCGTTCTTCTTCTTGGCTTCTGCGTGGGATTACCAATTCAAGATCACGCTCAGCTCTAACTATTATGCCTCTGTAATCGTTTTCACTCTTTAGCCTTCTTGCGAGGTCGGTATTGATATTGAAAGCAGCAGCTAACATCTCCTCGTTCAATCCTGCAAATATATTTCTACATGTTTCCTGTGCGCCTCTTGGCACTCTTCTGCTGCTTCTGCTTCTGGTCTCTGTCTCGCTTGATCTCTGGCTCTGTATTTCCCGTTGAGGGTTACCGGCCAGGAAGAAGTCCTGAAATTTAATTGCAAGCCAAAGTTACAAAAATATATATATTGTACTTAAATCTCGTACGCTAATAATATAATATAAGCTTATTAATTAATTTGGATGTTAATTTGTTACTCTGTGGCTCTGATCAAGCTGATTGGCAGGATTGCTAGTATCGATGATTTGGACAAGAACAAGAGGAGTATTCCCATTGTTATAAATCCATTGAGCTACTCCAGCTGGCAATACCAGAACATCACCTGCCCTCAATTGTCGAACTTTCTGGTGTTGATCTGATTGTCTTTCCCCTCTTTCTGCACCACTAACGCCAAACTCCGATGGTGTCTGATATGTCTCCGGACAACCGGGGATCACAGCTCCCTGAACTCCATTTCCTGCATACAAAACAATCTCAATAATGTTTATATTTCTGGGACTTGTATATATACCACAAATAATAAAAGAAAAACTTGAGTTGACTTGCCTTGAACAACGTAGATAAGCTTTGGTCCGTTAACATATTGGGGCAGCAATAATCCTCTTTCTTCAATAGTATGGCGCATAGCTACAACACCAGCGCATTCGAATTGTTCGTCATTCTCGTCCCAGATTTCAGTGACACCGGCCTCTGATTGAACCCTGCGAGATGGCTCTACTGCATTTATGCGGTTTAGTCGGCACTCGTCCTGCTTTGATCGTTGTAGTCGATGTTCCCTTGGCTGCATCTGACTTTGGTCTGTTGCTACTCGCCCTATTTGAGCAGCACATCCTTGGAAGAGAATTAGAAAGCAGAGACTAAGAGAGAGCAAAGAAGAGTAACCCATCTTTTGTGTAATAAGAAAAGAAGAGACTACGCCGGTGAAAGGGAGAACGGCATGGTTGGAATTTATACTGGAGATTTTGGGTTCGGCATTTAGGACGAGGCGAATCGTGTGATGAATTTGGATAGAATCTTTCTGCATGTAGCTTTGTCTTGGTGTATTGCATGGCTTCCATGCCTCTATGCTTTTTCTTGGTTACACATATTTTCTCGCAGAGTACGTGTTGAAGATCATCTGCCAACAGTTAGTTATCTAATTAGTTAGAGTTTGTTAAATCGATCAAGATAAAAAATTTTCAGATAAAATTAGAATACTTTTCGAACAAATAGTCAAGATAACACTGAAAAACATTCAGAAAATTTTTTCCAATCGTTTGTTAAATTTTTTGGGATGAATTAAAAATAAAATTTCTTCAAATTTTTAGTTATTTTTTATCTTGAAAGATGAAAATATGCATATCTTGATCCAATATCAAGATATGCATATCTTAAAATATCAAGATATAGGTAGTTAAAAAAAATTTTTATAGGACATATTTTTTTTAATAAACGCTTGAAAAGGTCGAAAAAATTGGAATGATTTTATTTTCTTTTCATTCCAACCTTTCCAAGGTTAACAAACACTACCTTAGTAATTAATCTATAAGATCATAAATATTTAATGATTTATTATATTTTTTGACTGTATTAATTAGTATTTTTTTTCATATTAAAGGATAAAAAAATATTTAATTAACATTCATTAAAATTTGATTTGTCAATTTGAGAAACTTGAGTCAATGAAAAGAGTAATTGCCAAATTGATTAATGTACCTTAGCATTTTGTCGCCGAGACACTGAAAGGATGGTTGCGAAAATGATAAGAAATTCTTGAATTCCATAGATGAGAAATTCTGAAAAGAAAATATAGTTGGAACGTTGCATCACTATATGTTGCTAATTTAGCCCTCTATATTAAAGAATCAAGGAATTTTTTTTGTTATAAAATATACATAATATTTAATCACACAAATATTATTAAAAGTAATGAAATTTAAAGTTTTTTAACACTATTTATTGAATATTGGTGAGCAGACGAACTTCTGATGGTTAAAGAATTTATTTTTTAATAAATCAATGAAGGGTTTTTCTTCATTTTTATTTTTTAAATCTATTTTTTTCCAAAATACATCAGATTAAATTCAGTTCATGGTTTAAATAAATAAAAACGATATGAAATTTAAGAAAACATTCAATTTCAAAGGATTTAGGGATGAATTAATGAAAAAAAATAGTGGATTTTTCTTTTCTTTTTTCTTTTCCAGATCACGGGACTGTCTTTTCTATGAAAAATTTTCGTCCAAATTTTTTCTATAATTTTTCATCAACCAAATTATTAATAGTATATTGACACATGAAATAATTAGTAATATTTTTCACTTTTTCGATTTCTTTTAATTTTTTTATTTTACGTGGCATTTTTTTATTGGTTTAATTTATAAATTTATTTAAAAAACCAATGATAAGTATTTTTCTTTCTTTTATAGGTGATAAACAAGTTGAATTGAACTAGTTTTGAATCGGATCATAACATATTGAATCATAAATTATTCATTGTCGTAAACCAGTTAAAATTTTGCTGTTATAAATATGGTAGGTCAGATTGGTTCTTGATCAAAATGAGTTATTGTTAAATAAGTTATAAAATAAATTGAATCAATCAAAATTTTATAAGTTATAAATGGATTTGGTCAAGCTAGACTATCATCCAATTTGGTCATTAATGCTAAATGAATCGAATTATAATTAAGTAAAATTTTATGATATGTTGTGATATATTCCTATTTGGATGACTTTTCATATTGTTTATTTCCTTTATTACTTGATTTATTTCTTATATTCACTTATTTCCTGAATTTATTTGTTTTCTATATAGATCAATGTTTGTGTCTATAAATACTCACATTGTTATTGTTTTAGAGATATAATAATATAGCAGAGAAATCACACTTCTCGTTATTCTTTATATTTTATTCTGATTTTACTTTTATTTATAATTAACACGTTATCAGCACGATAGTCTCTATTGATTATTGGAAGTCGGTGGTTTACGACAACTCGACTCGAATGAATCAAGAATTATAATTTACAAGATTAAACGGTAAGTAGATTTAATTCATAAATTTTGAATTATTTTAATTTTCATAATTTAATGAAATTGATTAATGGTTGAGTCATGGTACCCTACAATAAATTTTAAAAATTTCAATATACGAAATTATTAAAAAAAGTGAGAATAACGTTTTTCATTGCCATTTATTTTGTCATGGACATTAACATGATTTTATTGATTTGTTTTGCATAATTACAAATTGATCATTGCTTAATTATATTTTGATCCTTATATTATATATATGATCAATGAATATACTTTATGTAAAGCAATATTTTGGTTTTCAATTTACTATATGCATATTTTTGTTATGTGCAATATAATTATTTGAAGACTCCTGAAGAGTTATAATGTAATTACTCGCATACAATTTATTATAAAATATATTAATTCTCCAATATGTCCTGAAAAAATTTATTTATAAAAGATATTCGCTGAAATTGATATTATTTTGAAATTGATAAAGAAATACTCCAGATTCACTTTGTATAAGATAAGTAATATATTTTTTAAAGATAATTTGATTTTATTTTGATACAAATATTAGCAAACTTAAAGTTTATTAATAGATACAAATATTAGTAACCTGAAGTTTACTAATTATTGTACAAATATTAGTAACTTATTGTTTACCAATTATACAAACATCAGTAAATATGAAGTTTATTGATTAAGTGATACTAATATCAGTAAACCTGAAGTTTATTGATTAAGTGATACTAATATCAGTAAACCTGAAGTTTATTGATTATAGTAAAATTGAAAATTAAAACAAATGCTAATAAATATGAAGTTTATTAACTGTCACGAATATTAGTAAACACGAAATTTACCAACTATTTAATATTAAAATTAAGAAACTTGATGTTTATCAATTGATATAAATATTAATATAATAAAAATAGTAAACTTAAAGTTTACTAATTAATAATTAATTATTTGGTATGACCGGTTTGACCAGTCCGAATCAATTATAATGCATAAATTATTGAAAATTCATACATACATATTTATTAAAGAATCAAAAGTTTCTTTTAATTCAATTTAAGGAATTCTAATAATCTACCTGTTCTAAAAAAATATTACTAAAATATCACTAGCTAATAAAAGGATTGAATTTCCTTTATTATGGAATGAATAAAGATAATATATGTGGGTCCACTATCCACTATGTGAACCACTCAAATGTTTTATAATTTTTGAAAGATGTATCGATAAAATGGTCACATATGTATTTATTATCAACTCACAACTTGTAGTTTGTGAGATTATTCAAATTAAGTGCACAATTTTCAGAATATGCAATCAAGATATTTTCTTGATAATGTTAGCGATCATATGTCACGGGTAAATGATTGTTATAAGCTCGTTGTACATATTCATACTTAAAGGTCTAGCAAAAATATTTATTTAACGCCTTCGAATAATTGTTAGATATTTTTATGAGAACAATAGTACCATTTTTGTATACGGATATATAATTGATGTAAGCAATACTTATATGCATTATGCCAATAAAGATCATAAAATTCCTCAATTGCAATTTTAGTTAAAAATTGCATTTTAATTAATAATTTTCCTAATATCAGGAGAAGAAAGCAGCTAAAATAAATAAATACATTATATATATTTTAGATCCTCATATCGTGAACCTGAAGTTCAAAATATTAGTTAATTATGATGCCAATGTATTTATTAGTTTATAGAGATTTATTAAATCTCATTTGTATTAGGTGCAAATGCTTCAATTCAGAACAATATTCCAATAGGATAATTTGCCTTGTAGGGTAAATTATTCGGTTTCAAATAAAAATAAAATTTATAAATGGCACGTAGCAAATAAATCTATATGGTCATATTATGGAGATGGGTACTCTTTAAGAGACCTATGACATAACTAATTTTTAAAAATCACAGAAGTGGTTCAGGTATCTGAAATTAAATAAGAAATCTCAATATGTCACTTGTTATTAAAAAGAACCGAAAAAGATAAAGTTGTTGATAATATTTCTGTATAAAAATATTGAAGTTGATATTTTCAATATAGTGAGAATCTTAAAATTAAATCTGTTGAAAAATGCATATTTTAATTGCATTCAATATGAATTTTTGAACCTGCAGTTCAAAATATTGAAAAATATGATGCCAAAATAGTACAATTAATATTCATGTAATAAACAATGAAGTCGTAAAATATGATTTATTTTATGACATTTATCACAATGGATTGACATCGATTGTAAAATTGCATATTTTCTTATAATTGATGCAATAAATTTTTACTATTTATCAATTTGGTAATATATTAGTATGTAACCAATTAATATTATTTGCCTATTTGACAATGAAATTACGTATAATTTCTGAAAGATTTATTATGCCTGAAGCATATAAATACTTTTGAAAATTTTTATTTAATACAATTATATTCATTGAATTTTATGTATATGATTTTGAAGTATTATAGTTTATCTATTGTCATTATTTTTTATAATTTTAATTACTGAAACTCTTGAAGAGTTCAAAATGCTTTAACGAATTTTGTACACTAAATTTTATTTTGAATTAAATATCGAGTATTATTTGATTGAAAGAAAATTTTTATAATGTGATTATATGTTTATATATTATCTTCAATTGAGTACTCCAACAGTTGTAAAGTTACTAAATACAACATATTTCATGATCATATATTATTGTTATTAATGCATCATGTAATCATACATTACATGGTAATTGTCAAATTGTTACTTAAAATTACATATTATTTTAAAGATTTTAGTTCTCTATATAATTATATATATTTTATTTGCATAATTTTATTATCTTTAAGTAATTTTTTAGAAATATTTGAATTAAGTTATTAAATGCATTCATTTTTATAGCTATTATATGATTTTATTGTGTACATGTCATTAAATTATTTTTGTTACATTCGTTTCATTCCTTTAAATTAATGAAGCAATATAGAACTATGGCCATAAAAATTGTATGTTTAAAAAATGATAATTATTACCATTGTATGATTAATTTTTACCACCAGAAGTGGTTGATAATTAAGAAAAAGAATAAGAATGGTTAAGAAAACAATTTGAGAACAGATAACTTATTTATGATATAGTATAAAATTACATTGGTCATATACCCGTTATACGTATGACTATATTATTAGATTTTATAAAATTTTTCATCTTAAATGAATGAAAGATATGTGTAGATGAATTTGTACGTGCTTATGTACAACATGTAATTTTATAAAATAAGTTTTATTTATTATTTTTCAGTTCATGCATCATATATCCAGAAGATATATGGTAAGCATATCCAAAAGATATGTGACTCATTTTTAGAAAAAGAACTTAATAATATTACGTATCGAAACTCTGCATGCACAAATTTAAAGTTGTGTACCAATATTTTTATAAAAGAAAGAAAAACACACATTGCACTCTTTTTTTCTTAACTAAGGTTTTTTTCCACTGGGTTTTTCTGTTGAGATTCTTAATGAGGCAACTTATAATATGAATTAAAAATATTATGTACTCCTTTTTCCTTTACTGGATTTTGATCCCATAGAATTTTTTTCAGTAGAGTTTTAATGAGGCACATACGTATTAATGGACATTCAAAGGAAAGTGTGTACTATAAATTTTATGATTGTGAATATTCATAACTCTTTAAAATTGATAGCATGACTTATCAAATGGAAAAGGCAAACATTATTTGTAAGGACCATACTAGATTATCCGGATTACAGTTGCTTATCTTAATATTTTAATAAACAAGACATATAATACTAATAATATATTCATCTGTCATACAATTGGTTATACTTTGACTTTATAATTCATACATTAGAATAAGTTACATAAACATATACTTTATTACATCATAATAATATTTTATAAGATTTACATAAACCAAAAGAGAAAAACAATACAATTTAGACATCCTAACTTTTCTTCCTAGCTGGTGTTGGCCTTGTTCCT
Source organism: Excoecaria agallocha (assembly GCA_037975025.1). Lineage (NCBI taxonomy): Eukaryota > Viridiplantae > Streptophyta > Magnoliopsida > Malpighiales > Euphorbiaceae > Excoecaria > Excoecaria agallocha. The sequence goes on along the minus strand of CM075808.1, from coordinate 105,369,633 downwards.
GAAGCAACGATATATCTTGAACTTACACGGATAAACACCCGTGCTAAGCTAAACTTAGTGGGGAACAATACATATATGAACAATCACTCACAGTGATTGTTTTCAAGTGCACAATAAACAATAATAATGTCAAGATATTATAATTAACATGCAAGAGTTACAATATAACTCACATATCATACTTAATTTATAATAATCATGAATAATGAATATTCAAGTCTCTATCTTCATTACACATATATTCATCTACTGTTCATTTTATATTGTAAATTACCTGCTAAAATCCTGTGGGTGTAGATAACGGGTGCTGTGAATATCCATAGGTATCAAATGTATAAATACCCGAAGGTATTGTTCCTGTGGATATCCTAAGATATCAGACATGTGGACCCAACTGGGTCAAGCTTGTGGTCCTAATCGAGGATAAATATAGACCCAAATGGGGTCAAATATATAGCAACTCCGATTGTAACCCAATAGGCATGCCTATCTATCCACCACCAAGTTCTATGTGCAGGCAAATAATCATATTCATATGATATTTGATTTATGCAACTCAATTCATCATATAATAGGTTAATTCAAACTATACAGTATTGTTCTTTAACTATCATGTCATAATCTTTAACTATCTTGTCATAAACAAAAGTACATGTAGATAATCAGTATAATACAATCATATTCCACGTGTCCTTAAATTGTACTAGTATAATCCAATATAACATAGATGAATACAAAGTATTATAATCTTATACAGTTTTAACTTCATAACATAAGCAATAACCATTATACTGCAATTATTTTGAAGTAAATATATGCATACTTATAAACTAACTATGATACACTTTCATATATATTTATGTTTATCATTCCTATATGCTCGTATTTAAGGTCTATTATGTTCGGTTATGGAAGCAACACTTAGGGGTACCCTACTATAGTGAAAAAAAGGAGAAAAATAGGCAAGTATAGGGGACAAACACTTATTTTCGTGCTCGCGACAGGAGGCAACAGTCCAAACGATAATTCCTCTGCTCATAAAACCCTATAAATTGGTTAAGAAATTTAATTTGTACATCAATTTAGACATAACAAATGACTTTTTCTGACAAAATTGTCTTCTACAAAGTTTTAGCGCTATGTTTCTAATTTCTAAAACATTAAAAATCATCTAAATCCAACCTGTATATCTCTAGATATCACATAAACACCACCAACTGCTCCCAGTGACAGGGCAGCCGTCTAAATCCGAATTCAAGCGTATTTTTCTCTATCATAAAAATTGATTCAAGTTTTGTGTTCTTCATATGAAATGAATATCTATGAGTCTAGTTTCATATCCAACTGGAATTTCTCAATTCCAATCAATATAACTCAAGATATCAATAAAATAGTGATGACTGATCCTGTGAACTCTAAAACAGTTTTCACTCTCTTGAAGAGAGCTTCCTAATTTCGAGGTTCAATCATGTTTATCCTCAATTTTTCATGATAATAATATGTTATAACATCAATTATCTCACTAAAAAAATCATACTCATATAAATCACACACAAAAATCATGAAGAGTTCCCATACCTTAACAAGCTCCACCAATCTCTCTCTCTTCCTTATCTTTTCCCTTCATCCTTTCTATCTTTGCTTTCTCCCTATCTTGTTCATTATCTCTACCATTTACAACCTTTATCCTCCTTGAAACATAGTAAAAAAATGGAGGAGAAGAGAAGAAGCAAAGGAGAAAAGAAAACAAAAGAAAACAAAAAAAGAAGAAAACAAAAATGAGCACAAGGCCAAGAGTGGCCGGCCATCAAAAGAGGAAACCAGATTTCCTTCTCTCATTCCTAGCCTTTCATTTGTCCAATTTCTATTGGTTGCTAAATAAAAATCTAGGCAAAGTTTCATTTTAATTCCTTTCTATATTATGTTTCTTAATTTTATCTCTCATCTTTCACAATTTACATTTCTACCTCAAAACTTTTACTTTAAGTTTTCAATTATATCCCTAATTTAAAATTTCCCTTAATTAGTCACCTAATTAACCTCTATCTCATGTGAAATGATCATCTACCCCTTTAGGATACTATTAGGGATATTACATTATTGTCCATGCAGGATATTTTGTAATATTGTTAATGAATTCAAAATTCGCCAAAAGCGTGACAATATTTTAACGAATAAAAAATATATCAATTTTTGAAAGAAAATCTCGATATGGATAACTCTTATCCACTGAGCATTCCATTGGTTGTTCGCTCTCTTGATGTCAAGAAAGATCATTTTAATCCACAAGAAGATAACAAAGAGATTTTTGGTCCTGAAGTACCATATTTTAGTATAATTGGTGCACTTTTATATCTTGCAAATAACACTGGATCAAATATAGCTTTTGCAGCTAATTTGCTAGCAAGATTTAGTTCTGCACCAACTCGAAGGCACTGGAAATGAGTAAAATATATTATCTTTGTGGCATTTCTGACATGGGTTTCTTTTTTTTCAAAAGGAGTAAATTCAAAATTGGCAAGTATGTTGATACTGGATATCTATCAAATCCTCATAAAGCTCGGTCACAGACAGAAATATTAGCCATCCATAAAACAAGTCATGAATGTGTATGATTGAGAATCATGACTTAACATATTGAGGAAACAAGTGGGTTCGTGGTGGAGAAAAATTCAACAAAATTGTATAAGGATAATACAACATGTATCTCACAACTCAAAGGTGGCTACATCAAAAGAGATAGAACCAAATATATCTCACCAAAATTTTTATATACTCATGAACTTATAAAAGAAGGGCAAATCGATGTTTGCAAAGTTCGTTCAAGTGATAATCTAGCAGATTTATTCACAAAAGGCCATACCAAGTTCAATTTTCAAGAAGCATGTGCATAATATTGGACTGCGCCAATTAAAGGATTTAGTGTGATTCATCATATTGTTGAGGGGAAGTATATATGAATATTGTACTCTTTTTTCTTTGCTAAGTTTTTATCCCACTGGATTTTTCTTAGCAAGGTTTTAACGAGACATGTTCATAATATATAGTTATCCAAGGAAAAGTGTTGTGATATATTCCTATTTAGATGGCTTTCCATATTGGTTATTTTCTTTATTACTTGATTTATTTTCTATATTCACTTGTTTCCTGAATTTATTTGTTTCCTATATAGACCAAGGTTTGTGTCTATAAATACCCACATTGTTATTGTTTTAGAGATATAACAATATAACAGAGAAATCACACTTTTCGTTATTCTCTATATTTTATTCTGATTTTACTTTTATTTATAACATGATATTATTTTTTATTTTTTAAAATTCATTAAAATAAATATTGATTTATGTATATAACTCATAAAAATAATTAATTTTATATTCACATTATATAAAAAGTTATGGACAAATAATATAAACATTTCATGACAAGTGGGTCATAATGAGTCGACATATGGGGCAAATTGTGTCTGACCATTTTGCGGGTCTAATAAATTGAATCATAAATAGATTATTGATGGCTCGGATCGAATTTTATTACATGAATAGATTAAAATCAAATTAACAAATCGGATCAAAATTTGCTATCTTTAATTTTTTTCGAGGGTTTAGAGAATTCATATAATCAATGCCATTATCACTAAATTAAATTTTATTAGCATTAATTTTGAAGAAATAAATGAAAAAAAAATCTAAGGAATGCAAGGGAACTTTTTAAATAACATTTTTTAAGTTAAATTTAAGGAAAATGATTTTACTAGAAGAAAAATGTACAAAACTTGCAGAAATTAATGAGATTTTAAAATGTTTTTAAAATACACAAAATGCCCTTAATAAATCTTTTAGCTACTTAGAGGTAAAAAATATTTATGCATTTAGACTCTTTTTTAGATGACGATAATCATAATAACAACAACAACAACAATGTTTTTCAAATACACATGGTAAGAAATGCCCTTAATAAAATTTTGAACTAGTTTGAGAATTATTAATGTGCTGCTAACAGCATTAATTATGTTTGTAGTGATAGTGTCTAAATCCGAAAATATTCATAGATAATTTTCTTTTAGGACTTACAATATCTTTTTTATAAAGTGATATTGCTTCTCTCTCGTTTTTTTTTTATTATTTTGTAGCGTTGCTCATCATGATACTGATTATTGCTTATAATGAAAGTATTTATGATTTCTTAGTCGAATATCGAGAAAATATGATAGTGATTAAATATATTTATATAAAGGGAAGAACAATTCTCCTCCATTTCAAGATTATACAAGATGGAAGAGTGTTTATAAACACTTTTTGTACACTCTTAAATTAAGTAATTGATGAAACTTTTTGGAGCAAAATACAAATTTGAATGTCAATTAAATAAAAATTTGGTTTTCTAATCCCTGAAAGAATATTGACATTTAAATCCGATAGCAAATATTAAGGATACATAGTGATTGCACTATCAAATCCTACATTCAATTTCCTAACAAAATGTGGACCTAGAACTATAATTATGATCCAATGTTAAATTTTAATTAGGCATAATTGGCAAGATGTTGAAGAGTAATAAAAACCGACGAAAGGATATCTAAAAGCTAGTAAAATTAATGTTTTGATACTGCATTTTCTTTAAAAATAGAGATATTTTAATTTACATAATTATTTGAATCTAATTAAAACCAAACTAAATTTCTAATGGTGAAACTTCAAATGTGAACCGGTACGTTGAAACCTAGAAAGAAACCATTTTTTAAATTTCTTTATGTCAATATATCATTAGATTGGTGTATCATGCACCAAGTTTAGATTAAAAAAAAATCGATGATATGAATGAATATTTATAAAGAAAAAATTTTGAAGCAAAAGCATCAGAAAATAAAATAGATAATTAACTGTTTGTATATTTCTTTTTACATAATTTTTTTAAAAACTTTTTTACATGGTTCTAAATTTAATTTTTTTATTCTTTTTCATGAATGTTTTTATTAAATAAAAAATAGAAAAAGAGAAAAAAGAAAAAAAAAACATATCTAATTTAGACCAGATAAATTTTATAAACGAAACCAATAGAAAATTGTTACATAAAATAAGTTGGTTGATAAAGGAATGAAATGGTAATATATATACACACACACATGCACACTAGAAACTCTCTAATTTATTTTATGTGTCTCATTTCAAATTTTAATGCAATAATAATTACATAATTTTTTTAATTAAATTATAAAAATTAAAATGAGATAATCCAAATCTATTTAAATAAAAAATTAAATAAATGGTAATTATCCAAATTCATTTAAATAGAAAATCAAATAAATGATAAAATCTAAAGACTATGTCTTTTATCTAAAAATAAAATTACATTAATTTTAAAAAAAAAAGAAAATAAAATGCCATCTTTTTTTGACAACTTAAAAACACTTTCCATTTTTTACTTTTACTTTCATGCATATTTCTCTTTCTCTTTTTTATTTTTCTTATTGCAACTTTTGAAGCATTTCAATTTTTCAATAGGATTAACAAGAATTTTTTATTACTTTAATTGGTACTTAGTTACAAAATTTCACTTTTTATAATTTTTAATACTGTAGTTATTAATTTTTGTTTTAATTGGTTTTTTTTTATTATTTTATAGATTATTTATGTTTTGATAATATGTATTTTAACACCAATCTTGAATAAAATTAACAAAATAGGTAATTTGAATGATAATTGATAAAAATATTTTTTTTGTTAATTTTGATAGTATTAATATTGAACTAATTATACCATGGTTTCAAAATATGAAATTACGTCAAAAACAATTGTGAAAATTATATTTTTATTTGGTTTTAAATGTTATCTTTTTTTAATTTTAAATGAAATATATTATCATAATATAATTTATGTATTTTTAATTTTGAATTATTTATATTAAAATTATAATGTATGCTTTCGCTGATCTTGAAGTCCTAGCTCCGTCACTCTATGTGTGTGTATGTATATATATATATATATATATATATATTAGGTTTATCTTTTATTATGTATAAAACCTGCTAGACAATAGAAATCCCTACTATTGATATTACGATGGCTTGGATCATATATCATATACGAAAGACATCCATAAATCCCAACAAATGCAATGTATCAAATTTAGTCTAAGACATCGCTACGTATTTAGTCTAGATTCTAAAAGCATATTAATAAAAACCATGGGCACATCATGCACATATATTAATGATGACAATGATAGAAGCTCATAGAAGTTCACAACCCTATTAACGAAACCCTTACCCTCAGTGAACAAATCAAAAAAAATCTGTTGTCTTATAAATTACTTAGGCGGTGTAGAAGGATAACTCACGGTTAATTGGATCGCTCATGCATGGAAGATTATCCTCATCAACACGTAGCCTCTGGCTCAAAATATATGTGTAAGCAAGAAAGAGTTTAGAAGCCATGCAACACTCCAAGACAAAACTCCATGCAGAAAAGATTTTAACACAAATTCATCACCCAATTAGCCACGTCCCAATAGCTGAATTCAAAATCTCCTCTATAAATTCCAAACTTATCACTCTCTTTCTCAACATCGGATCCTCTGCTCTTCTTAACACACACGAAATGGGTTACTATTCTTTGCTCTCTCTTAGTCTCTGCTTTCTAATTCTCTTCCATGGCTGTGCTGCTCAACATCGACTTCAACGATCAAAGCAGGCCGAGTGCCGACTCAACCGCATAAATGCAGTAGAGCCATCTCGCAGGGTTCAATCCGAGGCTGGTGTCACTGAAATCTGGAACGAGAATGACGAACAATTCGAATGCGCTGGTGTTGTAGCTATGCGCCATACTATTGAAGAAAGAGGGTTATTGCTACCCCAATATGTTAACGGACCTAAGCTTATCTACGTTGTTCAAGGCAAGTCAACTCAAGTTTTTCTTTTATTATTTGCGGTAGATATACAAGTCCCAGAAATATAAACATTATTAAGATTGTTTTGTATGCAGGAAATGGCGTTCAGGGAGCTGTGATCCCAGGTTGTCCGGAGACATATCAGACACCATCGGAGTTTGGCGTTAGTGGTGCAGAAAGAGGGGAAACACACTCGGATCAACACCAGAAAGTTCGACAATTGAGGCAAGGTGATGTTCTGGTATTGCCAGCGGGAGTAGCTCAATGGATTTATAACGATGGGAATACTCCTCTTGTTCTTGTCCAAATCATCGACACTAGCAATCCTGCCAATCAGCTTGATCAGAACCACAGAGTAACAAATTAACATCCAAATTAATCAATAAGCTTATATTATATTATTAGCGTACGAGATTTAAGTACAATATATATATTTTTGTAACTTTGGTTTGCAATTGAATTTCAGGATTTCTTCCTGGCTGGTAACCCTCAACGGGAAATACAGAGCCAGAGATCAAGCGAGAGAGAGACCAGAAGCAGAAGCAGCAGAAGAGTGGCAAGAGGCGCACAGGAAACATGCAGAAATATATTTGCAGGATTGAACGAGGAGATGCTAGCTGTTGCTTTCAATATCGATACTGACCTCGCAAGAAGGCTAAAGAGTGAAAACGATTACAGAGGCATAATAGTTAGAGCTGAGCGTGATCTTGAATTGGTAATCCCACGCAGAAGCCAAGAAGAAGAACGACGCGAAAGAGAAGAAGAAACAGAGAGATCATTGGAAAGAAGAAGAGGCAGAAGAATTAACGGCATTGAGGAAACTTTCTGCACAGCCAGGCTCAAACACAACATCAACGACCCATCCAGCGCTGACATCTTCAACCCACACGCCGGCCGTGTTACCAGCGTTAATCTCCAGACCCTGCCTGTCCTTGGCCACCTCGGACTCAGTGTTGAGAAGGGTGTCCTCTACGGCGTAAGCATTAAACTATAACCCAAACATACAACGTAAAACACAATTCAATCTTTTTCATCTAACAAATGATAAAATTTTCTATATATATGCGCAGAATGCTATAATGGCACCACACTGGAACATGAATTGCCACAGCGTATGCTACATCACAAGAGGAAGTGGTCGGGTCCAGATCGTAGATGACAATGGAGAGACAGTTTTTGATGGCCAAGTTCAGGAAGGTCAAATGCTAACATTCCCACAAAACTTTGTGGTGGTGAAGAGGGCAAGCAACGAAGGATTATCATGGGTATCATTCAAGACTAACAGCAATGCCAAAATCAGCCAACTTGCGGGTCGGGTCTCGGCCATCAGGGCCTTGCCCGACGATGTTGTAGCCATTGCTTTCCAGATTTCAAGAGAGGAAGCCAGGGAGCTTAAGCACAACAGGCAAGAAGTCACACTTTTCAGTCCTGACTAACTTTTTGGAGTCAGTGACTAATAAAAATTAAAACACTAGAACTTTGCATTTATATGCAATTTCTAGTAATAAGGAAGCCAGTGGCTATATATCTATGTAATAGAGTTTTGATGAATAAGCCCTATAATGGGCATAAGCTCTATATATAGTTTTTGGTCCTTTGAATTTGTAGGCTTTGTACTTAGCTTCCATGTTTGGGCACACTTCCAGCTGCCGAGCAGATCAATGGTGTTCATATCATTTCATAGCTTTGAGTTAATAAATAAATTAAGAGGCCAATAAAATAATATTTTCCCCAAAATTAGTTGCAGCAAGGGTTTTGCTCTGCGTTGTCAAGCTTCATGTGTTTGGACTTTCGAGCAATTTAATTTAAAATTGAAATTTGGATTCTCTCACTAATCCTTTAATTGGGTTAATATCACACATCATTACTGAACTTATGTCGAATAATTTAAAAATAACTAAATTATTTTTATAACGAAATTATCGCTGAATTTTACACTATTTTGATCGATTTTCGATAAAAATCATAGCTGGAGTGTTGACGTTGCACAATGCATCACTACTTTTGCACATGTAGCGTGTCACATTATCATCTGACATCAGTTACTTTTATACACATGGCGTGTCACGTCAGCTTACTTGTGTACACGTGGTGCCACGTCAGCACTTCGATAAGGATAATCACCAAAAATCGGTCAAGATGATTTTTACGCAAAATAGTATAAAATTAAGTGACAATTTCATTATGAAAAATAATGTAATTACGTTTAGATTATTAAGCGTAAGTTCAGTAATTATAGATGAAATTAATCCTATTTAATTTTAAACCGTTTAGTAATCACTAATCAGAGAGTTACATGAGTCCGTTGAGTAAAATTTGAATTGGGGGATGTATTTGTATAATTTAATAAAGTTTAGGGCGAAAGATTAGTTTTGAAAATAAGTGTATATAAGGATTATATAATGCGCATGTTTATTTACTGTTTTTCCCCAAACAAGAATGATTCCTTTTCCTTTGTCTCGCTTTCCCCCCTGTTCCTTCGAAAACAAGGGGACTGTAAAATTGCCAAAATAAATAAGAGAAATTTATACGAAATATATACTTTTTTATTTTACTTTTTAAAAATGAGTTTATTCATTTTGAAATTTTAAAAATACCTTATTTTTAATTTTATATTTTTAAAAATATCCTTATTATTATTATTATTATTATTATTATTATTATTATTTTGCTCTAACTCTATTATTTGCAAATTATAAATTTTTCTTTTTCTTTTTTTGGTCACCAACCAACAATTCCCAACATAAAAATGTGAGTTAAATGTAAATTTCACTGTAACATCTAATTTATTTGAGAGTAAAAAACAGAAAATTCATATAAAATACTTATTGAAAAATAAAACATAATTATAAAGCCAATAAGTAAATAAAAAAATCATAATGTTATTATTATTACTCCCTATAAGAAGTATAGTTTGTAATAGTGTAAAACATCACTTATTACCCCCTTACAAACAAGAAAATTTTGTACATTTTATGCATAATTAAATTCCCACAACGATTGAATTTGCTTGCATAAAATGGTCTCTCTTTCGATACTCTCTTTTCAATTTATATTTTTATCGGATAGATTTTTGATTGGTATTGATCCAAAAAACAAATTTAAAAGATAGGTAGTGATAAAGCTAAAAATAACTTTATCCCACAGGAAGAAAAGCCAGCGGCCACAACATCGAATAGGTTACCTACAGAGAGCAGGCGAACCACTTGGCTGGTCGAACAGTCCGATTAAACCTGCAAGAAAAGGGAGCATTCGGTCGGAATCGGGCTTTAGCATTCCGAAGCTTAAGTCGATAGCTTTTAGAGAAAGAGCGCTTAGAGGAAGAGTTTCAGATATTCCATACCTGATGCCATTGTGTTTTGGCTACTTATAGAAGATCTTTGGAGGGGTACTTGAGTACCTTAGAGGGTCACAACCAATAGTCAGAGTAGGTGAACGGCAATATGACAAGAGATAGATGGAGAGTGGGGGTGCTTGTTTGTGTCAGTGGACTAATAGGACGAGCTGTCCCATCAGTCCGATCGGACATCATACTTCCAGCGTTATCTTTCAGCTTACGCTTTGTTCCTTGGGCTTTCCCAAGTATTGTTGGGCCATGCTAATTGGCCCTTGAAAAATATATTTTCTATAGTTATCACTTGCCCCCCTTCGAAGAGTGCGAATTCCTAAATTTTGGCGGGAGTTTTAAACGGCCTTTCGAATTTGATAAGCCGCGTCTTGTATATATATATTTTATTGGACGGCCGTTATACATTTATTGACGATGCACATGTTGGGGGTGCCGCTTCGTTCTCTGTAATCGCCATCAGTAAATTGGAGACACGTGGCGATCATCCAACGAATAGCTGCTGGAGCATTCTAGAATTATTTTGCTTATAAATAGGCATCTTTATAATAGTTTTTTTTCTTACTTTTATGTGATTCTTAGCGAAGCTCTGTCGAATTTTTTGCTTGGATTCTGCAATCTCAGCAATTTGGACTTTGTTCTTTCAGCAATTTCAGAAAAATTGTAAGAGTGCTCGGGTGAGTAACCGACACTGGTCTTTAATTCTTTTCTTTTCTTCCTCTTCTTCTCTTTTTTTTAATGTTGTATCTACCTCTCCCCTTGTATTGAACTGGCTTTGAGTGACCACTAGCCCATAGATGATGGCTTCGATTTTCAAATCAATAAGAGAGACATTGGTTAAGATTTATCTTTTCCAAAATAATCTTCTCGTAGGAGCCTTTGTGATGGCTTTAGCTTTTAGTTGTGAGAATGATGAGTGGCTCACTAGTCATTTGCGAAACTTGGGCATTGAGGTGAGACTTCCCTTTGACACTTTTGGGGTTGCCATTTTCCAGAAATTACTAAATTGCTCTTGCCTAGTGATAACACATGACGTTATCTCTTATCCCACATTGGCTGGAGATGAGTTGGAAGTGGTAATATATACGGAGCCCGATCGAATTCTCCTCCCTAATTGGATACCCTGCCATCGAAAATGCGAGACAAGATCTCCTACTGATCGGTGAGCGAGCGATCCATCAGTTATTTTCGTCCGAACAAGTGGGGAACAATTCATTGTGCCACCATTTTTTAAAAATCTTGAGATAGGCTTGGAAGGTTGAGTGGCCGGTCAGCCCGCTTATGGGCGTTCTGGTTACTAGCCTGAATCTCAATACTATTGTTGGTGTGTGTAGAGCGGGATCATTGTAGTAAAAGCGTAGAAGGGGCATACACACATATATATAATCATGTATTTCGAGTTTATGAAACATATTAACTAGAGAAGTACTTATCTTCTGTCTTCATAATACAGCTGTCGTCGTGATGGCTAAAGGAGATGATGTTGCCAAGCAGCTGGCCGATCGGGCTAAGGCGAGAATTGAGGTCGATCGTGCCGCCAAGGAAGATAAGAAAGCTAAAAGGAGGAAGCTCGCACCTTCTTTGGAGGTTCAAGCTTCTACTCTTGCTCCCGTTGCTGCGCCTGGAGATGGTGCAGCTATTGTTGCCTGCCCTTCTCAAATCCCCCTAGGGTCCTCTTCCGACCAGCCATTACCCGCAAGCCATTCCCTGGCATGCTTACTTTCCAGGGATGATCATGACTCTGAGAGGGAGCGAATAGCTCGTGATCGAGAAAAGTCAGTTTGATCGGACGCGGCCGAGATGGGTGAAGGTGCCCAAAGGAGAATTCAAGATGCGGCCAGGAAGAAGGTTGACGAGTTGATAGCTACAGTAGATGCAAGAGTTGCTGCCAGAAACAAAGGAGGTGACCAAGATGTAGTCGCGAGGATCGCCGAAGACCGGGCCTCCTCGCTAGGAGAGGTTTTGAAAAGCCGATTTGGCCTTGGCTGGTCTATTGATGATAAGGCCGTATCGAATTATTTATGTCAAGGCATGCTTCAAGAGGGTGACTTCAAGGCAATGGGGAACCCTGACATATTATCCCGAGAGTGTAGCCTTTTTCAGCAACAAAGTCTGGAGGTATTTTTACCGTATCTTCACTTTTAATAATATTTATTAATTTTGCTTCATCCGGCTGTTATTTTTTCAACTGATCGAACCTTCTACTCCCCCCTTTTTTCCTTTAGTTAATAAAAAGGGGTTTGCGCTTGCACGGCATGGCTAACCTCTGCAAAGAAAAATTCAAAGATTCCAAGCGGGCGAAAGAGAGGCGGAGGATAAGTGTGAAGCTATCAGAAGGGAGTCCTCTCGCACCCGATCGGAGCTCGAAAGGCTGAAGGAAGAGGTCGGTCGTCTACCCAGGACATGCAGGCTCGACAGAGAGAGGTTGATCACCTTAAGGGGGATGTAGCCCGCCTGACTGCCAAGAATTCTTTAATGCAAAAATTCGAAGAAGAGGCAACCAGAGTGAGGGAGGAGTGCGTGCGGCTGTCTGTCGATTGCTCAAAGGTCAGAGAAGAGCATGAACTTCTGCGGGGTGAACACGAATCACTAAAAACCCTCTTGGTCGAAAAAGAAATAATGTGGGATAAGAAGCTCGAGGACGATCTTGCTGCCCAAAAAGAAGAGCTGATGGACCGACTAGGAGAGGCGCAGGAGCGATTATTAACTCGGTTGATTTATGCAGCCGAGCAACGCTTTCCTGAAGTTGATCTTAGCTGGATGGAGGACTCAGGGAATTTGCCCGATCCCCCTTCTGGCAACAGTGAAGAGGAAAACCCCCGTGATCCTGAATCATTGTCAGCTACTTCATCAGAGGCGATCGGTCCTAGTGCGATTATTCTGGCACCCGCAGATCCTATTCCTGCATATGTTCTAGAGTCTTCACGACCTGTGGTCGATATAAATGTACCTCCTATAATTGTGGAGATCGTAGACATAGATGTTTGATCTTTCTCCTTCTTTTTTGTATTAGTGGTGTTTTTATGAAGAAATCCTTATATGTGCAAAAATTTAGCACGTCAAAATACGCTCCTTATTTTATCTTCATGCTGCGATTTTAATTCAGACGTAAGCTATCATAGAAAATTTTTAATGGAGAATAATAGTTATCAATCACGAAGATTTTGGGGACTTAAGCATGGAGAACGCATAGGTTTAAATAAAGAGAGTACTTCTTAAATGCGGGTATACTTTCCCAGTTACTTATGAGTCACAACTCTTTGAGAGTGTTTAATCCGATCGGATCAAATTTGTGAGTCGAGCATGAATTATTGCTCAAAATTATTACACCGAACGTAACAGATAATCTCGCTGGTTTTTGATTGTCATATCAGTCGATCGGCTATTAAAGAGGTTGAATGATCTTTTCTGATCTTATGGTGGGAGATAAAACTCCATTCTTACTCCCAAATGAGTATTTTAGCAACTAAGTGGTAGAGCACCCTTCATTGATTGATTTTATGGGGCTTTTCTTAATGGAGAAGGCTCACGGCCTTTAAACTCATTTGGAGAATTGGCGATTTCGTACTTTGGAGAATTGGTGATTTCGTACTTTAGAGAGTTGGCGATTTCGTACTTTGGAGAGTTGGCAATTTCGTACTTTGGAGAGTTGGCAATCGGTCCATTTGTTGTTCTTCGCATGTTGGGCTCAGGATGGACATCGAGCCTAGCGAGTAAACTAGTCAGATAGGCTTATTGCATCTTTGGTTCGAAAATTTCGTCTAACCTAGCAGACGAACTTAATAAAGAGGAACGTTTTCATGTGCTTGGGATGAATCATCAAGCCCAGTGAATAACACAAGGACGAACAATTATACTTTTGCCTCAAAATAGACATTGAATTTGACAAGTGATCATTATTACATTCTCATCAAGTTTATTTAGATCAGGAGTAGGGTATTTCGTTGAATGGGCCTAATAGATATCCTACAAACATACATTTAATCCTAACAAACAAAGAAAAGAAAACATACCTTTTTGAAGACGAAGAAAAGTGAATCAAATGGAGAAAGTGGAGAAAATATTCTTTATTGAAGGTGAATATGATACATGATTATACATGGTGCTTCTTGAGTATGCCGGCTTCTAGTAATATCAGTCCCCTCAAGAGGCCTGGTTCTGCATGAGTATCAAAGTTGGTGCGAGCTTTCTTTAAACATAGGAGTGGCATAAGCGCCTTTCCCCTCCTCTGCTGTTGCGTCTGGCATCTGTCGGATCGACATGCAAGCCGGATCCTTGTATTAGGGTTGAGTAAGGTGGCGTATTCTGTCACTTGGACAGAGAATACCCAACGAGCCGCCAAAGCTTGAATGGAAGCCTAATGAATCTCCCATCATGGCTTTCTCTTGGTGCTTGATTACGAGCACATATATTTCTCTGGGTGCCTTTTGATCTCCCTTTGGAATAACGATTCCTTCTTTAATTGGGATCTTCATTGGCATGTGTCGTACATTGGTGATAGCTCTAGTTTGACAGAGCAGAGGCCTGCCAAAAAAGGCGTTATGGGCGAGAGTCATAATAATAGTTATGAAAGTTACCTTATAGGTATAGACTGGAGCCTTCTGACCAAGTTCGACTAGGAACTCGACTGACCCTATTTCTGGAATGGCGGTACCGCCGAGTCTTACGAACGGTAAGGCATTTGATTTATGTTCTCCGCTCGAAGGACTCATGGCTTCATAAGCTCGTGGAGTAAATGCGTTTACCGCGCTTCCATCATTCACCCATACCCTTCTCTTGTCGAAGCTGTTGATTCGTGCCTTGATGACGAGGGCTTCCTCGTGAAGTAACAGCGCATCTTGCGTATTATCGTCGGATATGGTGATTGGGGTTAGCCGTTTGGGTGTCTGGGCGATATAAACACCTTTGCCCTTTGTTAGATTGGCGAGATCTGTTTCATGAAATGCGCCCCCAATGATCATATTTATGGCACCGACATGCCATTGACATGGGTGCATGTTTCTTGACCTTCTTCTTCCTAGATCTTCCGCCATTAAGTCCATTTCTTGTTCGCCTTTTAAGGTTTCTGGTATGCTTTCTTGTTCAGGGTTTGAGCCTTGCTCCCGATGAGGAGGCCTGGCATGGTGCGTATGCTAGTTACTATGAAGGGGGTGCTACCTTGCCGCCATGCAACGATATCGTCGAGACTCAAGGGGAGGCTGTCTTCAGCTGGTGATTCGAGAGACCTTTCTTCTTCCCCCGAAGGTTCAGATATGTCCCGATTATGGTGACCATGCTCTTCTGGGAGCTGCATGTTTGTAAAATCTTGAATCTGCCATGGCTCTCAACTAAAGCACCAAATGATAAAGTTAAAAATAACTTTATCCTGCAGGGAGAAGAGCCAACGGCCACAACATCGAATAGGTTACCTACAGAGAGCAGGCGGACCACTTGGTCGGTCGAACAATCCGGTTAAACATGTAAGAAAAGGGAGCGCCCGAACCGGGCTTTAGCACTCCAAAACTTAAGTCAGTAGCTTTTAGAGAAAGAGTGCTTAAAGGGAGAGTCTCAGATATTCCATACCTGGTGCCATTGTGTTTTGGCTACTTATAGGAGATATTTAGAGGGGTACTTGAGTACCTTAGAGGGTGACAACCAATAGTCAGCGTAGATGAATGGCGATATGACAAGAGATAGATGGAGAGTGGAGGTGCTTGCTTGTGTCAGTGGACTGATGGGACGAGCTGTCCCATCAGTCCAATCGGACATCATACTTTCAGCGTTATCTTTCAGCTTACGCTTTGTTTCTTGAACTTTTCCAAGTATTGTTGGGCCATGCTAATTGGGCCTTGGAAAATATATTTTCTATAGTTATCAGGTAGTAAGTTGATACGAATGGAGTTAAGTGCATGATGGCTTTATGTTTCATTACTCAATCTTGTTTACAAGCTATTGTGTTGGCTGTGGAGATTTGTGTGAAAGTTAGTGTTTTGGGGTTTGGAAAATCAACTTTACTCACGCACCATTACTATACTAATCAAAAGAGTGAAGTTATATTCACGTGATTATGAGACTAAGTATAATTTATATATATATACATCATGATTTATGAAAAATTCACTTGCTATACAAGCCATTCATTTCGAACAAGTTTAAGTTTTCTGTTTTGATAATTAATCAATGAACTCTACTATTTTCCCACTTGAATAGCTTATTTTTAGATAGGTAAAATTTATTTTGAAAATTGAATTTTTATTCTTGTGATGGTAAACATTTCCTACAAGGCAATCAACTAAAAAGGTTACAAATATATATCAAAACTAAGGAGCTTTTGATAAATTAAAATACTCCCTTAAATATGATTACACTTTGAATTGAAAGCTATTGTTATAGCAAATAAACTCAATGCTAACTTAAAAAAAAATATCTCTTAATACATGATTTATGAACCTTGTATTGGAAGTTATATTTTATTGCAAAAAACTTAATGCCTTTTCTAGAATTCCTTCTCCAAATTTTGGTATATCAAGATATACCAAAATTGACATACCCAATTCTAGATTTGAAATTACTTTTCTGGATTTTGGTATATCTTAGCATATCTAGTATACCAATTAATATACAAAATTTCCAATTTGAACTCTTTCTCTAAATTTTGGTACATCGAGATATACTGATTGGTAGACAAAATTTCATATTTAAAACTCTTTCTCTAGATTTTGGCATCCCAATTGGCATACCAAATTCCAAATTTAAAATTTCTTCTTTTAATTTTGGTGTATACCAACTAGTATACCAAATATCATATTTGAAATTATTCATTTGGATCAAAGTATACTCAGGCATATATCAAATTATGGCAACTCATATACCAAATTTCAGTTTTTATATTGAAATAGATAGGGCATTAATTTAATTAAGATTAAATATAAATACACTGTGAAATTTGATTCTCTTTTTTTCAATTTCAAGTAAAATTTTATTTATTTTTAATGGATAACTTTTAACAGGATATTTTATATTCAAAATGATATGTTCTACGTTTATTTTCAATTAATCTGGTATTATCCTCACAAGATGTTCATAATTGCAAGCGCCTTAAATTAATGCTCTTTTAACTTTAAAATTCTCAAACTTATTATCATTATTGCATTTTCCTTTATATTTAATCAAACCTTGCATATTATCCAACACATCTCACCAATAAAAATTGCTAAAATGCAGTATTGAAAAGTTGATAAATCATAATATCACCAATAAACCAAGCTTTGTAGTCAAACTCAGATTATTAATTATTAAGTTTCAAAACTAATCAAACACTGGAAATAAACGCATGATTTAAAATTAATATGCAAAAATATTTCAATTCAAATATCAAATCTCATGACAAAAGGCATATAAAATTTATATAAGCATTTTCACAAACACCTCGTATGCAACAAATGGAATACAAGGTTTCAGTTCCCATTCTCATTTGTTATCAAATTTTCTTCGTGATATCAGGGCATTGATCCATAATTATCATATATATGAATATATATTCAAATCAACGACTTCATTCGACACTAGCAACATCACCCACTCATTTGGCAAATTATTGGTTGCCATCAAGGGCACTTAACTTTCATGTTTTTCGCGCACAATTACCAACAAATCAAAATCAAATAATTAAACACGAGCTATTGCAGAGAAACCAAAACTAGAAAGAAATGAAATAACAAAAGAAAAGGTCGGATTCCAAATTCTTCTAAAAACAATATGCTCGTTAACTAAGCACCTAAAGTTTGAACTATATATAATTGGTGGAGCCTGATTTGGAATTGAATTTAAAGAAACTCTAGGAAGATCGAGTCCAAAGGCAAATTACAACTTGAAGATTAAAGACAAAAGAAAAATGCAAAAAATGATGATAATACAAATCAATTGATTGAAAGTTGAAGACAAAGAAGAAGTGTGATAAAAACGGAGGAGAAAGAAGAAGAAAGGTGAAGAATACAAGAGACAGAAGAAGAAATATAAAAGGAAAAAAATATTTTAAATAGGAGTTTATGTGTGTTTAAAAATTTTAAATAAAAATTGATCATTTTAGTATTTATATTTAGTACCCACTATATTCACTTTAATACGTTATTTTTAAATAAAATTTAAATTTTATTTATTTATTATTTTTAAATTTTTAATATAATTTAAATTATTTTTTAATATATTATTATTTTTTAATAAAATTAAAATTAATTAAATTTAACTATTTAGTTTTAATTACATAATTTAATAATAAATTTAAATTTATTTATTATTTTTTAATTTTAATAAAAATAATAAAAATTACTGATAAAAAAAGTGTAGCAAAAATTAACAAAATAAATACCCTTAATAATAAAATTGTGAAAGTCCAATAAATAATAAATGCTTTTCGATAAGGAGGCACTATAAGCGCTCTGCAAAAGAAGCGCCACTTGTTTTTTTGAGCTCACTTTAGAAGTCGATGGCGTGTTCAACTACTATCTCCGCGAATCCGGCGCTTCTCCGCCCTAAGAACGCTCACTGGTTCCCTCCAGGCCGCCTTGTTCGCCGTGCACCAAATGCTCGGACAAGGCTCACACCTACCAGTGCCAAGCTCGCAGAGAAGACTGCATTGCAGTACAGGAAACTTGGGGACTCTGATCTCCAAGTTAGCGAAATTACTCTTGGAACTGTAAGAAATTTTCTTGGACGAATCCATTTCTGGTACATTCTTTCTGATGTTAAACATTGGGTTCGCTTGTTTTGTTTAATTTCTGTTTTTAATCTCACAGAATTGAATTGCTTGTTGCCATGTATTTGTTCAGAATTACTATTCTATTCCTAGAATTTCATTACATTCAGTTTATATAGTGGTGATTTCGTTGATATATCTTTAGCATTCTCTGTTGTATTGCAGATGACCTTTGGGAATTAAAACACAGAGAAAGAAGCACATGACATCCTCAGCTATGCGTTTGATAATGGCATTAATATTCTTGACATTGCAGAAGCCGTAAGTTACTCGGTTACCTGTGTACTGATGGATAACCTATAGCGTCTCCAGTATTCTCCTAAATATTCGTCTGTTTTTTTTTTATTTGTTACTTTGGAGAGATATTTAAATTTTATTTATACGCAACTTTTATACTTGAATGTAATTTAATTTGTTTTTTCAATTTATTTTTTTAATAAAATTAGAATTAATAAAATTTAATAATTTAGTTTTAATTATGCAATTTAATATTAAATTTAATTTTATTTATTGTTTCTTAATCCTAATGAAAACAACAAAAGTGACACGTAAAAAAGATCGAAAAAGAGTAAATTTTATTTTTTTCATTTTCGTCTTGGATGAATTAGGTAGTTTTCTTTATAGAAATGCTGCAATTTCATATGATACTGCATTGCCAATGCCATAGTGATTATAAAGATGAAGAAAACCCTCAGAGTAGCGGCCTTCATTTAGGGGCAGAATATGTGTCAGACATGTGCTAGGATTGAATGTGGTTTGGCAAAATCTTCCACATATTGTCTAATGCGTAAATAACCTGGTCATAATTTATTTATAGACTCCCTTTAACGTAATCAAAATTTTAAATTGTGTTTTTGTACTGTTAGGTCTATATCCATCCATTTGGTTAGATTGCCATATTATTACTATTTGTAGTCTAGCAGATGGAGGAGGACAGTTTGGAGATTTGAATGTCAGTCTGTTCTTAATTGATTATTAAGTTCAAATTGATGTTGTTGTGTAATATTCCATATTATCAAGCTGTTTTAATTTTATTACGTTCTTGTTTTCAATTAGCTTTGTGCTATATAGATATTGGGTTGACTGCATGAATCCTTTCTAAATCCTTCCTCTAGTTCCACTTGCCAAGGCAGGTGAATGTAATGATAGTTTTATTGAATCTCCTTGCTTGTATGTACTAGTTCTCTTTAATCATAACTTAATTTCAGTTTCAGTCAACCATTAAACTGTTCTCTTCTTAGTCAAATAGTATTTGCGTGATTCTAAAACTTCATTGAGTAAAATTCTTTTTACGCAAATTGGTACTATTTCTGATATCTGGATTGCCCATATAAGTGGATGCTTGGAAGATATAACTGTGTTGATGTTCATGAGAATGTGTGTATATAAAAGCTTTACTCAAGTCTCTATGATATTTTTAAGTCATTTCTGAATCAATTTATATTGTGTTTCCAGTATCCTGTACCAATGAGTAAGGAAACACTAGGAAGAACAGATCTCTATATAGGTAGCTGGTTGAAGTCTCAGCCCCGTGATAAGGTACGTACTAGATGCATGATGAATATTCGTTGATGAGTTTTTCATTTGCATTCTTACTGAAGTTCTGAATTTCAAAGGGTTCCAACTTCTTCAACCTCATATAAGTGCTTCAAACTTGAAACGTTCAAATGCAAAATGCCTTTTTGCAAAATCTTCTCCTTGGTTAGCCGTGCAGACATTGTACCAAAAGGCTTTCTTAATATTACTGTCATGCTTTTAGTCACAGATATCTTTATATGTACCCCATTCTGTGTTCCGTAACTGACAAGATGCTGTTAAACTAGATATTAGATCTGTGACTGACTGCTTGATGCAGCTTTGTGGTTGTATTATCATAATAACTGACTTAAATTATCCTCAAGGACCAAATGTAAAAAATATTTATAAGTAACTCTTATCAATCACTATGCACAACCTCCTCTGGTTTATGCTCTCTATATATGGTATAATTTCCTAATTTTTTGGATAGTTATTCATGCAATAATTGCATTTCTGACTGCATGCAATACTACATATGGCTGTCTCATAAAATGGATAGGTTATCGTGGCCACTAAGGTGTGTAGTTATTCAGAGCAATCAAGTTATATCCGTGAGAACGCAAAGGTTTTGCGAGTTGATGCTGCTAATATCAAAGAGAGTGTAGAGAAAAGCCTTAAGCACCTTGGCACTGACTACATTGATCTGTTGCAAATTCATTGGTAACTTCATAGTCTCTTTGTGGTTTATCCTGTTTCCATATTTGTTTTCACCAAATGTGAAGTTTATGAACCTTCCCCAGAGATTCTTTTAAAAGGTTTTTTCAGTCTTAACCCATGTGGTCAATACCTGTAGAATATGGACATGGCAAATTATTCTTCTATGGATTAACATTCTCTTCTGTTGTACTTTTGGCTTTATGCTGTATGACAGACCATAAACCCATTCCATATAAACTTAAATGACTGGTTAACCTTGTTTTCTCTGGTTATAACATCTAAATCCTTCAAGTTCTTTTAAATTGTTGCTAAGGATGAACAATAGAATATCTAGTATAAACTTGTGCTTGTCATTGCAGTCGGGATTGCTAATTAAGCTGAATGTTTTAAGTTCGGTGCCTGGTTCTATTTGCATATATGGGTTGCATAAAAGAGAAGCATCTAAAGGATCCTCTTAAGTAAAATTGTATTTTTATCCTATCATGGAAAGAACTATCAGAGCAGCACCACTTTTTTGATGTGGCAGTGAATGTAGTCACTGCTTTTCTCTTTCTCCTTTGTTACTAATGCTGAAAGATTACAATGCGCATCAATAATCAATAATGTTGACTTTAAATCCCTTTTGGCTTTTATCATTTAACGTTTCTTTTGCTTTGTCATGAGCAAATTTCCTTTACTTTCAAATTTGTTGTATATTATATCGGAGCTAGGCACTTCATGTTTTCTGTTGATTATATTGAAAGGAAAAGTAAAACAAAAATCATAAAAATAAAAAGGCCAATCCTCACAACAAGTCAATGCAACTTGTAATCCAGGCCAGATCATTATGTGCCGCTTTTTGGTGAATTTTTTTATGACTATTCAAAATGGAGACCCAGTGTGCCATTTGTGGATCAACTAAGGGCCTTTCAAGAACTCATTGGTGAAGGAAAGGTAATTCCTATAGCCCCTCTCAAACAGTACATGTTTTTAATTTTGAAGTTTGAACAACTAATTATCTTCCTGATCTTAAATGCACCTAAACATGCCTTGTCACTATTATCCTGCACTGTAATTGATTAATGAAATAAATAAGAACAGATGAGTGTGCTAGTCTTCAATGAAATTTGAGCCTACTCACTGTTTTGGTTAGTGAACAATTAAATGTTATGTCATGGTGGTACAAAATTCCTTTGAAATTATTTAGGTACGCTACATTGGTGTTTCAAATGAGAATTCATATGGAATTATGGAGTTTGTTCATGCAGCCAAAGTTGAAGGGCTACCTAAGATCATCAGTATCCAGAACAGCTACAGCCTGCTAGTTAGGTGTCACTTTGAAAGTATGTTGTTCAAATTTTTCTATCATCATTCAAATTTTGCTTGTCTTATCACACAACTTTTAAGCCCCTCGAAATTTTGCTGTCATGTCTTTTACAGTTGATCTTGTTGAGGTTTGCCACCCTAATAATTGCAGCATTGGCTTGCTTTGCTACTCTCCCTTGGCTGGCGGGCCTGAGTGGAAAATATTTAGATCTAAATTCTGAAGCTGCAAAAAAAGGAAGATTGAACCTCTTCCCTGGCTACATGGAAAGATACAAAGATTCACTTGCCAGTGTATGTTCATAGTTTTAATTTTTTAATCATTGGAGATTCACTTGCCAGAGTATGTTCATAGTTTTAATTTTTTAATCATTGGAATGAACTGTTTAGACATGTTGCAGCATGCACACATCCGGCTTGAGTGATCTATGCAAAGTGAGGCTAAACTAAATCACTTAGACTTAAAAAGGCTAGCCCAAGTTGCTTGCGTAGGACTTGTGCAATTAATTAAACCATCTTTCTTCACCTTTCCATGAGGGACTAGTTCTTTTTGGAAGTTGTGCACCTAAACCTACGGCTAAATTGGTGGCAAAAGGTTATGTTCTTCATGGATAGGCGGTTCATATATGATATTTTGCAATGGTACATGCCAATTTCTTTTTTTTTTTTCTCCGACTTGAAAAAGTTAAGGCATGTTTACTTATAAAAACCTGTTCCAGTTTTTAAAAAAATTATTTTATAGAAAATAGAAATTATATTTATTTTAATTAATTTTTTAAAATAGAGAATAAAAAATGGATGTTTCAGTTTTTTTAAAATAAATAAAAGAATAAAAAACTAACAAAAGATATTTTCTAAATCTTCTAAATCATGTTAATATATATAGACACACACAGGGTGACAGAGAGACATATATGTGTGTGTATACATGTGTATATTAACATATACGTTTGTATGTACATACGTACATATATATATATATATATATATATATATATATATATATATATATATATATATATATATATATATATATATATATATATATATATATATATATTGTTTATTTTAATTCAAGTAAGCTACTTTAGGGAAGCATTTTGGTTGAGAAAACCTTTGCAATTTTCATGAAATTGCTTCTTGCGAAATTTGCTCAACTTTTTTGCGAGTCACTTTCAGATGCACTGTAACTAATTTCAGTATACAACTAAGTCGCCATATGGCTTTGTATTCAGTTCTCGAAAATGAGAGCTGGCTATCAACGTAGTAGAATATGAACAAAAGTGATGGCTTGATTAAGAGGTTTAATTATCTTGAAAACTTGATGACAAGCATTGGGCTTGATATTCCCTCCCTGTACCTCAGGAAGCAACAGTGCTATATGTTGAATTGGGAAGGAAGCATGGTTTAACTCCAGTGCAGCTTGCACTTGGATTTGCTAGAGATCGCCCGTTTATGACGAGCAAGTTAAAGAAGACATTGATGCTTTTTTGACAACAGAGCGACCTTTGTCACCAGATGTAATGGCAGGTATTGAAACTATTTTCAAGAGATAAAAAGATCCAGCTATCCTTTGAGGGATGTAGCTTTGAGGCTGTAATATGAACAGATAAAAGCATGAACTTCTACAATGGAATTATTTTGATAGAGAGAATGAAGAGATCACTCTGGAAGCTGGATGCTTCAAGCGTAGAACTAGGAGTCTCTTAACTTGAATTCAGATGATATTCAATTCCAAACTACACGATATTCTTTATGACATTCTACAAAATACATATACATTTATTCGTCCATAACGAGTCTTTTTTTTTTCTTCTTTCAAAACTAATTGCCACGTTTATGCGTAAACCACGATAAACAATTACAAAATCATTGACAACTATTTTCATAATCTTAAAAAAATAAATAAAAAAGAAGAGCTAAGTGACAAGAGTCCATAGGACAAAAAGAGAGGAGGCAGAGAATAGGATTTGAAAAGCAGTTTAATTAGGTAGGATACGTTGTGATCTCTGCTTACTTCCCTCGCTTTTCTCTCTCTCTCGCTCTGTCATAGCATCAAAGTTTAGAAAGTTCCTGCAGTTTTGCCTTGTTTTGTTAAAACATCTTGAAAGTTGCCGATTAAATGAATTATTTTAGATGGATGAATCAAAAATGAAAAGTTTAGTGCGCAATTTCCTATATGTTCTCACAAAAATGCTCAGTCCATAAGAAACGAAAAATATGACGATCATAGAGCAGCAGTATGATTCCTGCCTATATATTTAATTAGTTACCAACAAACTATATAAACAATGCATAAATTCAAAGAAACTTTTGGATAAATCAGAATTAAAAAAAAAATTCATTGTCAACTATTTTCATATTCCTAGAAATTACTTTTTTTTATTTAAAAAAAGGAAGAAAAGCCAAGTGGCAAGAGCAGAAGCATGCAGAGAGACGCGCCAATATCTGACCTCAATTCCATTTGAGCTGCAAACTTCCCTAAACATATGATCTCTGCTTTACTTCCCTTCCCTTCCCTTTCTCTCTCTCATCGCACCTGCATTGTTTCTTCCTTTTCTTCTTCTGCATTTTCCTCATGCTAGGCTTTCAATTTTTTTGTATATGATCTGTTTTATTTTTTTAAGATTTTCTCTTGTTTTCTTTCTTTCAATTTCTCGATTTGGTCCGAAGAAAATCTCCGAAAGATTGAATAAAAGGAAGAAAAAGAAGGTTGATGAGAGGCCAAAGTAGGAAAAAACATATGCATCTATGAAGACTTGGGCACAGAAGTCGCCGCGGCACCATCTGATGCAGTTGTTGTCGGTTGAGCTTCTTCTTCTGCAAATTTTTCAGATGGAATGGCAGATCCTCTTACTTATGCCAATTCTGACCGTGACATCGAACAAGTTACCTTTCTTTTCCTCTCTGTTTTTTATTTTCATAGCCATATGCGGCATTTTTTCTTCCCTGCCAGACAGAATTTCATCTATGAGAAAAAATGCGATTAGATGGGCAATAAAGGAAACCAGAATGTAAGATAATCAAGTCTGATCAACAAATTTGTCGAATGTTATATAACGTAAATAGTTAAGGCTGCGGATGTATGTACCTGACAATGTAGAGATTTTCTTGTTTTTCTTCCACTGCAGACTGAAGTTTCTAATAAGAGAATGTCAACGTGATTTTTGACTCCTTTCCTTTTTTCTTTTGAAGGCAATTATTTCTTTGAAAAGAGGCACTCAATTAATCAAGTATAGCCGGAAAGGAAAACCAAAGTTTCGCTCATTCAGACTTTCTCTGGTGAGTTACTGCTCTTCACTAACATTTTTTTCCGAGATTTGAATTAACCATCTGCATTATAAAATATCGATTATTTCATGTTTTATATCCATCACGAAATAGATTAGGAATTTATTAGTTAATTGAGTAATACTTTGGTTTCCCTATGAGATTCTGCTCTCGCTGCTTCTCCGCATAGCCTGGTTCTAATCAATTGTGTGCTGCTATAAAATGATGTTGTTTATTAAGTTTAAAAGCTTTTTTTATCTTTTTTTTTTAATTTTTCACTTAATTTCAACTGGATTATGCTGGGTGCATTACAAATGTTGATGACTTATGCGCCAATAACCTCAAGTGTATAAATAATTTTATTTTAGTGATGTTAACAGGATGAAACAACATTGATCTGGATATCACATGGAGAAGAAAAGACTCTGAGATTATCTTCTGTCACAAAGATTCTTCCTGGCCAGAGAACTGTGAGTTTGTTCAGTTTTATGTCATGCTACGAAGAATTTTTTCCACGTGCTAACTAAAAGAAACTTTTTGTTTTCCTCTATATACTTTTTACAGGCTGTGTTTAGAAGATACTTGCGCCCTGAAAAGGATTACTTGTCATTTTCCCTTCTATACAGCAACGGTGAAAGATCTCTTGATCTGGTCAGTCCAGTAAACTGTCATACCTGGGTTAGTGCCAGTAAACACTCATATCAGGGTCATGTTCAAATCTGACTACCCCTTGTTTCTTCTATTCACAGATCTGCAAGGACAAAGTTGAGGCAGAGGTGTGGCTTGCAGGACTTAAGGCATTAACAGGCAAGAATCGTAGGTGTACAAGGAGTGATATTTCTGATGTGAGTTCTTACTTTGACACGATCATCTATTGATTGTCACCTTGTAGTTCTCCAGACCTATTCAGGAAAACATTTGATTATTAATGAGAAAGCCCTTAGTTTGCATTGTTGCCTCACTAATAATTTGTAGTATGCAAAAGAATGTTGTTGCCTGTCATTGTCAATAATCTGTATGCAAAGGTTTATATCTTAGAAGGATTATTTATATTATCAAAACCTTCCACTGCAGCTAACTGATGGTGGAGATTTTTTTCAAAATGTTCGTAATGTTGGTTCAGCTTTAGATATCTGTTCAAGTGCTAGTCGTGCCAGAGTGTCTATCGATTTAGGTCCTCGTGATACTTCTTTGAATTCAGCAAGTTCAGATGCAGCATCAGAACGTGCAAATATGCAACTAAGAACAAGTGGTGCAGATGGTTTCCGGATTAGTGTTTCAAGCACTCCTAGCTGTTCAAGTGGTGGTTCAGGTCCAGATGACATAGAATCATTAGGTGATGTTTATTTGTGGGGAGAAGTCTGGAGCGATGGAGTTTTGCCTGATGGGCCAATCAGCTCAATTCCTGTAAAGAATGATGTGCTGATTCCTAAGCCTTTGGAGTCTAATGTGGTTCTTGATGTTCAGCAGATTGCTTGTGGTGTGCGTCATGTTTCCCTTGTCACAAGGCAAGGTGAAGTTTTCACTTGGGGAGAGGAATCTGGGGGACGACTTGGTCATGGAATCGAAGCAGACTTTAGCTGTCCTCATCTTGTTGAGTTTCTTGCAGTTACTAATGTGGATTTTGTTGCTTGTGGTGAGTATCATACTTTTGCTGTGTCTACATCTGGGGACTTATTTACTTGGGGTGATGGTACACAAAATGCTGGTCTTCTAG
The DNA here is from genome assembly GCA_037975025.1 of Excoecaria agallocha. Classification (NCBI taxonomy): domain Eukaryota; kingdom Viridiplantae; phylum Streptophyta; class Magnoliopsida; order Malpighiales; family Euphorbiaceae; genus Excoecaria; species Excoecaria agallocha. The sequence goes on along the minus strand of CM075808.1, from coordinate 105,342,141 downwards.
GTCAAGGCTCTGATGTTAGCCACTGGTTACCAAAAAGCATTTCTGGTCCTTTAGAAGGGCTTCAGGTTTTATCAATTGCCTGTGGCACATGGCATTCAGCTTTGGCAACTTCTAATGGAAAACTGTTCACGTTTGGTGATGGAACATTCGGGGTTTTAGGCCATGGAGATCGAGAAAGTGTGTCAATTCCAAAAGAAGTTCAGTTATTGAATGGATTGAAGACTATAAAAGTTGCATGTGGTGTTTGGCACACTGCTGCTATAGTAGAGGTTATGAACCAGTCTGGAGCAAATGTTTCATCCAGAAAGTTGTTCACCTGGGGTGATGGTGACAAAAACCGTTTAGGTCATGGAAGCAAGGATACCTATCTACTTCCCACCTGTGTCTCTTCACTTATTGATTACAACTTCCACCAGATAGCATGTGGGCACACTATGACTGTTGCCCTTACAACCTCAGGTCATGTATTTACTATGGGTGGGACTGCATATGGTCAGCTAGGCAATCCAGCATCCGATGGGAAAATGCCTTGCTTAGTACAAGATAATTTGGTTGGTGAATTTGTTGAAGAGGTCTGTTGTGGTGCATACCATGTGGCCGTCCTGACATCCAGAAGTGAAGTATACACTTGGGGAAGAGGTGCCAATGGACGATTAGGACATGGGGATGTAGAAGATAGGAAAACTCCAATATTAGTTGAAGCGCTGAAAGATAGGCTTGTTAAAAATATATCATGTGGCTCAAATTTTACTGCCAGTATATGTATCCACAAATGGGTTTCTGGTGCAGATCAGTCAGTATGCTCTGGTTGCCGGCAAGCATTTGGTTTTACCAGAAAGAGACATAACTGTTACAATTGCGGGCTGGTGCATTGTCATGCATGCAGTTCCAAAAAGGCATTGAAAGCCGCATTAGCTCCAACCCCAGGCAAACCGCATCGTGTCTGTGATGCTTGCTACCTAAAACTTAAAACTGCTGAGAGTGGTAGTTATAATATGAACAGGAAAATTTCTGCCCCTCGCCAGTCAGTTGACATCAAAGATAAACTGGAAAAAGCAGAAGCTAGGACTTCTAAAGTTTTACTGTCAACGGAACATTCAAGATACGCTAGGCCTGGAACAAGATCTGAGGTTCCTTCTACCATTCGGGCTCCCCAAGCTCCATCACTTTTGCAACTAAAAGATATTGCATTTCCAAGTCCACTAAGTGCTCTTCACAATGCATGGCGGCCTGCTCCTGTACCACCAGCTCTGCCAGTTATGAACTTTACTCAGCCTGGTCAAAGCTCAAGACCTGCTTCGCCATACTCGAGGAGACCAAGCCCTCCTCGTACTTCAACTCCTGGATTCTCCAGAGGTGTCATTGATAGCCTCAAAAAGACAAATGAGCTTTTGAAGCATGACATGGCAAAAATGCATAACCAAGTAAAATTTATAAAAATTTCTTGTTACTGCCAGCATTGTTCATTTGATTATTGTTGGTTTAGGAATCTATGTTGAGAAACTGACAATAGGAATTATTTTCTTCTCTCATTAAATTCAGATGAGAATTATGAAGCAAAAGTACGAGGTTCAAGATCTCGAGATCCAAAAATTACAGAAACAAGCAAGAGAAACTTCTCAACTGGCTTCAGCTGAAGCTTCTAAGTCAAGAGTAGCAAAGGAACTTGTGAAGTCTCTCGGAGATACGGTATTTTTCAATTTTTATTTGTATTCATTATTTGTTTCATCTCTGCATCTGGATGGCTCATTTTCAATACTCTCCACACAGTCAATGATTATCATCATCAGCATTTAAATTAAAAAAGAAAAAAAAAATGAAACCTGCCAGTACTTACTGAAATGAGACTGACCTGATGATTGTTCCTCGCTAACCTGATCTGTTTTTAGTTCAGGGTAAAAAAACAGATTTTGTTACTTTTATTAAAAATATATGTTTCGCTTTCCTGGGTAGATATTTTTAATTCAAAGAACAGAGTTTCTGGATTCAATTTTATTAGTATATACTGCTTATTAAGGACCATCTTTCTGTAGAAGCATCAAAATATGACATAGTATGATCCACAACGTGATAGTTTAATCAGTAGAAGTATGCATGATACAACGCTAACAAGTTGAGCTTGGTAACAGTTCAGGAGATTTTCTTTGAACAATTGACAGTAGAGTAGGTTAATTTTTCTCATAGGAATGGAATCATTCATATCTAATAAGGGAAGAGTAATTATAAAGAAATGTGATTTCTATGAGAAATTCTCTTTATATTATTGACACAGTTGTAAAATTGTCCTGATTAGCCCATTTGCTTGCGCTTTGTGATTCAGCTGAAGGAAACAACAACGCAGTTGCCTCCTGATGTTCAAGAAAGTGAATCTTTTAAAGCTATGACTGACCAAATCGAAGCTCTTCTACGCACATTTGAAACATTTGAAGGTTCTTCCATCCCAGACTGGTTACAGTCTGATGCAACTCACACAATCAAAGTTTCTTCAACTGTTCAAAATCATAGAGAAAACCATGCTACTGACTTATCCAATGATTATGGAAGTAGTCATAGATCATCCGTTTCTGTAGAGGCTGGCTCAGAACAGGATTCAAAATTACAAAACTCGATGCCCTCGAAAAAGGACGGGGAAAGCATCGAACAATTTGAACCTGGGGTGTATGTAACTTATATCCAGCGCTCTAATGGAGTAAAACTCTTCAAGCGAGTCAAATTTAGGTACTTAATAGATATCTAATTTAGATCGCTCTTCTTCTTCTTCTTCTTCTTTTTTTTTTTTTTTTTTGTTTCCTTCGTTGAAATCTAATTTCTTTCTTTCTGTTTTGCAGCAAAAGGAGGTTTAAGGAAAGGCAGGCGGAAGAATGGTGGAAAGAAAATAAAGATAGGCTGCTGAGGAAGTACAGTCCACCAGCAGCAGTAATTGCTAATCCATCGGGATCATCCTCTAACCGTATTGCAGCTGATGAAACAAATGAAGCTGGTGCAGCTGAAACTAATTAGTATCATCTTTTAGTGCATCAATTCTTTATATTCTTTGCAAAATTCATTTAGAAAGTAGAGGTACATAGGGCTCAAGATGTTGCAAACTTCAGCACTGAAAACGCCAAGATGTTGATAAAGGTTGCGAGCGAAAAAGATGAATTCTTGATTCTCATTTTTCAGTTCATTTCATTCTTTAATTATCTATTACGTCTGATGACAAAAGGTGCGATACGTGTACAGTTGATAAAATAACGTATTAATTAGGAAACGAAAATTCCTTTTTATTTTTTTGATAAGCAGGAAATGAAAATTCCTTCCTCGCCATTCATTCTTAGAGCTATGCATATGTGAAACAGCGAAGCTTCTGTAGTTGTATTTCCTTTCCTCTAAATTCAAAAACTTAGCAGAAGTTCTTTGTTTTTGCGTTTGGCTTTTGTAAATAATACAAGCACAAGACTCTCTCTTAATTTATTTTGAAAACAGCACAACTTTTTTAAGAGGAATCACGGAGAATTAATCCAATCCAATTGTGAACAATCTTTGAAGCAGACGTATCAAAGCCTCAAATTATAATCTCAAAACCAATATATTGCTAAATAGTGTTATTTTTTACATAAAAAAATAATTTCCTTCTTTCAGTAAATACAAATTCGTACACATACATATGAAAAATTCTTAAATCTGGCATTATCGAACTATAAAAATACTTTTCATGACACTATAAGCGTTAGTTTGCCAACATGCAGAAATTTTTTGAAATAGGTAAATATTTAGATGTTAGAACTCATTGATGAATTTGTTTTAGGTTCTCAAATCAAAATGAAAAGACAGAAAATTTAATGCAAAATCTCTCCGATATCATCATATCATTATTTCAACTCTTTTTCGATTGTTTTCTTCTATATTTGTAATTTGTGTAATGGGCATTTTCCATGCAAAATCTTCACTCTTTCACTTTATTGTTTTGCTTCATCTTATTTAATTATTAAGTGCTGAATCTCTTGGATACCCAAAAGCCCATCCCTCTGAACCATGAAAAATTAGCCCTTACTCTTATCATAATTGTACAGATTTTAGGGATAACTCAACTGGCATCATTGAGTCATTTGCTTGTGATTTTTTATGCACTGAAAACTGCGATTCTTTTTTCTTTGACATTTTTATTATCATTGAAATGAAAAATAGTTTCTTTTTTCTCAAATAATTTGGTCTGTCTACCGAAACAATTCGACCTTACAGCCAACATCTTATGAAAATTTTATCCTGAAAGATGCTGATTAAACTGTAGTTTGGTCAACAAAGCTAACCACATGGCACTATCTTAAATTTGAAATAGGCATTATTTTTCACTGTGATAATAAATAAAAATAATTCTTTCAAATATGTCATCTCCAAGGGCTTTTTTAATAATAATGTATTTTAAAAAAATACTAAATTAACTCTTTTATTATTAGAAAACACAATTAGAATAAAACCTAAGCAAGAAGAACATATATTTAATTAAAATATTGTTCTATAGTATTTGAAATTAATGTAAAAAATATTACTAAAAAATGAAAAATACAATTAGTTTGGTTCAATGAAACTTCAAATTATTTTTCTTCTGCTTTATTTTATGTATGTTCCTTCCATATTTTCAATTATGAGGGAAAGGAATTTCATTTTCTAAAGAAGTGTAATTTCTTATTTATTTATTTTAATTAGGCTAATTCCAATTTGAAGACTTTGAAATTAGATTGCAAAATCTTAAAGGCCATGCTGATTTCAATCGAGCAAAGGACTGCGGCGATAAAAATGAAAAAAAAAAAAAGAGAGATAATTATTTTTCTAAAACATATTATTATTAAAAAAGTCTCTCATCTCCATCCATTCACAAATTAATATCTACTTTTCTTTTCGTACAAATATTGAAAAATTTATTTGTTATTCTATATTTTTTCTAATTTGTCATAATTAATTATTAGTTATATTTTAATATATCGTATATCGATAGTAATACTATCATAGTATATTTTAAAATATATATATATATATATATATATATATATATATATTTTTAAGAAGAAGAAGAAGACCTTACAAAGAAAACACTCTGTTGAAAACTACACCTCTAGTATCTACATCTAGAATATTACGCATACCAACTGGGATCACATTATGCCAAGTGAAAGCTTTGTCCTGTTCAAAGGTCCAGCTAGCTAAGAAATCTGCAGCTGCATTTGCTTCTCGATACACATGGACAACCTGAACTGTCCATTTCCGATTCAGAAGATCCTTGATGCGAGACAGAAGCGATTTATAGATAGGTCCCCCCCCCCCTTATGGTGGTTTAACAGCTGAAGCACACTACAGTTGTCAATTTGCAGTTGGATTCTCCTCCATCCTCGATCCCAAGCTTCATGCAGACCCCAGAAGACTCCCCAAAGCTCAGCGGAGAAGGCGTTCCCCCCTCTAACAACCGCTAAAAAACCTCCTAACCAACGGCCTAACTCATACCGTATCACTCCCCCACATGCCGATTCTAATGAGCTACGCCTAAAAGCCCCATCAGTATTAATAGTCACCCACTCCGTTGAAGCCGGCTTCCACCCCACCTGCATCTCACATCTAACTCCACTCTTCCTACCCACATCACTGATAATCTCCTTGGCCTCCATATAAGCCACTACACCCGTCAAGATGATCTCTTTCTTCACATTCCATGGCTTACTCACACCATTAAACACAAACTCATTCCTCCACTTCCACACGTACCAGCAACTGAACCCAAATAACTGGCTCTGGTTGATGTTATCCTTTACCTGTGCACTAGCAAGGTTATCTTCTATCCAAGTCTGAAGATCACACCCAAAGAACTTGCCCTGATCCGCAATACCCACCCAAGAACTCCAATAAATTTTAACTAACCTACAATCCCTCAGCATATGTAGCGTGGTTTCTGCCTCAATATTACACATGGGGCAAATGTTTGTCTCAGCTAAATGTCTTCTTTTTCGTTCATCATTGGTAAGAATGCGATTCCACAAGGTTAGCCAAAGAAACATTTTAATCCTTTGAGGGCCTTGCCACTCCCAGCACCGCTCCCACTTCTTATCATTCTCCTGACCGACCATATGACTGAGCATGTCATAAGCAGAACTAATACAGAAATTTCCAGATGGAGATGGTAACCACACTAAAGAGTCACTACCTAGCTCATCCATTGGAGGAAGCGACAAATCCAATAAGTCCAAAACATAACTAGGAAGGAATCGACCCAATACATCTCTGTTCCAACCAATATCCCGTATGTACCCCTCTCTCACCGTCATCCCCGAGACCTCCTTCCAATACGGACTTTCATGCGGGTAAAGAGGCACGTAATCAACTAGAGGACCAGCATCAGACCAGCTATCGTACCAAAGTGAGGTTGTCCTGCCATCATTCACCCCCCAGCAAGTGTTTAATCTAAAAGTCTGCCACATTTTCACCACATTCCTCCAAAAAGATGATCCTATATTACTTGAGAGATTAATCGGCCAGTAATTGATAGGGATTTTATATTTATATTTAATCACTCTCACCTATAAAGCATTTTCGTTACCAATCATACGCCAAATAGCTTTCAGAATGAAAGCTTCATTACATCTTCTGATATTTTTTATACCGACACCACCTAGCTCTGGAGGTTTACATAAGTTATCCCAATTGATAAGGTGAATCTTCCTATTACCCTCCTCAGTACCCCAAAGAAAATTCCTACAAATTTTGTCAATTTCCTCACAAGTTGCTACCAGTAAAGCCACTGTTTGGATGGCATAAGAAGGGATAGCCAAAATAACCAACTTCACAAGAGTTAATCGCCTTGCCATTGATAGGTTTTGAGCTTTCCAATCCACCAACTTCTTCTTAACTTTATCCAACAGGTACCCATAAAGCTTTTTACTAGCCCGACCATGTATAATAGGCATTCCCAAATAAGTGTCCAAATCATATGCATAGTTGAAACCTGACAAATTTTTAATACCTTTAACCAAAGGTCTGCTGACATTATTAGAAACACAAAATGCCGATTTCATATTATTCACTTTCAGCCCCGAACAAGCACAAAAATCATTAAGAACACCACAAATGGCTTGCATCTGATCCTCCGACGCCTCCGCAAAAAGCACCAAGTCATCTACAAAAAACAAATGTGACAAAGGTGGCCCCCCTTTCCCGAGCCGAATAGGTCTCCAAATGCCATCTTTCACCGCTTTGTCTATACCATGAGCTAACTTTGGGATGAGCTGAGAGCTTTGGCTACTAAAATAAATTCCCCTTAGGTGTTGATAGGGGACTTCAACTCGTTTTTGTTTTCTCATAAGAAGAGGGGCAGTTCTTCTTATGGTAGCAAACCCTGCCCATTATTTTTGAATTTTGTAAATGAAAATGGTTTGATGGATATGGGTTTTAATGGTCCTAAATTCACTTGGCGTCGTGGTTTGGTAATGGAGAGATTGGACCGGGCATTATGTAATACTCGTTGGAGTGATTATTTTTCGGGTTTTAAGGTTACTCATGTCCCTAAGACTCATTCTGATCATAGGCTAGTCCTCCTTTCTGTGTGGGATAACGTGGCTGTTACAAGTACAAGGCTGCCTAGATTTGATGCTGCATGGATCACGCATAAGGATTTCAGAGGTTTTGTCGAGGCAAACTGGAGGGGTGGGGATAATATAATTGATTTGCTGAGTCAATTTGTTCCCTCTGCAGTGGCGTGGGGTAGAAATACTTTTGGTTCTATTGATTATCGAAAGAAGAAAATACTTTCGAGGCTGGCTGGTATTGAATGTTTTCTTGAGGAGAGGGATTCTAAGTTTTTACGGGGGAAAGAACAAGATTTAAGGATGGAGCTGCAATAAGTTCTGTTTCAGGAGAAATTATATTGGATGCAGCGTGCTAAAGCGGACTGGTTATTAGCGGGTGATAGAAATACTGCCTTTTTTCATAAGAAAGTGAAACTAAAGAGACAAAAGAAATATGTTCAGGGACTGCGGTTGGACAATGGTGAGTGAAGCTTCGACCAATATATTCTTAAGAAGCATGTAGTGGAGTTTTATAGTCATCTCTACGAGAAAGAAGACGCCTTTGCTCCTATCTTTCCGATTAAAGGTCAGTTTCCTAATCTGTCTAATTCTATGAAAGATACTATTACAAAGCCTCTGTTGATGGAGGAAGTTCGTAAGGCTCTCTTCAGTATGAAACTTTTAAAATCTCCGGGGATAGATGGTTTGAATCCTCTTTTCTTTCAAAAGTATTGGGATATAGTACAAAACTCTCTCTTTACCTTTATGGTTAACTCTTTAAAGGGAGAATGTGTGGGTTCCTTCTTGTGTACAACAATTATATGCCTAATCCCCAAAGTTAGTAACCCAGAGAAAGTTAGTCATTTCCACCCTATTAGCTTGCTCCCTGTGGTTTATAAAATTCTGATAAAGGTCATAACAAACAGGATTAAACCCTGTTTGAACACTCTGGTAGGAGAGCATCAGGCCAGCTTTATTCCAAGTAGGCAGATTACATATAATATTTTTATAGTGTAGGAGGTTGCTTATTTGATGCATATGAAAAAAGGAAGAAAGGGATGGATGATGATCAAAATTGATCTGAAAAAAGCGTATGACAGGTTGCATTGGGATTTTATTATCGATTCTCTGCTAGATGTCGGGTTTGGTTTTAATCTTTGTCGTATCCTCATCTTTTGTTGGCGGAATAGTAGTTCCATTATTTCTTGGAATGGGGAGTTAACGGAGCATTTTATCCCTTCTCGTGGAGTTAGACAAGGGAATCCGATGTCGCTCTATATTTTCACGCTTTGCATGGAAAAAAATATATATTTAAATATGTATATTTTTTAAAAGTGACACTTATTTATAAATAAATAAAAATAAAAAAAGTAAATAATTAAATTTTTTAATATTTGCGTAAAAAATGCATATTTATTTGTGATTGTGAATGAGCTGACTATTGTGTAACCAATGACTCGGTGAGCGAGGTTTATCTTCGGTGTTGTAGGGTCTACCCGCGTCTCCCTATATTCACCCGTCGACGTCCGTTCGGTTCAACTGTTTTCTTTCCCACATTATTATTTAACGCATTTAATTGACTTTATTAAATTCGTGTCCATTAAGAAATCTAGGAAATATAAATTAATCTTCCTCGATTTTTCTTCATATCTTAATTTTAATTCCATTTTCCCACGAAAAAACCTCGAATTTTCCTGGAAAAAACCATTCCATTTTTATTTACAACAAACAGAAATTCTCCATTTTGTTTAAGGGAGAAAAAAAATGGGGCAACAGCAATCCAAAGATGAGTTGCTGTATCAGCAAGTGAATTATGGTAACACAGAAGCAATCAAAAATCTTTTCAGGGAAGGCGCCGGACTTGAGGTATCAATGGAAATTAACGATTAACCGTCTCCTTTTTTTTAGTGTTTGTAATCGAATTAAAGTTGAATTCCGTTTATTTTTGAACTTTTTTTGTCGGTGCAGTGGGTTGATAGAGAAGGAAAAACGCCATTGATATTAGCTTGCCTGAATTCTGAGCTCTACGGTGTGGCTAAAACTCTGATAGAGCTCGGTGCTAATGTTAATGCTTACCGCCCCGGTGCGTGTTGAATCTGTTTCTTATGTTATTCAATTTGAGTGATTGTGCTTGATTATTAGTATTGTTTCTCTTTAAACTGTGAATTTGTCCATTAAACCTTGAAGCTCCAAAATTTGGAGAATAAAGACTAGAAATTTAAAGAGAATTCCAAAAAATCGAATCTTCAGCAGCTTAATTAGCATACTAACTGGTTTAAATAAGCATGAAGGTAACATAATCGATGGATGTTTTTAATAAATGTTTTTCATTGTGCTTAAGGTCGTAATGGGGGTACGCCATTGCATCATGCAGCAAAACGAGGCCTTGATAACACTGTCAAGTTACTTCTGTCCCATGGAGGTGAGCTGCAATTATCTGGCTTATTTTTATCAGTTGTACAAATAAGTCTTTGTCCTTTCAATTATGATTATCGGTTGTTGCTATCTGTTATGATTATCGATAAAGTTTCTTCTTTTGCATGGAGATGTTAAGTGTGATATTCTCTTTCTTATTTCTGTCATTCATGAATATTAGATGTATATATATATATATAGTTTTTCTCCTTCTATTTAATCATAATCATTGTTGCTATGGTTGTTACTGTTGTCAACATTGTAATATCTGGTACGTTCAATGTTTCAGCAAACACATTAGTGATAAATGATGATTGTCAAACCCCCCTTGAAGTTGCTAGGGCTAAGGGGTACAGTAATGCTGTCCGCACAATTGAGGTATGCTTCTTAGGGTACTTCATTTTTCAGCTATAGCAACATGAAAAAATTTTCCCCATTTTTCTCCATAAAGAGCTGCGAGTGAAGTCTGAATTTTTCTCTGATGCTTTGCAGAACCATATTTGCTTATTCTCTGGCTGGATGCGGGAGTTCTATGGCCCAGGATTTCTGGAAGTACTGGCTCCTCAGTTTGTTTCAAGAAATGTGTAAGTTAATGAAGTCCATATATGTTATCTCACTAGAGTGTTTTTGTTTACTATTCGTGTTATTCTATTTAAGATATGCCATCTGAGCAATTTGATATGGTCGTTTTCTACCAATCTGTCATCAACAGACTTTTCTTACAAGGCACTTTAAATATTTTATGCCTGCTGCTGTTTTATTGATTTGTAGATGGGTTGTTATTTTACCAACTGGTTCCCGCAATAACACAAAGCCTTACAAGTTGGAGCTTGCCATATATTATAGTTCACAGGTATAACGATATTTCACTGTTGAATCTCTTGATGCTCTTGGAACTTTACTGCCAGCAAAAGTATTATAGGTTGAGTTACCGCTGTAGTGATTTTCTTAATGATTGTCTTTGGTTTCAGTGAGCTTCAAATTTTAGTCTCTAATCCTTTGGTTCTTTAATTATTTTTATTTCAATCAACAGATGTAGCATTCTTAGCATAAGCTTGCATCGATTCATTTCTTGAGAGCCTGAATTATTAGAAGTTACTAATGAACTTTTGCTAATGAATGGCCAGGATGCAAAACCACGTACACTGGCATTGTGGAAAGCTAATCTGGAGGAACCAAAGTTTCACCATTCTGATCCCTCGGTTGTCATTGAATCTACCAGTAATTTCTTTAATGCTGAAATCACTTTTCTTGCATTCATTTCACATTCATTTACCGATCTTTTTTCTTTCTTTACATAGACTTTTTATGTTCTCTTGAATTTATAATACAGTATTCATTTCGTAGTCTTTACATTTACAATGGATTTTTGTTCATGCATAGTCTCAAGAGGAAGGAGGCGGAGAAGAGCGAGGCATAGGCCTCAAAGACTTAAGTATGATAGTTCCCAAATTATTTTTAAGTATTAATACATGATTTCTTAACCTTAACTTGGGATATAGAGCTCATTTAAGTTACAATGAGGTGATACAATTTCCTCGCTATGCTCCAGCCTCCTATTTGAATAGACTTCCAAGAGAGTTAGGAATTTTTTTTCTATATTCATTTTCATCAAAAAGTGATTGTCTATTGAATGGCTTAGGTGTTTTTCTGTTTTTCTTTTTATTTTTGATAGCTTCTGATTGTTTTGCTCTCAAACTTAATATACTTTCTTTTCAGAAATACGTGTTAAACTTGCTCCAGCAAATGAAGGTGATAAGCAGCAGCTTCGATGGTTTTGTGATGCATGCAAAGGAATTCCACAGGTACAATTTGTTTATAGAGCAATGAACAGCTATAATAATGACAGGGATAATGTTTGCTTATTATGCATTCTTTTTCTCAAGTTCAACTTATGATGCAAGAAGATACATTAGAAGCAGAAGCTTTGCATTTGCTTGCTTGCACAGCAATGCCCATTGCCCTCTTTTACCCATGGGATCTTGTCATTGCATAGTACCTGCTTAAGGATCCTCTGAAATAACCTTAGTTAGTGTGTTATGGCGCTTAGCTCTAATAGTGCTGTAGTGTTACAGGTGTAGAACTGTTCTAATTCCTTAAAATCTTCAAGTGAATAATACCCAAGTTCATTTTACTTTGGGAATTTTCCGAGAAAGTTTCTCTTAATAGTAGGTGCTTTAATATTTGTGGTTCCCAGAAAAGTTAGAAAACTGCTTGATCAATTTTATTATTTATCATCTTGATAATTAATTTACATTTTTGGCATTTAGCTCAGATGTTTCTCTGCTTAAATGCGCAACCATCAATTCTTTACATCAGTTGTCTCATTTGTCATCATAAAAACTGACAGGAATTTTTGGAACATTACAGGCATCTCGTCCTCCTGCTTTTTTGCATAATCCTGAGTCTTCAACTGTTCAGGCAACAGCACCTCCTCCTGCAGAAGATTTAGAATTGGCAATGGCAATCAGCGCCTCTGTACAATCTGCCATGCAAGAGGCACCTGTTATCAACACTAGTGAAGCAAGTGCTTCAAGAAGTTTGAATAACCCAGTGAGTACTGGCAGTTCAAGTGCTTTGTACGCACCGATGTCTCCTCCTTCAAAAGCAACTGAAAAGTTCTCCGCAGCTTATGATGCTGGCTCTAATGGCAATTCAACTCAGCAAAACCAGATCCAGAATAATGATGCCCAGACATCAACTCAAGCACCATATGAAGCCCCATCAGCACCTGTCATAGATGAGGTCATAGAAGATGGCCCAATTCATTATCCATCAATTGATTTTAGCCCTGTTGATATGACTTCCCCACCTGTGGAGAATTTACCAGCTACCAGTGGCAAACAGAGAGAAGATGGAGGTCCTTCATCGTGTGTGATTTGTCTGGATGCTCCAGTTGAAGGGGCTTGCATTCCATGTGGGCATATGGCTGGTTGCATGTCCTGTTTAAAAGAGGTCAAAGCCAAGAAATGGGGTTGCCCTGTGTGCCGTGCCAAGATTGACCAGGTTATAAAGCTGTATGCGGTCTGAAAATTGCGACAGGCTGAGAAAGCTGTAACTGGTAAGTATGATTCAGACACCTTGGACATATTTGTTCGTTCTTTCCTACAGAAAAATATGTATAAAATCTTTCAGAACTACCCATACCATATACCTGAAATTTATAGATAAGTTTTTCATGAGATTGCGAGGTAAACTTACCAGAACAATGAAATGCTAACTGCAAGGCTTCAACTGCAGGTGAGTTTGGCTACATTGTGAAGGAATCAACAACTTCAGAAGCTAAAGATCGGTGTGAGAGGACAAAAAAAAAGAGGGTAATCATTGGTTAAATTCTCGAATTTTTTTTTTTATGTGATTTTTGTATGTGCTTGTTAAAATTGAAACCGATTTCTATGGTCATGCTTGGGTACTGTAGAAGTGTATGATTTTACAATCATGTTGTGTGTTGTTGGAGAAATCTCAGGCTGTGTGCATATTACTAGTATTATCTGTAAATTTTTATTTTTAATAAAAACTTAATACAAGGGATTCAAAGGGTTGTACCAAATCCAGAACCTTGACTTGTCTTCTTGAAATTTTTGTAAATAACATTTTGTTATAGACAGTGATTTTGCAAAAGCTTAACGTACGCCTATTATTATTGTCGTTGTCCTTGAAAAGAGGGGAAAAAAAATTCTTTTTTAGTGGAAAAAGCTGAACGGCAAATGTTTAGGTGTATAGCTTAAATGTATGCATCTTAAATTTTGAGCAATTATTGTATTTGGTAGTTTTTTCAATTTTCTTTTATAAAGTTCATGTTTTATTATTTTAAAACACATTGGAAGTATATTGTGGCTAAGGCTAAGGCTGTGCAGTATTCGTTTTGACTGAATTTGGAACCCAACTGAAATATAAACACAGCTCAGTCTATTCAGATAATTCGATTCAATTTATTTTCACTGAATTAAAATGCTGGTCACTCCCATCAATTTCATTCCTAATCCTAATATATATGTATATATATGCAAAATTTCAATTTTTCGGTCGTCATTTTCCAAAAATTTTAAAGTGGAAGATGGTAAATTTTGAAATTTGATTAATTGAAAAGTAATTAAAGTTTCAATTACCTTTTCCTCGATGATATATATGTTCGGCGTAAGGGGCAAAACGGTCAGACTGCATTTTCCACTTTTTACAGACAGCCTCTGTCGAAGGCCCATCAAAGTGAGTTTTTCCAGGCCCTGATGTCTGGTGGGGTGGGCCTTGGAGGAAGTAAAAGTGGAAAATTGCGGCCCTAAAACATGCAATGTCTTTGATCACCATGTTTCCTGCAGCCGTTTTTTTTTTAATTGGATAAAAATATAGAATTGTAATAAAAGAACTTTTACGTCACAAACGTATTTCAACCCTTAAAATAATACAATTAAAATCATTTTTACTTAAAAAATTATGAATCTAATGTTGAACTATTGATGTAGTGAGTTGTTTCAACCCAAAATTTGTTACGTGTCATATTTTAAATAATTTTATATAATATTTTATGAAATATTTTAAACTGTTGTGACTTGTTACATTAACATTCGAGCATAGAATTTATGATTTTCTGCTAAAGTATTTTCAGTTACAATATTTAAAAAATTGAAATATTTTTATAGAATAATTTTTTATGATTAAATTATTAGTTCAATAACTGTGAAGGTACTTTATCATTTACTTGGGGGGGAATTTTCTTCTAGAATTCAAATTTTTGAGACAGCTTTTCAACTTAATGAGAAATATGTTTCCAAGAGTAATTAGTGCTTTCTTAACACCTATTAAGTAGACATTGTCTTAGTTTAAGACTTAACCTAGTATTAGTCATATTTTATACATCACCTATTCTGCAATCGCTCTATTTAAAACGGGAAAAAGAAAAGTGATCTTTGCATTTTAAGTTTAACGCATGAAATTTTATTCTAAAATATAATTCGTTAAAGCTTCAATTTATTTAATTTAGAGGACAGATAAAATATCGAGACACCTCTTTTAATTAAATCATATATTAATTAACAGTGCCTATCTATTTATAATATCAAAGAAGAGAGTGTATCATGCGAGATGGAAAAAAAAAATTATCGTTAACCTAACCAATTTAGGTATTAACAAAGGAGTCTGAATAGCCTACTATAAAATTAAGACTTTTTTTTTAACCAAAAAGAAATAACCACCTAAATTAGTTCGAGTCTGAATGGTTTACTATAAAATTAAAAAAATTTTAATATTGAATTTCTCCGTTCGAAGTTGAAATCTTACGTACGATCAAAACCTACTCTACAAAATTCAACTTTATGAACATTAATATATTGGAAATTTTGTTTTTTTAGTAATAGTCACAAATGCTCCTATTTTTATAACATTCATATATTTCTAATCCTATGGTGGAATACAGAAGTATAATTTTTTGTTTTTTAGAATCTATACAGATATTAATTATTTCTTGTTATGAATAGTTGATCTAATTATTCCAAGTTAATTAAAGATTGAAATCCTAGTGATTATTGGACATACCTACATTCAAGACACTAATTAAATTTATGAAACTGTGATATCTAAGTGATAACTATGAAAAATACATCTTCAAATGCCTAATCAGGTTGGCTCAATAACACTTGATACGACCCAACCCCAATAATAAAAAGGCAAAACATGAGCTGGAAGATAAGACAGAAATACGTAATGTCTGATCAGACTGATGGGACAGCACGTTATGTCAGTCCACTGATACAAACCAACGCTCATACTCTCCACCTGCTCCCTATCACATCGCCGCTCACCTGCTCCAACTGTCAATTATCGCGCCTCAAGGTACTTGAGTACCCCTCCAAAGAACTCCTATAAATAGCCTAAAATACAATGGCTCAAGGTATTGATTATCTCAAATTCTCTCTCTAAACACTTTCTATCTATAAGCTACTGACTTAAGTTTCGAGAGTGCTAACGCCCGGGTCCGACCGGACACTCCTTCCTACAGGTTTTGTCACCCGAATGGATCGTCAGCTACCAGCTCTCCTTCTTATAGATAAATTCAAATCTTGCTTTATCATTTGGTGTTTTCGTTGAAAGACATGACAGATTCAAGATCCAACGAGCGCGTAGCTCCTAGGGAGTATAATTGCAGCAACCGGGATAGATATGAACCCTCAGGGCTAAGAGAGAGATCTTTCAGATCACCAATCAGGGGTAATTCCGTTTCAAATGTCGATGATGTGGTTGCACGACAGCAGTAGGATGCCCCTGTTACTATCGGAGGTATGTGTGCTGCTCTTGGTGACCTCACTGAGAGCATAGTTCAAGCCTTGGGAAGAAGGAGGATGCCCAAAACTTTCGAAAGAGGTCAGGAGATGGTTTTTGTGGCCTAAGACTTTGGAAGAAAGAGGAACAAGGGGATTTCCTTCAACGAACCAAGTGTTCATGCTGGAGAGAGCGCAGATGTCAGAATCACAAACAAATACAATAAGAGAAAGGAGACAATGTCCTCGAGCAAAGATGCTTCTTATATCCCTAGTAGATCATATACCTCATCCTTTGGTGATGACTTGACCCACATGCGCGCGCTAAATCGCAGTTGCTTTCAAAGAACAAAAAAGGAGTTCACTTCTGCGGCGATGAGCAGGAAGGATGAATGGTTTGAACAAAAACTCAAAAAGTTTGGCTTGACAGAGGCAATGAAAGGGATGCCTGAGAAGAACACATGCAACAACACTCCCTCACCTTTCTGCAGAGAAATTATAGAATCTGAGTTGCCTCCTAGGTAGAGGGATGTGGTGATGGACAAATATACAGGTAAAACTGATTTCGCCACTCACCTTGCAAAATATTTGACTGAAGTGCAGGTCTACACCTACGATGAAAGGACACCTGCAGAGTTTTTCCAACCACATTAGGAGGGGATGCTTTGAAATGGTTCATCGAACTCCCTCAAAAATCAATCACCTCCTTTGGGCAACTCAAAGAGTTGTTCACCGCTTGATTCGCTGTGCAAACACGCACATCAAAGTCGGTCGGTGGCCCATGTAACCTCTACCAGAGAATCGATGAAAATTTTAGAGATTACATCGATCGCTTCCAGGCTGTAATGTCGAAAGTAGGGGATTTAAGTATGGATGTGGCATCAAATGCTTTGGCGA
Source organism: Excoecaria agallocha (assembly GCA_037975025.1). Taxonomy (NCBI): domain Eukaryota; kingdom Viridiplantae; phylum Streptophyta; class Magnoliopsida; order Malpighiales; family Euphorbiaceae; genus Excoecaria; species Excoecaria agallocha. The sequence goes on along the minus strand of CM075808.1, from coordinate 105,325,049 downwards.
GAGGCATCACGGATCACCCATTTTTAGAATCATTGACAACAAGGCCACCGATTAGCTTTTTCGACCTGATGGATAGGGTCGGGAAACGCATCCAGCTGGATGATGCTTTCAGATCCAGTAGAATAAAGAATACCAATGTCCTGGATAGATTGCAATATCCAGACGGTCGATAATTCAACAGCACCTCCCCTTTCGATCGATTAGAAAAGAAACTTAAACGGTCAGTCTTTTTGAGGATCACGAAAAGGGGAAAGGAGGCCGAGCAAAGTAAATCCGATCGCCACAACGGTCGGCCAGCTAAAACTTCCACTCCACTTGACACCATTCCTGCACAAACATCGATGAGCATCGAGAGAAAACTCAAGAAAGCTCACCAACCCAAGATGTCTAAACAAGATGCAAAACAATGGAGGCCGCGACAAAGGTCATGAGCTACACAAAATTCTTAGGCACTCAAACCAGCGAGTGGAAAAGCTCCTGTAAGTGGCACGACGATGAGAGCAGCGCGTTCAGCTCAGATAAATATTGCAAATGTGAAAATCGAGTTGACACGGGCAAACTGTCAAGGCCACCAAGCAACGGCAAAATTAGGTGCAATTGTTATAATTTGAGTCTCTGCGAATGCATTGTATTAAAATTTTAATGCTCTTTCAGTCTCTTGTAATATGCACTGGATTGACAGTGCATTTTGATATTATTTGTTTACTATTAAATATTCATCTTTAAGTTTTAAAAGATATAGCAATAAAAAAGTTGCAACATGTGAAAAGCTGTTGAAAATTCTAGCACTCTGACGAGCACAAAATAGGTATCTTCACGAAACAAAAGGCAGCTTAAAAATAGATACGCATCTAAACTCGTGAATTTCCTACTTGTTGTTTAAAACAAGATTTTGCATCTGTTTCTCCAGCAAAAGGACCTTCGAATTTATATCACTCTTAATATCGCGAATGAGATAAGGGCCATCACGCCTGTAGACTTCGTATCCCGATCGATATCCATCATGAGTCGCCTCCCCAAGAATCAGAAAGATACTTCCTAGCACCGAAAATTTGAGATGAGGGCCTTAAAGCTTGCAGACTTTTTCCCAATTAGCCAGAACAACCCCACTGCTTTATCATCGACAAGTTTTCTGGAATTCTGATCGATGAAATTTTCAATCGAAGTAATTATTCCTAACTGACGACAATTCTTATCGACAATAATTACTCTAGTCGATAAAAATCCCGAGCAGATGCGATCACCATAAAGCTTAATTTCGATTGACGCTCCATCCCAATCGATGTATTAAACTTATTAAAGCTTAATCACTAGGCTTGACACTTATCCCAAGCCCAAAATTTGAAAGATGGAAACACAGTTTAACTCAGGCCAATTATCGACTGGCATAGCTCCCTTGCTAGGCTCTATGTCCATCCCGGGCCTAAAATGCGAAAGCTTTTCTCTGACTTAAGTCGGCCTGCTAGGTTCAGTGTTATTTTCGAACCAAAAATATAGGATGTCTCCATTCGATCGCCATCAACTCATTCGCTAGGTTCAATGTCTATCATGAACCCAAAATACGAAAATCTATAAGTAAGTCAGAAGGATGCCATCTTAATCTTAATCCCGATCGAGGTTCTCCATACGGGTAACTCCCCATAAACGAATAACTCCCTAAAACCTTTTAAGGCCAAAACTTCTCATTAGGCACAACTTATCTGCTAGGCTTTATACAGTTGAAGATGCAAATGTTGGAGTATATTCATCAGCAGGATAAGAATACCTTCGCTAGGCTCAATGTTTATCCCGACTCCAAGATGCGAAGGACAGTAATTAAGTTAATTGTCTCTTTTAAATAATATCCGATTCATTCGCTAGATTCAATGTCCATCCCAAATCCAATATGCGAAGGACGACAATTAAGTTAATTGTCTCTTTTAAATAATATCCAATTAGATAATACTTCAATCAAGTTAAAAACTGAAAAGTTGCCTACCACAATTCTGGCAGTGCCTGAAAAGCGTATTAAATCCGATCGGATTAAATGATCATCGATCCAAAATGGTCGCGCATTGCAACGCTTGAAAATGACATCAAAATTCAGGAAGTATTCTGCTTAGTCAATTTTATGCATTCTCCATGTCTAATTTCATACACCCTCCATAGTTGATAATATTTATTCTCCTTAGCTATTTTCATGACAAAATTTTATCTAACATAAGAATTGCAGAATGAAAACGCAATTGAAAGGCAAATCAACTTTTATATGAAGAATTCTTACAAACTAAAAAGCAAAGACAAAACTATTACAAGAACAACTATACTTCTATGTCTACTATCTCTATAGTAGAAGAAGGCTCCATAATCACCTCGTTAGGAGGATGGGAAGACACTGCTAGTTTACCATAAGCATTCTCTGTCGGCAAAGAAACTGCAGCATCCGACCTAATCTCTCCACCAGCATATGGTTGAAATGGCGAGGGGTCTTGAGAAGCCTTATAATCATCATCAATAGATGGAGGATCAGGCAAAGCACCCGGATCATCCATTCAACTGAGATCGGCATCAGAAAAATGCCTACCGGCTTCATAAATTAGCCGAGTCAGCAACTTTTCTTGAGTCTCTCCTAATTGATCCATGATATCTTCTCTCTGGGTAGAAAGTTCCTCCTCATGTTTTCTTCTCCATACCATTTCTTTTTCTGCTAGGGCAGCTTGCAATAAATGCCGCTCCCCACGTAGAAGATCACGCTCGAAATCGACCTTTTAGCGCTCAGCAGATAGATGTGTGCACTCTCCCCTCAGTCTGGTCACCTCTTCTTCAAATTTTTGTCCTAAGGCACTCTCCACAGTCAAACGGGCTACATCCCCTTTAAGGTGGTCAACCTCTTTCTGCCTAGTTTTTAAATTTTGAGAAAGATGAGATGCCTCCTTCAGTTTATCAACCTCAGCCTGGGCAAGTAGAGACTTCCTTCTAGTTGCATCATATTTAGCCTCTGCCTCTCTCCTAACCTGATTGTCATTTTCCTATCTCCCTCGGCAAAAAGCGGCCACGTCATGCAAATGCAAATTCCTCTTTATTAACTGAAAAATAGCAGAGGAAGGAAAAGGATCAGCTGGTCGAGGGGATAACAGATAGACGAAAGAGTGAGGCAAAATCATTAGAAAGAAATCCTTTAGAAATCAAATTTTGAATAATACCTTCAAACTCTGCTACTAAAAAAGGCTACACTCCCGAGCTAGTATGTTGGAATCTCCCATTGCCTTGACATTACTCTCTTGAAGCATATTTCGGTACAAATAATTTGATACCACCTTACTGTCAATGGACCAGTTGTCACCAAACTGATTTTTCAAAATCTCTCCTAGCGATGCGGCCTGCCTCTCAGAAATTCTTATGGTGACACTCCGAGCGGACTCATCCCTCATAGGTTCCTTACCTCTCGCGGCAATCCTCTCATCCACCACAGCTATCAGGTCGGCAAATTTCTTCTTGGCCACCTCGTCGGTCCTCTTTTGGGCAAAATCATCCACTGGGGGCGCGTTTACTTAAATTGACCCCCTACGGTGATGAGCTGGTTGCTCTTCCTCAGAATCAATTTCATCCCTCAAAACCAAACGCTTAAGGGGACGCTGACCCCCCACCAAAGGTCGATCAATAGCGGATGTTGAAAGTGCCTGAGGAGGATGAGCAACAGGAGCCACCATAACATCATGGGAAGAAGCAGGAGCAGTTGCAGAAGGATTGAAAGCTTGAGCTTCTGAGAAAGACGCGAGTTTTCTCTTTTTAGATCTCCTCTCCTCCTTAATAGCACGTTCTGCCTCGATTCTCGCCTTAGCCCGATCGGCTAATTGTTTAGCGATATCGTGTCCCTTAGCCATCGCGATCGTAGTTGCGCCACAAAAATAAAAGATAAGTATCTTCTTCAATTGATATATATTTTGTGAACATGCAATGCATGATTATCTATATAAGCACTTCTCCCCCTCCACTAATTATGGTGCTCACGTTTTGCGCCAATGGCAACATCAAGGTTCAAGGGCCCAACCAAAGTCCTCAAAAGATAATTGGAGTAACTATGGAAAATACATCTTTAAAGGCCCAATCAGGTGGGCCCAACAATATTTGACATGACCCAAGCCCAATAACAAAAAGGCAAAATGTGAGCTGAAAGACAAGACAGGATGGCGTAATGTCCGATCGGACTGATGGAACAGCACGTCCTGTCAGCCCACTGACACAAGCCAACGCTCATACTCTCCACCTGTTTCCCGTCACATCGTCGCTCACCTGCTCCAACTGTCGATTATCGCGCCCCAAGGTACTTAAGTACCCCTCCAAAGAACTTCTATAAATAGCCTGAAATACAATGGCTCAAGGTATTGATTATCTGAGATTCTCTCTCTAAACACTCTCTCTCTAAAAGCTACTGACTTAAGCTTCGGAGTGCTAACGCCTGGATCCGACCGAACACTCCTTCTTGCAAATTTTGTCACCCAAACAGATTGTCAGCTGCCAGCTCTCTTTCTTACAGATAAAGTTAAATCTTGCTTTATCACTAATAAAGTTTATTTATCAATATAAATTGACAGTAAGTTAAGTAATATCAAATAAGAAACAAAATTATGTTTTTTGAATTATTTTGATTCCCCAGCTTGCAAGACAAGTGTGTTAATTAGTTTGTGATCTGGCATTCTTTGCAGCAAGAATCATTAAATAATTAGCAGATATATAGTGGAGTATTCCTCTCAGAATTAATGGCAACAAAAAGTTAAAGAAATTGTAAGGATTGCTGGTAATAACAGGTATTGAATTGTAAGATTTTATTAGTTTGGCAATTAGATTGAAAATGGAGTAAAGGTTTGGATGTAAAATTGTAATTAACCCACAAATAAAGGCATTGCTTTTTGGCACATAACATCTTGTATCCTAAAAGATAGAGACAAGATACGTGTGTTTTTTTTGCTTTTCTTTATCAAAGATTTTTTTTAAATAAAAAAAGAATGGAGGGCACAAACAAAATTATGTGTAATCTTGTCTACTTTGCCCGCTAATCAAAATTTGATTTCAATCTTAAGCTGTAAGATTAAAAGTTAATCAAGCCTTATAGCCTATGATTAGAGGGCTAAGCTGACCATATGCAATAAGAATAATATGGATGATTAAAAGATTGATTAGCATAAATCTATGATATTCTCTTGGTTTCTTCAGAAAGGAGCAAGAACAATTTTTTTTTTTAAATTATTCATTTAAAAGCCACTGAATTTGATTCTAAAATTCAGATTGATAAGCCTGTGATTGTCATTGTCGTTCTCTTAAGTAATGTTGTTTATGTCCACTAACTCACTTCAACAGGAATCCGATTAGATTTCAAACAACTAATATTTCATTAATAATAATAAAAGAATTATATATGTACTCACACTTATATTTTAAGTATAAATATATTTTTGCAAATGAAAATTTAAGTTTAATAACGACATATTTATTGGCAAATCCACATCCAATCCCCTTTTTTATATTTTTGGTGATAAAATAATTTTTCTTCATTGATATTCTACGCATAATACTCCATTATGATGGTCATGAAAAGAAATTGGATCCAAAATTTGTTTAAATTTTTAATTAAATATTGAGTACGGACCAGATCCTTAGGTGTTAGGGTTAAGCATTTGTAGCAAACAGTTGGCATCATTATCAAAACCTGCCATTTATCGAGCGGTTAAAGTGCCAAGACTTACCATAATTAGACAAAAATGAATGGGTGGATGCGCCATGGAACATACCCTATGCACTTGTCTAATCCTCTTTAATCTTTTTGTTGTTTTAGGATCTAGCAACAGTCACCTGAGTTAGCTATCTATTATAAAAATAGCCTACATTATTATTTTTAGAATTGCTACCCAGAGAAAAGAAAAAATACTATTCGTTCTGATAACTCAGTCGTGTATATCAGCAAAAATTAATGAATTTTTCATTTTTTATATTTGCAGTTGTGTATATACCCTATTAGAATTGTATATTCTTGAACTTTGATTGGCCCTAATTAATCTGATTTTTATAGCTGAATGTTTATGGAACCTTTTTTTTGGGGGGGCAGTTCAGATAAGCAGTGGAAAATGACTGGAAGACCATAGTGAAGTGACCATGGAACAAGGCAGCGCACATGTGCTTACCTTAACGACCCAACAACGTACGTAACTCCAATTTTTCAACTAATTTTGGCTTTGGTAGGCTCCCACCAATTGAAAGGTTGCTTATTAGGATTTTATTTTTACAAGAATTTAGTAGGCGGCCTTCAACTCAGACAGAACAAGCAAACATTAGAAAATCTGTAATCTTCAGCTAGTTACGATTCTAACAAGGATTGCCAAATTGGCTAGTAGAAAATCCGGTGCATGAAATCTCTAGTAAAAAAGTCAATGCCGCTGTATTGTCACTTTATCACAACCACTTTTTGTACAAGGCAATATGCAATTGATTCGTAGATCATGAATCTCATTTATCAAGTTTGAGTAAGAATTTTTAGTCCAATGTGTTTAATTACCCATTTATATATTATTAGAATCGATTCAAAAGACATAAATTCCAGTAATTTTTTAGATTTCGATAAAAAAATATTTAAATTAAATGCATATATAAATTGATTTTACCAAATATATACACATATGTTTGATCAGTGTATAAAATTATGGATAATAAGCAATGCGCGGACCATACATAAACTTAAATATTTGTTTTAGGTCAGTCAAACCCTATATATTTGACAATCCATCTATTTATGTATGCAATATATTTCTTTTTTTTTTTTTTTTAAACAGATGAACTATGTAATTACCAATTGTCAAAACAGTACAAATATGCCAATTCCGAAAGAAAATCCTCGGTGAGATTTGATATTTGGCAGTCGAAGTAGTAAATAAATAATCTTCACACATCAAAATGTGATTAACATCTGAGATTTAGGTTTCGGGTGCACCATATCTTAAAACCATAAAAAGAAAAAACTTATTTATCTATAATTTTAGATAGTTTTTGAACCGAATAAGTAGCTGAAGCCCAATGATTTCCAATATTTCCAAATGACTTCAAATAATAAGAGCATATAAGTATATTTAAAAGAACATTTTCCATATGCGTACGTATATACACATATAGTACTTTAGACGCACTATTTAGAAAATAATTCTTTAATTAATAGTCGATGTGAGAAATATACAAGTACACACTGAAATTAACTATTCAAATATAAAATTGCAAATAGGCATTTCCCTCAAAAATTAAGGAGAAGAAGGTATAAATTGTGATAAGCAGAAGGACAGATTAATAATTAAGTAGATTGATCTAGAAATAATAGGAAGTTCCAATCTGATTTTTCTTATATGGGTATAGAAATATTGAAAAGATTGAAGATTGGTTCTACAAGGTCCATGATTAGGGCATTCGTGGCAGATGCAAGGCTACAAGTTCTTATTGCCTCATGCACAGTAAGTAAGCAGCTGTAGTTGGCAAATGGCCCCCATATGAAACTATGCAGGTTGAAATTTCAGTAGCAAGTGGTAGAGGAATAGAGGGTAATATAGTAATTGTTGAAAAGGTGTTGTCAATCGATACAAAAAAAGGGTGAAGAAACAAAATCATGTTATTCCCTTATAATTTTTGTTTTTATTTTTTATTTTCCTTTTAACCCCATTACCTTTAAGTTGTCTCCATCTATCAACTTTCTCTCTGCCTTCTCACTGTCAATCTCAACTTCTTCCTATTCACAGAATACCCCTAAATAGCCTCATCCTTCTTCCAATATTACCATTACCCCACCCTCTCTCTCTCTCTCTTTAGTGACTTATGTGTGGGACTAGCTAGGTTAATTATTAGGAGGCCAGTTGCTTCCCCCTTTTCAGGGGAAAAAGAAAGAAAATTGCTAAGTTCACAAATGTTTTTCAGGTAATAAAAGTTAGTAAAAGCTCACCGCCAACATCATAAGCCTTTCAAGTTCTATTGATTTGATCAAACGAGGATTCAAAAGAAACCTCAATGAAACAAATCGTGCTACCCTAATCTACCCTATATGTCATCTTCTTTCTTCATCTTCATCAAAATTATTCTCTCTTTTTAATGCACTAATCATCATGTCACTCTTGAACCCTAGCTAGAGCTTCCCAAATTCGTTATATGTTTCTTCATTAATAGCATATCTCTCTGTAAATGGAAACTTGATCAGCTCTTTCTTTTTCCATTTTAGATCAGCAACTCTTCAAGCTTATTTTATTACCTCAAAATCATCAATGGACTCACTGCAAGAATTAGATTCCACAGCTTCCACACTCCCTCTCACCAATACTATTGACACGGCCACTACTGTTACGGCTGCCTCTTCATCTTCCCCCACCACTCTCAGCCGCTACGAGAACCAAAAGCGGCGAGACTGGAACACCTTTGGCCAATACCTGCGCAACCACCGGCCACCACTCTCACTCTCCCGGTGCAGCGGGGCCCACGTTCTTGAGTTCTTGAGGTACTTAGACCAGTTTGGAAAAACCAAAGTCCATACCCAACTCTGCCCTTTCTTTGGCCACCCAAATCCACCTGCTCCTTGCCCTTGTCCACTCAGACAAGCCTGGGGTAGCCTCGACGCTCTCATTGGCCGCCTCCGTGCCGCATTTGAAGAGCACGGTGGCAAGCCGGAGAACAATCCTTTTGGTGCTCGTGCTGTTAGGCTTTATTTGCGTGAAGTTAGAGATTCACAAGCTAAAGCTAGAGGGATTAGCTACGATAAAAAGAAGAGAAAGAGACCTCCACAGCAACAGCAACAACAGCAGAATCCATCATTCTTGATGGCACCACCGCCAAATCCGCCGCCAGGAGGTGGCGCCACCAGTGCAAGTGATGATCAGTAAGGAAGTTTGCTCCTATTTGAGATTAATGAACAAGAGTGAGATAGAAACTCATTTTAAGTCCTTTATTAATTTTTATTTTGCAAGATAACGGATATTTAATTTGGTTTCAACTATGTTTGTTGCATCATATGTATAATGTCTATTTAATTTGATTTAAGGAGCCTATCTTTAGATATTGGTAGGGTAATTAAATGGACCGATTATCAAATATTCAGTAGATTTGAACTATAGCAAACGGTCATTAAGCATCCAAATTGTCACGGATATGTATAAGTAGAGGCCACAGTTATGGCACGTAATAGATTTGGAGATCATGTTTTTAATTAATTATTTGATTTTCTTACTCTATAACATCAGTCTTCGTGCGCTCTACGACGTGCACAGTTGGGACCAGAAAATTAAAAAAATTTCCATATTAAAACTCCATAACCGTGAATTGGCAAATTATTCAGGATATTGAAAAGGGTTGTGTGGCAGATTTGTCAAAGCATTTCATTTCTATGTATTTTGTTCATTTTTGGCATGACATAGGGTAGTATTTGACTCGAATTTTGCCTTTTTCTTGCTTCTGCTGGAGCTACCTCGACATGAATGCCTAAAGCCTTATCTGTATATATATAAGAAGCTTAAAATGGAGACCCTGCAATGTAGAATTCATTCCTTATAAAGGTGAAAGAAGATGCAATATTGTTTGTTCTTTTTAACATTCCAGGTAGTTTAGTAGGATGGGTCTTTTTCTTGGAATGGCCGTTTTCTGGCCTTATTAAATATAAAAATAAAAAATTCAATCACATGATTCCATTTCCCTGTTATGTCATATCAAATCTTTGGATGTTCCCTAAAGAGTAGATATCATTAAATAAGTGAGAGTCCCATTATCCCACATGAAACCCTAATCAACAGTGTAATTTAGTTAGTTAGTTCATTATAATAAGGCCATGACTAGTGCTTCATTTAGATTTTTCGAACAAGCCAATCATTTATATATCATACTGTGCATATATCCATTTAAGAGCTGTTACACATAAAAGAATCGTATTATCTCCTATTTTATGTAGATATATATATCCATATGATGGACTCCTTATCACCCAATTCTTGATTGTTGCTTGTTTGCCCTTTGTGACGTTTCATCTAACTTTCTTTTTAATGATTGAAGTTTGATATGCATATGTATTAATTTCACAATGATAACTGATACTGTAGGATTTTGCAGATCAATATCTTGAGTAATTAGGTGATTAGAACTGTAGCTGCTTACGTTATATGAAAGCCAAATAATAAATACCAAACTAAAGGGTGTGAAGAGGATCAAACTTATCTTTTGTGGCTTATCTTTGGAGCTAGGGATTTATAGTACACCTTGGTGATTGCTTATATACCTTAATTCTACATATATAGGATAAGCATGTTAAATACATATTGAATTTGTTGAAAAAGCCCTGAGTTTTGTTCGCTATGATCCATTATTAGATTGTTATTTTCTTTTCCTTTACTGAATTATTGTCTTCTTAATTAGAAATAGATTAAGAGGTTTTTGTTTCACATGAACCATGCATTGAGTTCCCTTTATATATATATATATATATATATATGCTAAGTTTTTAGTAAAACGACCAAAATGTCTTGGAACAAGTACATGGTGAATGAATCAATCAGAAACTGTTATGCAAAGAAAAAATTTATTCACAAAGAAGTCCAATCAAACCGAGTACAAACCGTCATGCATTAAAAAATAATTTTTTTAAAAGCATTGACAGTTTGTAACGGTTAAATTTCATGAACTAATTCCAAAAAACAAAAATCCGAATAAAATAGTTTTTTTTTCATAGATGATAATTTTTTATTGATTCGATTCACACGAATCAAATATAAAAAAAAAATCCAATTAACCATGTGGATTTGAAAATTTTATCAATCAATAATATTCTAAGATAGAACTTAAATAGATTTTTCCACAATAACTAAATTAAATGTTTTCAAAAGAAAAAAAATGGAAAGTTCAATTTGAATGTGAAGTAAGCCTTCTTGACTTGCGGCATTCATGTATATGTGCTCACATGGTACTGATTGGGATCAGGCAAACAGCTGGTAACTGAAAGATGCATAATTGTTTTTGTGAATGCTTCCTCATGTTTTGGCAAATCATAGTACGTTATATTATCAGCATGATTACTATTGCATGGAGAAATTTTGGGATTTGAATGGGAATTTTGTAAGTTGCGACCTAACTATACATATATGATAGAATTGAATTATAGTTTGAATGAAGATAACAAAAGGAAGCTAACTTATCGGCACTACTTCGCACCTAACAGGGATTAATTAGATTACAAGCTAAGTCTTCCAAAATCTCTTAGCTTCCTTTACTTGTCACATTCACATTTCTGTTCATTTTCTCCTGAAGAAAAGACTCTTTCCCTTTGTTTTCTGCTTTTTCGTTTTTTCATTTTTCTTTTCTTTCTTTTTGTTGGAATAGAATCAAGAACTGGGTATGACCATATTCCATTGAATCTAATGATTCTCCTATGAATTTTCAACTAAGATTGGCTTGTTTTATCAAGAAAATCCAATTTGAAATAATGTTTCAAGGAAGAAATTATAAGAATCTCTTTCATTTCAAAATCTCATCTATGGAAATTGAACATAAAAGATTTTAACTTATAGAAAATCTTTTATAAAAACAGTCTACAGAAAAAGGCTAGACATTTACAGCCTTTCCTGTTCAAGTATCTGATTGAAGCTTTTATATGCCCTACCAGTTGTTATTGACTTGCCCTTTCTTCACTTTAATGGACATATTACCTTACTGCTTGATGCACTCTCTGTCTCTCAATATCTGAATGAAAGTTTTGCATTCTGTATTTGATAATTAAGGTTGGCCTTTTCTTTATCACAAGATTGCATTCTCGATTTTCCTATAATATATGTTAGGAATTAATACAAATTGAACTGAACTCGTTAGTCTTATAATATACTTGGTCTTTGGGTGACTTCATGCTTACTCATTTTAGGTCTGGAGAGTGGTATCTTCTGATTCACCATTGTACTTTGGAAAATATTATTAGGTTGGATAGAAGCGTCGGTTCAAACTTCAGCTCCTGCAACCTATGCATGCATGTGAAATACTGAGTTACTGCTTTTGCTAATAATTAAATTTACTGATTACTTACCAATAATCTTTTAGTTTAGTAGCAAATGCTGTGAAATCTTAATCTAGAGTTTAAAAATAAGCTTTAGTTTAGTAGCACACAGGCTGTGAAATTTCTGAGTTTAAAATCTAGGCTTTAGTTTAGCATACACGCTGTGAAATCGCAAATTTAAAATCTGTTAGAATCTCAAGTAATAAACAAAAAAAAGTATGTTATGGAGTTTATTATGTTATGATCATTAGCAGCTGTTTTGAGCTAAAAGAAAAGAGGACCATAGACTTGGGTGCTTGTTCCGTTCATGCGCATGATTTGGCCATTATTACCGTAAAAAGCTTCAACCATGTTTTCCTTTTTCATTTTGCTCCAAAAATCACATTATTGAGTTGGTTGTCTTTGATTCAAACTTCTCCGAATACAATTATAGATCAAGTCTCTGCAAAAACCGCGATTAAAGAACTCACAATTACTCAGTCAATGATAATTGCGGTGACTCAAAATTAGTCACACATGCTTCTCTAGCAATAATAACTGTGATTTTTTTTTATTTTGTGTAAAAATTGAAAATATTTGGAAAACAAGTGTAACGGTAAAATTATTTAGTATTTTAAGATGTTAAAAAATGGCACTTATATGTGTCATTTTCTGAACGGTAGACCCACGGCACAAGTGAGAAAATTTATATAGAAAATGGCACTTGCATGTGCCGTTTTTCATTTGAAAAATAATATCGTTTCGTACGTAAAGAGAAAAAAGCTAAGGTGGAGCCCACGGATGAAAAACGGCATGCTTGCTTGCTGTTTTTTGAAAAAAAAAATTAATTAAAAGCTACAACAGTTGAAATTGTGAGGCTCGTGAGCTACTAGAATCAAATAATGCTTTGATATAAATGTTATAGTTAATTTTTTTATTGTCAAAATTAGTTAATTGAACCGTTAATTATAAAATTTTGACAAATTATGTTAGAATTAAAAAATATCAATTTATATGTATATAGTTAAATTTTAAGTATATTTTATAAATTTTGTGTATATTTTTATAAATTTTATGTTTATTTTTATAATTTAATTGTCTTCACAATTTCAATAACACAATTTTCACTACTAGTCTACAATTAAACTACAAAAGAGAAAGAAAGATAGCAAAACCAAATTAAGATAGCATGAAATAGGGAGGACAAGAAAGTAACAAATAAGGGACAAGGCATTGCCCCACAATTTCAACTACTGCAACTTTTAATTAAAAAAAATTCTTCAAAACACGGCAAGCAAGCATGCCGTTTTCCATCTGCAGGCCCCATCTTAGCTTTTTCCTTTTTACGCGCAAAACAACACTATTTCTTACATGAAAAATGACACATGTAAGTGCCGTTTTCTATACAAATTCTATCAGTTTTACCGTCGATCTCACTATTTAAAAAATGACACATATGATTGTCATTTTTTAACATCCTAAGATACTAAATAATTTTGTTGTTATACCTATTTTCTAAATATTTTCAATTTTTACACCAAAATAAAAAAAAAATCCCATAATAACTAACTAGAAGCCTTAGAAAACAAGTTGAATTTAATCATAGTGATATGGACAAATATGAAATTTTATAATCCATCATACATTTCAAATCTTCATATTATGGAAAAAAAAATATGATAATCAAACTATTCACTTTGGACCAAACTCATGTCTAAACGTTACAATTATTCAAGAATCGCATCTAATTACCATATGTTTACTTCGTTAATAATAAATCATTATAAACCGTTATTAAGTATTAATTGTTCAGCCCATTATATTCAGTTCGTCCAGATACTGTATAAATTTCTTAAACCTCTTAAATAAGCTGTAGGAACTCTATATTCTATAAGCCATTCTCTCTCTTTTCCTTTTCTACAAAATGTTAATTTAACTTTCAAAATCTCTTTTATCGTTCTCGTTTTAGATAATATTGTTCTGGACACTTATCAATAATCAACTTCTACTAATGGCTGCTAAAAGTAAAAGCCAAATTTCTAAGAAAGACTTTGGCATCCCTTTGGCAATGGAATCGGTGCAATGTCTTATTTTTTGATAGAGCTAAGAAAGCAAGTAATCAAAGCCAAAATGAATTCAACGATGTGCCACTAATTTGGTGAAAAAAAACAATAAAAAAAAAGATATTCCTTTTCGAAAAGGACTGAAACCAAACCTTTCTAACTAATTTACGTATGTTTTAGAGAACATCTAGCGTCAAATTTTTAGTCACACAGAATTTGAATTACGAGATGGTTGGATCTAAATTACGTATACATCATTCAAAAGTTAGGCTAATATTTTGATTTTTGAATTTGGGTTTAAAATCTTTGATTCAAATTAATATTTCAAATTTCAGCAAAGTTGAGTTTATAGTAATACAACAATTTTAGATCATTCACACAAATTATCTATTAACATACATCATTTTCAGTAGATGAAGTTCGACATTTATGAACTAATACTACTTTCTAACGAGGTTTCGAAAAATATACAATTATTCTCCTGAACTTTAATTTTTGCATCAGAAGAAATAAACCTTCTTTTTGGGCACTCAATTAATGAAGTTGAACTAATCATTCAAAGACTGACTAAGAATTAAAACGTGAAAATAAGCACCCTATATGGCTGTTAAGATTTTAATATCATATCATGCTTGATAGCTCAACTCTCAAAAGTCAAAACTACAGATTGTAAGCTCAAATAACTTGATAACTTGTTGTCGACGATGTTTGGACCATAGTCTATTCAACTGTTTAAAAAAGTTGTCAGCTTTTGTTTTTTTCGATGAGGGCTTTACTTGTTACAGTAATTATTTATTTATTATTATTATTATTATTATTAAACAGTTCTGACAAAAAATAATCGTACATAAGACTTGTATGTTTGATAAAAATAATAAATTTACATTTAATGTTTTAACCGGTGTAATTTGGGCGAATTTTTGAAATTTTACAATTGAAAATTATTATTTTTTTTTTTTCAACGGTCGTTTTACATGACATTCAAATAAGTAGATATAATGTCACATTAGGGATAAATTTTTTTAATTTTAAAAGATAAAAATAGCATTAAACCAGTTGAAATATTAAACATAAAATTACCCTTTTGTCAGATATTAAAAGTAAAATTGCACATTTTATATTTTTGCAATCAAAAAATTTTCAGATTTCCAACGGTATAAACTATATATAATATACTTGTACGTGTTATTTTATTTTTAATTTCTTTTACGGGAATATTATTTCACTTTAATGAATAAGAACTCAAAATATATGACATTATGACTTCATTTCATCCCTACCTTTCACAATCAATTGCCCTTAACTTTACGTGCAGAACTCCATTATAGCACAAGCTTGTCTTTTTTTAATAAAACTAAGGGATGTGTACCTATACAGCAAGTGAGAAAATTTTAAGGTTAGGGATTTGGTATGCTGATGAGGTAGATTTTGAACAAGATTGGAATGAATTGATATGAAGCTGTTAAGATCACTGCCTAATTAATATTTCGCAAGTCAAAGTCTTTGATTCTCAAATAAATTGGAGTTGCGTTTCATGCAAAACTACAAACGTATATCTTTAAGATAGAACATTTCTTAAATCATTCACCTGCTAATGAAATTAACATTATTTATCAATTGATGCTATTTATTAACGATGCATATACTTAGCCCAACTCCTGCAAAATTTCCCATAAATATAAACATCTTTAATCGAATTATGCCAAATTTTTTATGTATTCTTTTCTTTTTTCTTTAGTTTGTGCGATTGTGTGTCATAATTAAACATGTTGTCGTATTCCTTTCTTTAGGTTGCCAGCGAAATTGATTTGCACAGACTCTCTGATTGATTTTATTACTCTTCTTTTTTCTTTTTTTTTTTAACCTGGAAAACTTATTTCATATTTTATTTGTAGAATTCAAATATTAATTAATTAAAAAAATAATTCAGATCTTGCAAATAATAATAATATTTCTTGGGCTGAAGCTGCAATTTGCAAATAATCAATTAAATTAGATTAAAATAAATTAAAACAAAAACCACGTACGAGAAAGAAAGAAGGCAGTCTAGGGTCAAATCAAGCTGACGAAGAGGAGTGGAGCCTAACGCTCGTGCTCATCTGTCAATCATGTCCCTCGAATACATATCTGTATCCGGGCAATAACTTCTTCCCCATGTAGATTTTTCAGCCACTTGTCATGATCTTAACGGTTAAAGTCATTGTCTTTTTACGGGATGTGGGACCCCACACACAGCACCATTATATTCATTATAGGTCATTTCGCCCTCAGTAATTCGCAGTAACTCTGACTTTAACAGTCACTTCTTTCTTCCCCTGCTCCGTCTTTTAGTGTTTACTCCACCTAAATTTAACAAGCCTGCTTTGACCTTTTTCCGGCATCATTAGCTTAAGCCGTCAGCTAATGGCATTTTCATCAACAAAATTTTATATTTTATTGGTTTAGTATATTTGGATTAATTATTTCGGGGATAAATTTACGGTTGATTTTAGGCCTATACTATATTAAATATTATGTACGTTATATTAATGAGGTATGGGGAGCAAAATGAAAACTCTGGACGGAAATAGGGGCAATTGCCTCCCATAGCACTAAAGGGTTGGATTGGAAACTTCGGGTGCAAGTGAGATGATGTGGGCAGGCAATAGTAAATAAAGTACTATTTAGGAAAAATGCCTTATCAACTCCTTCAATTTTAATATTTTCTTATATTAGATTTATATACTTTAACAATTGAAATTGAATTCATGTACTTTTTAAATCACTCACATTAAATCAAATTTCAATATAATTGATGAAATTAAAATGCACTATTTGTTAATTTCACATGAGATCGACAAAAAAAAAGACCGTGAAACCAATCAGCACATAAAAATATTGAAAAAATATACAATTATTTTAGATTTGCAAAATATTATGGGTTGGATTCTCATTTAATTGTTTATATTTTGGTAGATTATACGGTTATTTTAAATTAACTTTATGTGATAATAACAAATTGTGTGTTTTAATTCTACTAATTTTGTCTAAATTGAATTTAATGTGAGTAATACTAAAAGTATAAAATTCAATGTTAACTGTTTAAAGTACAAAAATTTAATTTACAAAAACGTTAAATTTCTAGAATTTTTTTTTATAATGGTTATATATAATCGGTTGGGCCCAAAAAGCAACTTTGGTCGGGCCTAGGGCTCTGTCAAAATGGCGTATTTCTGATGAGCATGAAGTCTACAACGTAGTCCAACATGAGCTCACTTAAGGTCGTAAAGTACCCTACAAATCGGCTGCCCCATAAGCCCCCATTACACTCACCCCTCCAACTTCAATAAATTAATTAATGCGCGAATCAACTAAGTAAAAAATAGCTATATAAGAAGGCTCAATTTCACACACGGTTACTTAATTTTCGTTAAATTATTTAAAAATAATCAAATTATTTTTTGTAACATAAATATCACTGAATTAATCACATATTTGCATAAAAGTCATAATAACTGAATTCCGACAAAATCCTCACTGAAATGATGTGGTGGCATGCTATGTCACACGTGGGATCCATCATGAAGACACATCAGCAAATGAGTCCAGCGAAATTAAACTGAAATCCTGTATTGTCAACTATGATAATTGGAACTGTGAAAAAGTGTATACATTTAAAAATATTAAAATTGGAATTGAATTGTTCATTTCGATTCCAAACCATAATCTCTCTCTATATATGGTTTAATATACAAGTTATGAAATAATAATTCAAATTTTGGAATAAAATAATGTGAATTATGAAATCTATAAACTTATTAAAAGACATATCTCCTCCTAAAAATAATCAAATGTTCATAAATATAAAAACAATAATTAAATTGCTATCGGTTTACAAATAAAATTTACAAGCGATGTGAATTATAAACGAACGAACTGATTTATTTTTTTTACCTCTATAGATGAATTGATGATGCCCAAAAAACTAAATTGATATTTGCATCAAGAAAAAATTTCAAAAAAATGAATTTTCTTTATCCATTTTCTCATAAGGCATACCATGAAATTTGATTTTCTCGTATGCGTTTCTTCCAATAATATTAATGATTTAAAATTGATTTTCATGTATGAAGTCCACGACTGTTGTGATGTAGGAATAATAAAAAAATAAAATTGAATTGCTTTTTTTTTTTCACTGTTGAGCTTAAAAAAATAATTGGTCGAAATAGTTTCGTTAAGGCATGATAGGAGATTAATTTTGATTTTATGTAGATTAAAACAATATTAGTTATTCATTAATCATTGCTTCAATAAAACTCTGCAATAATATCTAATTTTTCTTTTTGAAAATTAGAATAACTAATAATTAAATTATTGTCTTTATTATAATTTTATCGAGAATTTTATATAGATAATGCAGTTTAGAAAATTATTTATAAAACTGGTGTGTTTTCCGGACTAATTATGGGATTGGGGTTGTTTCAAAACCATTGGAGGACACTACGGGAAGAGAAAAGTGGAGCCTGCCATTGGAGAAATTCCCCTTGATGGAAACCGTAGGGGTCCTCTACGGGATCAGCAGGTGGGTCCCATCGGTGGTGGAAATCCGGCTAATGAATCCTGTAGGGACTCTCAATAGGAATAGGAGGTGGGGTCCACCTTCAATAGAAAATTGGGTATTATTGGTGGGTAGTTAGGGGCCTGAAATCGTAGATAAGAATAACGAATTCAGGTTATGAACCCGTACTATAGTACTACGGGTTCAAGCCGCTTTTATGCTTTTTCAAACGTGTAAGTAGAAAATGCGTTGAAAAAAATAATCCTGGCGTATATATAAGGAGCACATTTTGTAAAAAACTTTTCTTTACAACAATTGTAGTAGATTGGAAATTCATATTACAACCATTATAGTAGATTTGCAAAGAAGTTCATTTACATTGTTTTTAAGTTTTACAATTTTGGTGTACATAATATTAATATCGGATAAGATTTCTAAATGTAATTATTTATAGTTTGGTACTTTATATTTTAATTGTTAACATAATAATTTAATTTTGCTTTGTTAACATACTTTCTATAAGATAAATTACAAGTAGTAAACATTCAATAAACAAAAAATCGTTCAGCAATAGCAGCCTAAGAAGCAAGGTATTTTTCAATTATAATCTGTTTATTTGTTTGTAATATATAATTAAATAATTATGTGTTAAAATATTTATAGTCTCTTATTGTTATGTAATGTTTTAAAATATTTATAAATTACTATGACTAATTTTAATTTGATAAATTATCTTGATAAATAAAAAATATGAAAATTTAAATTTAATATAATATTTATTGTATTAATTTTATATGATAGATAGTGCACACATATTTAGCTCTAAGAGCCATGAGAGGTAATATTGGAAGAAAATTTGTTAGTCAAAAGTGAAATAATATGTATAACTGCAGAGTTGGAAATAGCCAAACAATATCCGAGCATAATATTATAATAAATAAAAAAATTACAAGAAATTATCATGCAAAGATATCCCATGACTGAAGTGAAGATAGTAGATGTACTATGCATGACAATTTCAATAATTTACTTGAAATCAATTATGAAAATTTGGAATAGACAGGATATAGGAAAATATTAGCAATTAATTCTTATATTTGTGAAAAATGTAATAAAAATTAGTGAAAAATATTATTTAAAAGTCATAAATACTATGCCAGTAGATTAAATAACTTATTGTAGGTGGTACAATTATAATATATGACCCAGATACTATGTTCATTAGAATGTAATGCAAAATTGTTGGACTGTATTGATGAAATATTAATTGTATTACGTTCCAATATATTGTAATGATGTTAAGTAACTTAAGCATGTATAATTATAATATGTAATAATATTTGCGTATTTAATATTTTCTCTTATAATTAGATAGAAAAATTATTATGTTAATAGTGGTATTTGACAATGAACTGTAATGGAAATTGAATTAATAATATTTGAATATAAAAAAATAAATATATTTTTTTTGGTAATAGATTAAATTTATAAAACATAAAAAATTTTATAATTTGATTTTGAATTATAGGTAACTGGAAGATGTAAGCATATACTGTATTTTTTTTACACACGAGAAGGCAAATAAGTTACAAATTGACAGGTTTTCAATATGACATATTTGGTCCAAATTCTATTACAAGGAGACTTAAAATTAGAAGTAAACCAACCCGTGCTAAATTGATCCACAAAATACATGTTAAATTAGGTTTAGGTGTAAACGGTGTGGTGTACAGGATAATCTACAAGTGTCTAATGTACAATCGAGGGTCACTATATTAGACGTCGGTGGATTTGATAGACGACAATGACATTGAGACAATATATAATAATTTATATAAATATAAAGATTATAATTTGGTGGAATTAATTATTTTAGTTGGCAAATGAGGTGCAAGAGCTAATATACCAACGTATGCACCCAGTTATCAGTTGACAAATGATGAATTAAGGACGATAAACTTCGAGGCAAGTGAACAATTGTATGTGAATGATGTTGGTCCTAGTCATCCGAGGCATTCGCAAAGTCAACAAGAAATTGATTTGGCATGCCACCGAGTAGACGTCAGTCAAAGTTAAAATATCGAACTAAGCCGTCAACGACATTCAGTTAGCCACCGAGGAGATGGGGGTACAATTCAACGTGATGGTGACTTGCTCAAAAGAGACGAAAATGAAAGCGTAGGCCATAGTCTTCAACGACGATCAATTAGCCAGATCCCTGATCATTGTTTGAGTCAAGCAAGGCAATCAATTAGCTAGATACTTGATGCTTGTATTAGTCAGCCTCGGCGGTCATTCAATCACAGGTTGGTAATTTTTTGACTAAATCTATTTTTGGCAATAGATTAAGTAGTCGTGCAACTATCAGAGAATTTATTGATCCATCCAGTATTGAAGCAAGCCAAACTATTTATCAAAATCGTTAATGACGATCAGTTGGCCAGAGGCCAGATTCGATTCCATGTGAATCGAAGCTGTCTGTTACTCGTTGAGATGGTGATTTACTTCGCCAATCCACATCCATTAACATTCCAAATACACTTGCAAATGAAGTTCATTGTAATAATCCAAATATTGGTGACATTGAACATGAAAGGTCAATTGATTTGGGGACTGATGATGATCTCGAAGACGTAGCTTTGAACAATGATTATTTATCACCTAATGATGATGTTGAGGCCGAAATTGCAGATATGTGTGGAGAATTTAATGACTTTGAATTTGGTGAAGGCGATGAATCTGATTATACCCAATATGCTAGCCCATTAGCATCGGTGCATGATATTGGAGATATAGGCAATGCCATCTTTAACTTTCAATCAGAGCATTATTCACAAATTGACTTCGATGCATCACAAGTTGATCTATCTGAAGGTGTTCACATTGAGACTTGGGATGGTAGCTCGGAGTTATCGAAAGGTTTGGTTTTTAGCAGCAAGGATGAAGTAAAATCATGTGTTAAAAAATACTCAATCATGAGAAATGTTGACTTCAGGGTTATTAAATGCAAGCCAAAATATTGGGTTATAAAATGCACAAAGGCTGACGATGGATGCAGTTGAAGTTTGAGAGCAGCGAATAAAAGAAAAAGTCAATTTTGGATAATCTCACACTATTAGGGGCCTCATTCATGTCTTGCCGGTATTCAAAGGATCACAGACAGTTGGGCTCATACACTACAAAAAAATTGGGAATTAGCGACGGCATTTTCCGTCGCTAATTATCAAAATTCCGTCGCTAATATAATTTAGCGACGACCTAATAGCCCAGTCGCTAATATATTAGCGACGGAATCTAAAATCAGTCGCTAATTTAGCGACGAAAATTTCCGTCGCAAATTTTTTTTTTCGTCGCTAATTTATATTCCTTATTAGTCGCCGAATTATAATATTAATATTTAGCGACTAAATTTTTCATCACTAATTTCGTCACTAAT
Organism: Excoecaria agallocha; assembly: GCA_037975025.1. NCBI lineage: Eukaryota > Viridiplantae > Streptophyta > Magnoliopsida > Malpighiales > Euphorbiaceae > Excoecaria > Excoecaria agallocha. The sequence continues at coordinate 105,303,012 of CM075808.1, read as the reverse complement.
TATTTTCGAAATTATATATATTACATATTAGCGACAGATTTTCTGTCGCATATCCGTCGCTAAATTATTGCATAATTTAATTTTTTCTTTTGCTGTATTTGAATTATAGCATAATAAATTTTTTTTTGGTTGTATTTATTAATTTTTCAACTTGTATACAATAATGACAGTACATGTACACATATATATATTTATTCCGAAGCATAATATGTTCCAAAACACACACACACACACACACACACACACACACACACACACACACACACACATATATATATATATATATATATATATATATATATATATATATATAAGTAATTAAAATCGTACATAATGTTATCAATCTCTCTTAAGAGTACAAAAAATACTAATAATATCATCCTAAATAACACTAACAATGTCATCTAAATAAAATAATGGCATGAAAGGTCTTTAGGATCTAAATTCGAAAGCATTAGGTCGCCTTCCTTGATATTGCTTCATTCCAGTTATGCTGGTTCACTGGGCAGAGACCTAATGAAAAAAATGATCCATCACCAGCCATACAGGAAATTTCAAAGAGCATATAGCGCCAACAAGAACAAATGAAAATACCTTTAACTGATAAAGATTCCTAAATAGGACTTTGGTTTACTAATTTTTCATTTATATTTCAACTCTGGTTGTGAACTATATCAATTACAACAGCAGCCCTGTCGTTCTAACCCTTCCTACAATCCAGCAATCACAGATGCCCAGTACTATAAGGTAATATAACAGCGAGATACTCAAGCATGCAACATTAAATCCCATGCTCAACCTTCATGAAATCGCTGTCTACATTATATGAGATTTTCATCATTTCATGAGTGTGTTTATCATTGGAGATGGGACTTAATATTAACAAAACTTATGCGATCTTACATTACCAATAGATTAAAGTTAGAATTATCAAACTTAATTCTACTCAATTAATCGACTTGATACGATTATGAACCAGTCAATTTAAATTCATGATGTATAATAAACTTGATGAGCTTACGGCTCACGTTGGGTTCAGCCAGATTTATCTTATAAATTATAAAGTTCAATTCTATTCAAGCACCAGAAGAGATAATGAATGTCTTGTCCAAATTTAAGCCTGCAAACTACAGCCAAATATCAAGCTTGACATTGATAGGTCCGCTAGAATAGAAAATGAGCTAAAAAGATTTGGGCTTTGACGGGCGTATGTGAAAAATTATTATGCTGATAACCTAACAAACAAACTTATGCAGTTGAAATGAACCAATCATCAATAAAAAAAAAAGGATCTGTAAAGGAAAAAGTGATCTCATAAAATTACCCTGCAAGAATACTTGGGATTGCTAAGAGATAAGTTGTAGTAAGAACTGGCTGCATTCCTGATGGATTAATGTTAAAAGGGATATAGGGCTCAACTTCAGTGATTGGAGAATCATCCCTGGCCAAAAAACAATGACAAGAGTGTGTCATTTATAATCAGTTACATTTCACTACACTAAGAGTTTGTCAAATTAGAGCCTATTATTAGGGCGCCAAAGCTATAGCACAAAGCAAGCAATCCTCTAGCTCCCAATACAAGAACAGTATATAACCATATTTTATATCAATCACTTCAAGCATCACTCAACAAAACTATTAATTGCAGAATAATCATCTTACTACCTTGCAGCTGAAGCAAGTTTAAAACCATAGTATTGTAGCTTTATTTTCCTGCAACCCTCAGTCACAACAACTGCCCACATAGTGATCACAGTAAAAATACCCAACACCGCAAAAATATAAGGCAACCGACTCACAGCACTTCCTGCAAGACAAAAGGTAGGCATAAATCTTGTTGTTTAGCAAGAACACTGAAAGCCAATATCAATAATTAATAAGCATAAAGTATAATTTGAAGAGGCTCAGTCCAAAAACATAAGTGAGCAACACTTAGCAGTTTGCAAATTGAACAATCAGTATTCATAATTAGCAGCATATTGAAAAGTCCAATGAATTATATTCTTTTCCATGTATGTAAATGACTCTACTATTAAGACTTAGTTGTTGTTGTTGTACTATTAGTTGTTGTTGTTGTACTATGTGAGCCTAATATCATATTTTACCATTGGGCTTTTAAATTCTTCTATATCAATAAGTTAGTGTAAATCAAGAATTGCATTATTATTTTTAGGTACTTTTAAAAGCAAAATAAAAATTATAAAAAGAAAAGAAGGTACTAAGCAATGCCTATTAACGTTTAGAAACGGGAAAAAAAAAATAAGATTTGTAATTTGAACATCACTTAAATGTTCTCTTATCACATACCTGAGAGTTGACACAACATCTTGAACAATGTATCTGTGTAGCCCATTAGAATTCCCAAACATATGATCAGAGATGAACCTTGACCTGATGCATGCATAAATATGGCAGGAAACCAGAACGGAAATTAGAAAATGCAAAAATTCTTTTCCACGATGTTAACATAATGCAGACAGGCGAAGGTGGCAACAATAAGAACCAAATGTAATCTTCAGAAAATTATCGAGATTATATCAAGCATTCACATGATATGGATTTTTTTCTGTTAATTTCAGGGAAATTTGGAGAGATTAAAATGATAATAAAAATAATAAATACTATTGCATAAATCTCCTCCAAATATTACCTGTGACTGGCTGCATAAATTGAATATGGAAGTGAGTAACAAGCAACCACTACAGCTTCCTTACGCAGCTTTACTAAGGATGGAACAACATGACACAGCACCTGTGGATCAAGTTTTGAAAATTAGCAAACAAATGAAAGTGAAGCATGGTACAGCAGAAAAGAAATAGTGGATGCTTTGCCAAAGCATTCTTCTATCAAGAGACCGGGAGAGAGAGAAACAGCAAAAGATTTAGAGAAAGGACCATCCAACTAAAGAAGCATTGCACAGATTTTAACATTATATACTAGATCTGTGGAAAGTAAAGAAAAATATGAAACATAAATCACTAGTGGTAGAAGGATAATTCTCTCTCTTGACTAAAAAAATTCACATGGCTACTCTATCAAAATCTTAAAACCTAATGATCAAGCAAACTTAGCTTCTAACCAATAAGTTATGTTTTCATCTCTTCCTTCCAATGAAAAAAACTTTTCAATCATCCAAGAGTAAAATGAAAAACTGCAGAACACAATAAAATTTAAAACCAATGCCATTCCATTTGGTTCATATTTGCCCAATCCAAAACAAGTCTTATTTAACAGTCACACGTTGCTTAAATGTAACCTTCACTTGACCTTCTGAGTGAAACTTGCAGGTTGCATAAAACATTAAATCCCATGCTCAACCTTCAAAAAAGTCCTCACAGCTAGCTTAAATACACAAATCATACCCCTAAGGCCAGAGCCTTGTGTCCATGAAAGAATCACGTAATAATGCGCTAAAGGAAAAAGCTTCTAAAGCATTACCTAACTACACAATTTACACATATTCCTGAAGATCGGTCACGCTACAATCCAAAAGGCAAACTGTTGGTCCCGAAAGACACTCAAGAGGGGGGGTGAATTGGGTGTCTTGAAATTTTTTGGCCAAATTTCTAAACAAACAGAATTGTATGCAAGTGCAGATTTCTAACGACTTTTCTAACAGATAATGTAAAAAATGCAAGATAACAATAATGATAGATTTTGCAAGTTCTTTTTAACCTTCAAATATATTTCTGAAAGAGTATATTAAATTTGTTAGCAGTGGCTCAGAAATTCGTTTTACAGAATTTTGAATAAAACAAATTTCCAGAATGAAAAACAGAATTGTAGAAGATAGAAGATAGAGCAGAAAAGTAAAGCACACAGAATTTATAGTGGTTCGGCCAACCTGCCTACCTCCACTCCTCAAGAATCACTCTTGAGCTTTTCTCTCCACTCTTAACTCTTTTAAAGGCAAGAGTTCAAGCCAATATACAATCCTATGTATATCTACCCACAATATTTTTCCCAAGTAAAATATTGAAACACTTACTAGAATTTCACTTAGGTTCTAGCCAACCCAAACTCACAATCTTTCACAATAGAAATTCCTCACTAATTAATTACAACAAAAGCTATAATCAATTGAGGATGATATATAAAGATGAAGTGCAAGATGAAAAGTGAGATTTAAAACAAGTAGGCTTTCTCTTAAGAGTTAGAAAATCTTTCCAATATTTTCTCTCTAACATTCTAAATGATCTCACAACACATATTTATACCCAAAAACATGGTTTGAAGTGAGAAAATAGAAAACTAGTCGTTTATGAACGTTAGAAAACGGAACAGACAAATCTGTCCCTTACTAGCCGTTTTATTACCGTTATTTTGTCTTTTAGCGCAAGGCAGATTTTCGATCAGAAATTTGTTCAGATTTCTAATCTAATTTCTAATGTAAAATTCTGACAGACCAATTTCTAAAGCATTTTCTGAAAGAAACCAGTTTTAACTAAAAACGAGATTTATGACTTAAAATCATTTTTATGCAATTTTAAAACTTAGAATATGTATGTATGAATGTCAATTTGATCCTCAAATTGATCTTACATTTTTATAACTTAATTTTCCTTAGACTAAAATATTCTTTAACTTTGATCTTCAAGAATCCATTCTTTAATCTTCATTTTTGATAATTTCATCAGAAGCATAAGTAGAAATGCCTGCAAAACATGCTTAGAACATATTTCTTAATAGAGTTTATATAAGGTTTGATTATCATCAAAACTTGGATATGGCCTTGGGCCAACAATCTCCCCTTTTTTGATGATGACAAAACCTTAATAAACTCCACTTAGAAGTCTATATAGGTTAGTGTAAAAACTCCCCCTGAATATATGCATGGGGTATTTACAGAAAAAATAAAATCTGTAAAGTAAGTGTAAATCCATGTAAAACTTCAGATTTTATCAAAATATAAGCATGCCAATGAATTCTGTAAAAATTTAACTTGATTTTTTTTTATAAGAAATATTTTTAAAGAAATCAAGCATCACAATAAATTAAATAACATTAATGCAACAACAAATTAAATTTCCGATAAATAATTAATTTTTCATCAACAAGGAAATTTTTAGAATTCATTCCAAAATATCATATAACCATATAGCAAATCATTTAGCCATTTTTCTCCATTTTTCTCCAAAGATTTATCCATTTTCTTCATTATTCTCCCCCTTTGTAATTATCATTATTCATCAACGTTTCTCCATTATTCTCCCCCTTTTTGTCATCAATCAAAAAGGAAAGAGATAACATAATATGCACAAGAGATTTAAATAAACCCAAACAAATGTAAATTTCATAAAAAAATTACGCCACAAAATAATCATCCAAAAATATACCAACAAAAATTCAAAGAGAAAAACCTATCAATCTTTGATTTTTGCTGTGACGTGATTAGCCGAAGGAGATCGACGAGGATGATGCTTGGCAACCGTTTTTTTTTTTTTATCCATTTGCAGTAACAATTCGGATTAAGAAGGAATAAAAGAAAAAAATAAGGGAGGCTGAGTTCTTTGAAGAAACGACGATTTGGATTTTAGAAGAAGACAAAGTATTTAACCCAAGTAATTGAAAGTAGGATTTTAAAAGATAAAAAGCAAAAAATGAATGGCACGTTTTTTCAAGAGAAGAAATAAACTTTGTATGAAGAAAACACAAAGACTTGTTATTTTAACAAGTTTGAAAGCAAGTTTACGTAAAGTGTGTGAAGTGTGAAAGAAGAAATTTGTAAAAGACAAAATGTGTAAAGTGAAAAGCACATATTTTAAGGTTAAAATGTTAACTTGTTAGAATAAACAAAGATTGCAATTTTCAAAGTCAAAAAGTTAACTTTCTAAAAGTAAGGCACAATTTTTAAAGATTTAACTTTTTAAAAGTAACACAATTTTCAAAGACAACTCACTTTTACTTATTTTCTTTAACCAAATTCACACGTTTTCATATGTTGTAAAAAAGTGACTTTTGGTTTTCTTTTATAATAACACAAGATAAAATTGAAAAGGCTTACAAACCTTTTTAAAGTAAAAAGGAAGACTAACATTCAAATTTGCTTTTGTTACGTGAAAAGCAAAAAAATTCCTTTCTTTTCCTTTTTTTTTTTTAACGTGAAAAATTTTTCTTCCTTTTTTTTTTTTTTTTTGAAAAGCAAACTTTAAAATTATTATTATTATTTTATTTTTTAAGGAAAGAGAATAGTTTTCTTTTAGCCACTTAAAATATGAAAATCACAACTTTCAAAGACAAAAATCTCATTTGCAAGTGAATCAAGTTTTATACAAAAGTGAATTTGTCTCTTGTGAATTTTTCATTAAACAAATGGTTTGTTGAAAAATCTTTGACTTGAGATTTGCAAAAAGTGGCACACGTTTTTTAGGTGGTAAAAGCAACTTTTTGAATTTTAAATTCAAAGTTAAAATAATCAAAGAACTTGTTTGACCATTAAAAAATTATTAAACTTGGGAACTTGCAATTTTGCAATTACCCAACAAGTGAACCACAAATAAAATGAAATGTCAAGGTTGTCCCTATACAATTTTAAAACAACACACATCATTCTTAGGGGTAACAAAGACAATTTGCATAAATCTTAATTTTTTCTTCATCTTTTCAACTTCAACACGCAAACATCCCTTCAAAATTAACTTCAATCAAACCAAAGATGAAAAAACACCTCTCAAAGAATTAAAATTTTCTCTTTGAAATTTACAGAGGACGCACCTGTTTTAGAGAGAAAAATTAATGCTCATTTCAATTCTTCTTTTTTTTTTGCTAACAAGGTTTGTCTTTCTTCTTCTTCTTCTTCTTCTTCTTTGTTGTGGCCTTGAGCCAACAATTCAAGTTTTCTTACTCATCCAATTTTCTTTTAAACTTCTCACAAGATTCACGCATTGCTCTTCTTATCAATTTTTTTTTAAATACTAGATACTTGTGACATATTCAATCTTTCAGCAATTTTATTGATTGCACAACTTGCTGTTCTACCTGAATTTTTTTGTTACGTTTTCTTTCGATTTTTTTTTAATGCATAAAAACTTGTATGACGTAATTTTCTTGTAAAAATATTTAGATCTTTACCCTTATATAATATATTTTTTCATTTTAACATCTTCTACACTTTTCTATTATCACAAAAACTGACAAAATTAATTTCAGATTTTTAGTTTAGAAAACTTATCTTTGTCTCACGTCATATGCCTAGAGTAGCCACTATATATATATATACCTTCTTTCTGTTTTGGCACTCTTGAGGCAAATCTGCAAAGAAATAAAGTTTTTCTAGGTACCCAACTTTTCTTGGGTCCTTCATGGTTAGTTACAATATTTGCAGAATTTTTAACAACCCATTTATATTTGGTAGAATTAGCATTCTTCTTATAATAACAGAATTTCGAAATATGTCCTTTTCTACAGCAATAAAAGCATGTAGTAGAAGTGCTAATTACCATTTTATCAGATGAGTATTTCTGATACCTTTTCTGGGTGTATTTTCTGTTATAATTTTTTGATGTACTTGTATGAGAATTATGAGCAGATTTTGCATTCAGATTTTCAACAAAATTCTCATTACACACACAAACATGTTTTTCTTTTTCATTGCATTTTTCTTGTAAAGCAATAAATTTACCTTCCAAAATAGAATATTCATTTTTCATTTTAATTTCTGTTTCTTTTGCATTTTCTTGTTCCACAAGTAATTCATCATAATTTTTCTTTACCTCAATATAAGTCTTTTTAAGCATAAGATATTTATGATGCAAATCTTCAAAGCATTCAAGCATTTTTTCATATTCATTTCCATTTTCATTTGAGTCAGAATTAGAATCAGAATCACTTACCTCAGAATTTTCTGAATCATTTTCAGGTGAACTTCTGTCATCAGCATCTGAGTTAGAATTTTGATCTTCACGATCAGAAATTGCCATCAGACCAATATCATCAGAATTTGCAGATTTTGCTTCACTTGTGCTTGAATCTTCAGTGTCGCTCCATGTAGCTTTCATAGCTTTCTTTCTAAACTTTTTCTTCTTTCTTTTTAGATTGGGACAATTAGGTTTGATGTGACCGGGTTTGTTGCATTCATAGCAAATTACATCACCAGAATTTGATGAATTTTCTGCTTTGTGATGAGAGAATTTCTGATGTTGCTTTCTGTACGATTTTTTCCCATTTCTGTACAGCTTTTTGAACTTCTTTGTAATCAAGGCCATCTCATCATCACCTGTAGAATAATCACTTCCAAATTCTGCTTTGAGAGCAACAGCTTTCAATTTTCTATCTTTTTTTTTCTGCATCTTGAGACTTAATGTAAAGTTCATGAGAAATAAGAGATCCGCAAATATTATCAAAATTTAAAGTGCTAAGATCCTTATCTAACAGAATTGATGCTTTTGCTTCCCATCTAGGTGTGAGACCTCTAACAAGCTTAGCAATTTTATTATGTTCATCAAGTTTTTTACCAAGGGCTTTAATTTCATTAGTTAATTTAACGTACCTATTGATTACCTCAGAAATTGACTCTTCTGACTTCATTTTGAATGCTTCATAATCTACCATAAGAACATAAAGTCTAGTGTCTTTAACTTGATTTGTTCCTTCATATGTTGCTTGAAGCTTATCCCAGATTTCTTTAGCTGTATCACATCCAGAAACTCTGTTGAATTCATTAGTGTGCAATGAACAGAAAAGTATACTCATTGCTTTAGAATTTAGCTGCACTTCTCTCTTTTCAGCTTCTGTAAATTCTTTTCTGGTCTTTAGAACAGTAGCAGTTTCTGATGCTCCTGCTTTATCAGAAATCTTTCGTGGATGCTCATATCCATCTTCAATAATATCCCAACAATCCATATTTTAAGATTGAATAAAATGTCTCATGACAACCTTCCAGAAAGGATAGTTTTCACCACTAAACATAGGAGGACGATGGACAGAATGTCCCTCTTTAAATGGAGTAGAAATTTGAGAACTTCTTGATTCGGCCATTTTTAGGATCACTCAAGGTGGTTAAACCTTAGGGAATAGAGAACCGCTCTGATACCAAATGTTGGTCCCCGAAAGACACTCAAGAGGGGGGGTGAATTGGGTGTCTTGAAATTTTTTGGCCAAATTTCTAAACAAACAGAATTGTATGTAAGTGCAGATTTCTAACGACTTTTCTAACAGATAATGTAAAAAATGCAAGATAACAATAATGATAGATTTTGCAAGTTCTTTTTAACCTTCAAATATATTTCTGAAAGAGTATATTAAATTTGTTAGCAGTGGCTCAGAAATTCGTTTTACAGAATTTTGAATAAAATAAATTTCCAGAATGAAAAACAGAATTGTAGAAGATAGAAGATAGAGCAGAAAAGTAAAGCACACAGAATTTATAGTGGTTCGGCCAACCTGCCTACCTCCACTCCTCAAGAATCACTCTTGAGCTTTTCTCTCCACTCTTAACTCTTTTAAGGGCAAGAGTTCAAGCCAATATACAATCCTATGTATATCTACCCACAATATTTTTCCCAAGTAAAATATTAAAACACTTACTAGAATTTCACTTAGGTTCTAGCCAACCCAAACTCACAATCTTTCACAATAGAAATTCCTCACTAATTAATTACAACAAAAGCTATAATCAATTGAGGATGATATATAAAGATGAAGTGCAAGATGGAAAGTGAGATTTAAAACAAGTAGGCTTTCTCTTAAGAGTTAGAAAATCTTTCCAATATTTTCTCTCTAACATTCTAAATGATCTCACAACACATATTTATACCCAAAAACATGGTTTGAAGTGAGAAAATAGAAAACTAGTCGTTTATGAACGTTAGAAAACGGAACAGACAAATCTGTCCCTTACTAGCCGTTTTATTACCGTTATTTTGTCTTTTAGCGCAAGGCAGATTTTCGATCAGAAATTCGTTCAGATTTCTAATCTAATTTCTAATGTAAAATTCTGACAGACCAATTTCTAAAGCATTTTCTGAAAGAAATCAGTTTTAACTAAAAACGAGATTTATGACGGTATAATACTGAGATATAATACTTTAATTTACTATTAACAATATATAAAAAATCTCACAAAAAAAAACTATTTTTATTAGTAATGAGATAATGAAGCTATTCACTGGTGCAGGTATGTTCGAGCCAGTGATTTCTATAACAAAAACTGAACTTACAGATCTTAAAAACTAATCTTCACCGTCCAAAATTAACAACAAAGAGTTTCGAACGTACTCAGCAAAAATCAGGCAAATCTAACGGCAAATGATTTTAAGTCTTGGATTGATAAAATAGAAATTAAATATATATATATATATATATATATATATATTAGAAAATTTATTGATTTAGAAAATTTTATATTACTTTTTATAAATATTTATTTTTTCATCTTGAACACGCAAATATATAATAATCGTAACAATTAGTTTATTATTATTATTAAAAATATAAATTTTCTAAATAAATAACTTTAGATTTTGGTATAATTGATAAAAAAATTATTATCAACTTATAAAATAATTTCTAATTTTCTGTTACAAAATAAAATATTCATTTCATATGGCCTATATTAAAATTACAATAAGATGTGAGCCTATTACCTATATGTAAAATGCAACCAGGATTGATACCATGACAATGCAACTAAATCTCATACCACAACCCACAAATTATAATTAAGACTTATGGTGGTAAGAAACAAGTTCATGCTACTAAAAGAAGATAGATATGCTTGTAATGAAGACAGAAAGAAAGGAAATTGTCTTATCCTATTCACTTCAGAATACAGGTATTGCACACAAATTAATAGATTATAGAAGGAAATAGCAAATCAAATCTCCTCTACGATCAATTCACCATTTCCTTCTCTATAAAGTATAATTCCTGTTTTCTTTCCCTTCTTCTAAAGTTTTCTAAACCAAACTCACAGACCTTAAAAACTAATCTTCACCATTCAAAATTAACAACAAGGAGTTTCAAACGTACACACCAAAAATTAGGTCGATCTAACGGCAAATGATTTGTCGATCGTTTTCACATACAAAATTGGTCATTATGTAAATTATCCAGAAAATAGCCTTTTTTTGCAACAAAAACTGAACTTACAGATCTTAAAAACTAATCTTCACCGTCCAAAATTAACAACAAGGAGTTTCAAATGTACTCACCAAATATTAGGCCGATCTAACGGCAAATGATATTTCGATCGTCTTCACATACAAAATTGATCATTATATAAAAAATTCAAAAAACAACATCTTTTTTGCAAAAAGAATTGAACTTACAGATCTTAAAACCTAATCTTCACCGTTCAAAATTAACAACAAGGAGTTTTGAACGTACTCACCAAAAATAAGGCCAATCTAACGGCAAATGATTTTCCAATTGTCTTCGTATATAAAACTGTTCATTAAGTAAAAATCCAAAAATAACCTCTTTTTTGCAACAAAAACCAAACTCACAGACCTTAAAAACTAATTTTCACCGTCCAAAATTAACAACAAGAAGTTTTGAACGTACTCACCAAAAATTAGGCCGATCTAACGGCAAATGATTTTTCGATCGTCTTCACATACAAAATTGGTCATTACTTAAAAAATCCAGAAATAACCTTTTTTTTACAACAAAAACCGAACTCACAGACCTTAAAAACTAATCTTCACCATTCAAAATTAACAAGGAGTTTCGAACATACTCACCAAAAATCAAGCCGATCTAACGTCAAATGATTTTTCGATCGTTTTCGTATACAAAATTGGTCATTACGTAAAAAATCCAAAAAATAGCCTCTTTTTTGCAATAAAAATTGAAATTAAAGACCTTAAAAACTAATCTTTACCGTTCAAAATTTACAACAAGAAGTTTCAAACGTACTCATCAAAAATCAGGCTGATCTAACGGCAAATACTTAACCGTTGAATCTAACGGCAAATATATATATATATTAGAAAATTTATTCATTTAGAAAAATAATAGAAATTAAATTAGAAAATTTATTCATTTTGACTTGTATGAGTTTAAGTCTTGGATTGAACTCTATTGTCTTATTCAACTAAATAATAAATTAAGCTTAAAATCATATACGTATTAAATTGAAACGGTGGAGAGATGTGAGGGAATAGAAAATGTTATTTTTATATGTAGGGCATATTTTTGATAAATATATATGTTAAATTTTTTAAATTAAGCTTAAAATCATATACGTATTATTGTTATATGTAGGGCATATTTTTAATGCCCCTACCAAATTTCATCATTTTATCCTTGTATTCAAGGATAATTTTATAAATATATATGTTAAATTTTTTAATAATTTAAAATTTGCTCAAAATTTTAACAAAATAAAAATAAATTATAAATTTTTCATAATCATTTTAAATGAAATAATAAACTTTATATTATTATTATATAAATATTTATATTTATTATTTTTCATAATATGACTATATAATACTTATAACAATTACTTTATTATTATTATTATTAAAATATAATTTTTTAAATAAATAAGTTTATATTTGGGGATAATTGATAAAAAAATCAATAGAATTCCTAATAATTTAATATTTTATTTAAATTTTATAAAATAAAAATTAATTACAAATTTTTGTATTATTATTTTAAATGAGATAATAAATTTTATATTACCATTTTATAAATATTGACTTTTATTAATTTTCATAATGTGATAATATAATAATTATGGCAAGTAGTTTATTATTATCAAAAATATAAATTTACTAAATAAATAATTTAAATTTTGAAATAATTGATAAAAAATTATTACCAAATTATAATATAATTTACAAATTTTGGTTTCAAAATAAAATAACAATTTCATATGATCTATATCAAAAATACATGAAATAGTAAAAACTATTTTTTATTTTATTTGCGACGGATTAGCGACAACTTAGGTTCGTCGCTAAATCGTCGCAAAAAGTGGCGGTTTTTTCCCTCCAAAATTAGCGACTAAAATATTCGTCGCTAAATTTTCTAGTACTAATTTTCAAAGTAAAAAATTAGCGACGGTAATTTCGTCGCAAAACACGGCGCATAATTTTTCCGCCAATAATTAGCGACTGTTTTTTAATTTCATTGCTATTTCATCGCAAAAAATGAAAAATAACCTTCCCACAATGGAATTGTAAAACAGTCGCTAATCCGTCGCTAAATTTGCGACAAAAATATGGCCGTCGCTAATTTTAGTAGCTAATTGACAGTTTTTTTGTAGTGATAAATCATTCGTAATTGCATCATGAGAGTGGTAAGTAAATAGCCGGCCCTTCCTATTGATATTATTATACTGAGATTAAAAATCAATTTAATTTTGAGGTGTCGTATCAAAAGTCATGGTACGGGAAAATGCAAGCCTTAAAGAACTTGTTTGGAAAGTATATTGAGTCATATGAGAAATTATCTGTTTTTTTATATGCCACTACAAGAAAAAGGGGTATTAGTGACCAAAATTAATGAAGGTAAAAAATTTCGGTCACTGAATGTATAATAATAAGGACCGGATTTTTTTCCCTTCATTCACTCTCATTTTTTTAACACTAAATAGTGAAGGTAAAAATTTACGGTCCCTAAAACTAAAATATCCGATCGCTAATTATAAAGCTAGGAGCGGGAGCATATCCCGCTTTTTTTTGGCCCTTTTAGAGCCTCTCTTGTAAAAGCATTTAAAATAATTTGTTGAAAAGAAACCCTAACTCTCCACTAGCAGAAAATGCCATTGCATTTCCTCTGCTCTGCGATGAAGTTCTGCATCCTCGTCCATCCTCTGTCGATCGGTTTCGTGCGGTTCCCTCTAAAACTAAGCAACTCTACATCAAAACGACAGATTATTTCAAAAAAGCCGTAAAATTCTACCAATATAAATCTTATTTGCATCGTTGCGATCTATTTCTTAGCAAACTAACAGAGTCGCGCCAAAACTGACTCCAAATGGTGGATTCGGTACCAGCTCCTCCAAGATCTGCCACAGACCTTTTCTCGGACCCACTTGACTCCCACCCGTTCTGGTTCAAACTTAATCTCTTCCTTTCACCAACCTTCGACTCCGAGTCCTATATTTCGGAGCTTCAAACCGTCATTCCCTTTGACACTCTTTGTTCGGACCTTTAGGCTCACCTTTTGTCCCTTAACCACGAACTTATCGACCTTACCACGAATATGCAGATTTTGTTAACCTCAGTACCCAACTCGTCGATGTGAATCCTGCCGTGGTGCACATGTGTGCACTGTTGCTAGAGCTCCAGGAAAAGATTGATGGGTTTAGAGGAAGCGTGGAGGGGTCTCTTATAGTTTTGAGGAATGGATTGCTATTGAGATCTAAAGCGGCTTCTATTAGAGGTATCATTGAGCTGTTATTGGATACATTTCATGTTGTCTCTAAGGTACGAGTTTCGAATCAAAATTGAATTTTGATACCTCATTCTAAAATTGAAGTCTTTTATGAAATTTGGATGTTAGATACCACAAATCTACCAGATCTTCATAGCTTTTGGACTGTAGAAGAAATTTTAAAATTCCATACTGCTCCTGGTTGTTCTCTTGGGGCTTTACCTACTATTCTTCTTCCAGGGGTTCTTTTTATGTCCTCTACCTTGAATTTTAACTAGCCTTTGCAGTTCTGCCAATGCTAAATTGGTAACATCTGTTGGAATTCATGTCTGAACAACGTTTAAGTCAATTTTGATATTGTATTTCCTTGTAAAACTTGTCAGGGTATTCTTCATTCATTTGTTGTGAACACGTTGCTGCAACTATTGTTTTCGGCTTATGATAAGCCATGCCCTATTGAGAGCACCATTATGCATAATAATTAAGTTTTCCCTTGTTGAACCACTTATAGATTTTAGTTCTGCCAACTAAACTATTTGTTTCAAAATGCTACTAAAATAAAATGACTTATTATATCTTCTTAATTACTTGAGATATGTAAAGATTGTTTGTTCTTATTAAAAGTTGTCCTTCATCTGCAGTGCAACTGTTTTTGGCGTTACAACTGAGTCCATGTAGCTTTCATTTAACTCCCAAGGGAAAAGCGTGCCCACCATACTCTTGATGATGCAAAGACAACTATATGCCCAACGAGGCTTGCAGGTATTTGTCTCATCCTTGTGTCCCATGTGTACCAGCTGAAGTGAATGTGAACATTTTTTTATAAATACTAAACTAAAAGCATATCAAATCCACATTTCACAGTATAATCAGGAAAACAATAAAATGATTTTTTCCAAGGCTTCCAAAGTGATAACAATGGCAGTTTTTATGACCATCCTACTCTTATTCTCCTCTCAACTGTCCGCAGCAAAGCCATCATCTTACCATCTAATTAGACAACAGGATATTGAGATTCAAACTTTTGATTTTCTATTAAAATTTTCTTTTTTGTTGTGAAAAAGTATATGTGTGAAGCAATTTAAATATCAATTTCTCATGGTTTGTTTGATAATTAAGTGCGAAGTTTGTATACGTATAGACTCAATATTAATGCTTTAAAATTGTTTATATTTGTTCAACTTTCTGTGGCTTCTTCTATGTACAATTACAGTGGGGAGGACACAAACAACTTCTTGCAATTTATAGTTAAAACTTTGTTCCCATCATTATGTTTATAATGCATGTGTTATTTTGATTGCAAAAGTTAAAAGAAAATACAATTTTAAAGAAATTCTCATAATACTGTAGGATCCAACTAATCAAAACTCAATTTTTATCAAGCATATAGTGCTCAGATTGTAATTTTAGTACATTAATTTTCCATGAACAGGTGAAGGCTGACAAATTTACAAAGGGATGTTACCAGCATAATAACAGCTCACCATGAAGAAACTGTTGTGATCCTACGAGCTCTGATAGCCTAGATGACATGTTTCTCAAGGATTTGAATCCATGTTTAAACACCCTATTATGCCTAGATCAATTTAACAGCACAGATGATTTTTCTTAGGTTATTTTTCATCAGAACAACAACTAGAATTTGCATTTCTGCTTCTCAGGTGATTTTTCTTATTATAATCCCATCAAAATCAATTTAACATCACAGATGTTTGTAATTCTCAGTACCATATCAATAACTGATGGTATCCTTTTCTTTGCCCCATGTTTGTGATTAGGGACCACTTTTAAAGCGATGCAAAAATAACTGGTGATATGACTTACCTAGCCAGTCTTCTTGTCTTGCTCCTCAAGATCCATACAATTAAATTATGCGCTGGTACTTCTCCCTTCTCTATATTTTTGTTTATTTACTTTTAATTTTTTTTTTGAAACGTACTTTGAAATGAAATTTTGATGTTCAGAAATAGCATATTTGAATTCTTTTTCCTACCCTGTGTGGAGTTCTGATCAATTTATATGGAATTGTTTTAGTGTTATGTCTTTTTAGATGGTTAACTTGATTTTTTAACATTAGCTATGAGAAATGTACGAGGGCATCGTTTGTAAAATACGATGAACAAACAGTTGTGCTTGAATGTTATCTTCGTTATGAACTTAGTATCCAATTATATGAAGTCTGTGCAAGTATCTAAATGTGTTGACAAACTTCAATTCCTCATGCAAAATACGAAGCAAATTCTTATGTCCCTATTTTCTTCCAGGCCAAGCTATACAGGGTCAGTAAGGCATTTGATAAAGCAAAATCTTTGTATTTGGATACCATCTTCGGTAGACTAATTATCTCTCCCTGACTTGAACCTCTGCCCTCACTTAAAGAGGTTCATTAATTAATTAATTAATTCTCTTTTTGTCTCTCTTATTTTTTAACGTGTTATTACTATTTTTAATAGATTTTTATGATTTTATTAATTATAAAACCACATATATCATGTCTTAGGATTATTTAATTATAAGAATTTGGTTGCCAAATTGAATTTGTTACATTGTTGAGTTTTATATTGTGATAATTTTAATCAGTAATATAGCTTTGTTGGGAAACAGGAATTAGAAAGTATGACAAAAAATAGAGTCATCTTTCTCATTATCTATCCTTGATTTTCTACTCATCATAAACTGTCAGGTGAAAAAAACATAAAGAATTCTTTCAATTGTTTCATCAGTTATTTTACTCAGAGAAAGAAGAGAAATTTTTGTTTTTGTTAGTTTTGATCCTTCTCCTTTATATAACTGCTCTTTAATTAATTGTTTGATGAATAATGACTCTTATGCCAAAGACAATGAGAGGTATTATTTTCAAAATCACAATTTTTGGTTCTCTTGATGTCTACTTGGTTATTTTAATAAAGTTTTTGGTGATTGAATAGTTGTGAAGGATAGAGATGAGAAATTCTTAAGAAGAGCAATTGAAGAAGCATATATAGGAGTTGAAACTAGGCATGGAGCTCTATTTAGAGTAATGATTGCGAGATATTTTCTTAAGATTATTTTTTTATAAGAATTTGGTTGCCAAATTGAATTTGTTACATCTATTTTTAGGTTGATTGTTTGGTGGTGTTGGTATTTAAATGACATACTTGAGAATTGAAAAACTAAATTGATTTCTTAATTTTATTGTAGGATAAATTTGAGAACGATGATATGAATTTTCATCGTGAACATATTTTGGAATGGATGAATGAGTTGTGGAACAAATGGAGGGGAAATCTGTATGCTAAATATGTTTGTGGTAAGCCAATGCATGAGGCTCTTAGAAATGCACCTAAGACGGTAGATAAAAAGCAATGATTGTCCTTGGTGGTGGGGTTAAGGCAAAGGACTTAAAAGGCAGTAGCTCATCTAAATGTGAATTGTTATCTGCACTACAAGAAACCCGACAAGAAAATCAGACATTGAAGGATAGCTTATCTGCAGTGGAATCTCAAGTGAATGAACTTAGACAATTAAGAGAATTTTTGGTAGCTCAACAATCGAATGTCCAGCCACCATCAACACTTTTTCACCAATTTTCTGTAGGATTTAGCAAATAGGAAGGCAGCTGTGGGCCCCGGTCTTCAGACCCCTTTACTCTGTTTTGGTTTTGTACTGTTGTACTCTGTCTGATTTAGTTCTAAATAATAGTATTCAACTTCTCTAAGATTTATATAATTTGATGCTAATTGCCAGTGATTTATGGATTATATACTTGCAGTGATAATTTTCAAAAATCACATGGCTAAATGTAACAATTAGATTGTTCAAAAGGTAATTTTTTTTTATGTATATAATTCCTTAGAACTAATTTATGTCATTGTATCTTGCAACCCTTATCATATATGCTGACTTTTTGAAGTGCATATAATTACACTTGGTGGAATTACAATTTTTTTGAGGTTGATATGCTGACTTTTTGAAGTGTATATAGGTACACTTGATGGAATTAGAATTTTTTTGAGGTCTATTCTTAAATCACTTGTAGTTTCAATCAATTATTTATAGCATATCTATATATTTTCTAATATAATAATTTTTATTTATTTATATTTTTTGCAATTTTTAGTATGAACAAAATAGTGAAGTACAAAATTTGTCTGTGAAGACTTGAAGAAACATTAAAATATTTGCTAGATAGAGATCTAGAAATATTTTTGTTTTTTTTTGGAAGGGGCTGTATAAACAATACATATCTTTTTTGAATGCTAATTCTATATTTGTAATGAATTACAAATTATCTATAAAAGTATGGTATTATTTATTATGTATTCATTTATTGTATGTTTCAAAATACAAGGTAAAAATATGGTCTAATTATTCTTAGGGACCATATTAATTTGTGATCTTTATTATGCTCTCAGCAATTGATGAGAATTTAGGTCCTTAATACTTTTCAGGAACAGTTTTTTTGTCATCAAAAGTTTTAAAGACCGATTAATAAACTCTTTAAGGACCAAATTTTTGGTCCTAATAACGTGGTTAGCCCGTTGGCATACTTCATTAAGGACAAAAAAATCAGTCCCTATTATATTTTAGGGACCAGTTTTTGGTCGGTCCTTATAATTTTTAACGACCGTAGTACACATTTTAAGGACCATGTTTTTGGTCATCAATAACTTGATTGGCTACCTAGCATATATTATTAAGGAAGGAAAGTCCGGTCTTTAATTCTTTTTAGGGACCATTACTTGTTGATCGCTAAATCTTTTTAGGGACAATATACTATTTGGTCGTTAAATATTATTAGGGACCGGATTGTAGTCGGTCGCTAAAACTTTTAACGACCGGTTGAAAACCAATCTTTTTTGGTCATTAGCAGCGGAACCTATAGCGACCGGATGACGACCGGATTTTTTGGTCCCTATTGAGTTTTAGGGACCGGATTGCTACTTTTAGCGACCGGATTTACCCTTCTTATAGGCCTTTTTCCTTATAATGTGCTTTGCAATGTTACAACCCTGGTACTGTTTATTAGTTTGTGCTTACTGAAACTAAGGGCCCAACTGTTAAGCAATTTAAAAAGGTATTTTGGAGTTTTAAACCCGCCATAGATGGGTTGGTGCATTGTAAACCGATATCGTGTATTGATGGAACATTCCTAACGAAAAAATTTCAGTAGACACTTATGATAGCTAGATCTTCCAATGGTAACAATATGTTATTTTCACCATGCCTCTTCTACTTCTTCATGTTTGCCTGAATTCTTCATAAGGTGTGGAAAGTGATGGAATTTGTACAAGATGTGGAACGGGTTGTCGTGAGTAATCAATTGAGGTCCTGTCAATTGCTCCCACTGCACCTAAAATGGATTTTGATGTTAAACGAATATCTCCACCTTGACTTGATGATGACAATGCCATATCATCATGGAAAATCCTTTCAGCACCATCAGCATGCAAACATTTAATTTAAATATTTAAAATATGTCACCATACATAAAAAAATCATGTAATTTTTTTTCTTTTTCAATGATTCAATAATCATATCACAACTTCATAAGCAGCTTCCGTACGACTTATCCATCATCTCGTTTTTTGGATATACCATTGCATATATTGCGACCTTAAATGCAATTGTAATGTGATTAGAGGTGTACTGACAACACAATTTTGTCGATGATCCCACTCAAAAATGAAAGTGGCAAATTTATTTTCCCAATCTCATTCAATGTGCCCTCTCAAATTGATAGTATGCAAATTATCATCAATCAATGGTTTATCAAGAATAGGTTGATCCATTCCAAATTGCCGAATGCAATGATCTGGGTGGTGCCACTCTATGATATTGAAATATATCTAAGGCACAATTGATCTCCAAATACGGTGTCCATTTGTATAAAAATTTGGTAGCTGATGCATCACACCACTATATTGCTCTCACTCCATCTAATTAAACAAGAAAAATTACCAATATTATCGCAAACTAAATTATATTTAAAATTTAACGTGAAAGATAAATACTTGTTTCATTAAAAAAATATAAGTATTCACGTACAATTACCTGATCATCGTGTTATCTGTCTAAATCGACTCGATAATTATTCACATTTCTATTATTATTCCTTCTCATATCGATAGGGTTATCGCCGCCTGAAACACAATATTAGCTTTATTACGATTAATTTGGAATTAAAAACTAACAATAAATATGTAATTCATATTAATTAAATAAAATATATTTGTATCCATATGGCTTTCTTCAATCTAACGCAACTCCATAAATAAAACGAGGTCGAAATAAGGTGAGTTTTTCCCATGCCCACATTTGTAATAATTGATGATATCCACTTAATCCTTGAGCACTTGGACGCATAGCACGGCATAGCTCCCTATATAGTCATGCCAATACAGCGAAACCCCAACTGTAATTTCCTACCTCATCTAAAAGCTGTAGTAGGGGAAGCCACATCAAATGGATAACATTATTTGAGGCTGAAGGACACGGCAACCCGCCAATACAGCGCAAAATCCATGCACGGGTGAAGCATTGGATGTCATACTCAGTGGCATTTTTGGTAAATGATTAAAAGTTCTCGATAACTATGTTATTTTAATTGAATTTCCTCTTGTATCATCTTTGGGAGGTATTTGTTCTAAAAGTTGTTGACACATAATAGGCCAATTATAATTCAAATGACCTATTATCGCACGCCTATTGATGGATAAACCTGTCAATATCTCGATGTCTTGCAACGTAATTGTTGCTTCACCAACTGATAAGTGAAAAGTGTGTGTTTTTAGCCTCCACCTTTTCACATGGGCAGTCATCAAATTGGCATTGACTGCATTACCCCAATTTGAGATACTCCATAAAATTATGTTAATCTTAAATACGGTATGATTCTATCATCGATGTTTTGGTAGTAAGCTTCCAAACTACCTTTCTAGGCAAATAATACATCATGTCTAACCTGTATATATATAAAAAAATCACACAAATGTGTGTGTCTATCTATTTTTGTATATACATTGACACATACATATAAATAAAAAATTAATTGAACAATAAAAATATAATTACAATGTTCGCCCAAACCGTATCTACTCAATACTTTCCTTTTAACGTCAGCAGATTATCTACGTATAGTCCTGGATTAATGTATGGCTGATTCGAAAACTGATCAATTTTTAATAACCTAAATTTAAATAAAATAACAAATGTTTATCCAATATCAAATAAATAATTCAAAATAACTATTATATGTTCATAAAAAATTAAAATTTAAAACTTAAAACTTACCTAATTTTCTTCAAGATATTAAATAATCGAATAAAATAAACCTATAATTGTACACTAATATATTCAATAATTATTTTCAATTAATCTAACAAAATAAACATACAATTTTACAACATATACAAATATTATTTCCAATTATTATTTTAAATTTCTTACAACAATAACAATTATGGTAATATGACTTATCAAATAAATAAATTATTTCAATAATACATATATATAATTTTTTTTTTAAATACCTTAATTGATGAATTCTTTTTTCCAACCAACCAACAACAAGTTTTAGAATAAATTTCGCAAAATATACCTACAATTTTACAACAATATATACAAATATTATTTTCAATTATTATTTTAAAAATCTTACAACAATAAAAATTAAAATAAATAACTTATCAAATAAATTAATTAATTTAATAATACATATATATAATTTTTTTTACCTACATTAATTGATGAATTTTTTTTTTCCAACCAACAAACAACAAGCTTTAGAATAAATTTTACAAAATTAACCTACAATTTTACAACAATATATACAAATATTATTTTCAATTATTATCTAAAATTTCTATTATAATTACAATTAAAACACCTAACTTATCAAACAAATAAAATATTTCTATTAAAGGTGTGCACTACTTCTTTACATACCTCAACTAGTGATCCTTTGATGGAGAAGATAACATCTAAAATGTTGGAGATAAGCTAAAATGTTGGAGATGAAGTTGGATGAAGGCAACGAAATATATGAAATGTTGAAGATGAAGATAGAAGAATAAGTGAAGTGAAGGAGATTGAAATCGAAACCCTTATACCCCATTACTATTCACCCGTGAGGAAGTAAGGCTGAAAGGCTGCTTGGGTGTCGAGGATCAACCTGATCCCGCAACTGCTCCCTACGGGATCAGAGGCTGAACCCGCAGGTGGCAACTACGGGATCAGCCTGATCCTTATAGCCCTCGTTCGCCCCGCCCCCGATGCAGATAACTCTTCGGTACACGTGTATGTATCTGATCCTGTAGTCCCCTCTTATGGGATTGAATTACTACTGAATTGAATTTGACCACACCAAGCCCATAAATAGTCATAAAAATACTCTAGTTTTATAAATACTTTTCCAAAATGCATTATCTATATAAAAGTCCCAATGTTGTCTGCGTTTTTTGTCTTTTTTATCTTGTGCTCTTCTTAAGGCTAGTTTTGCTTTAGTTGTTTAACTTTGACAAAACTCATTTATAAATTTCTAAACTTTTAATTTTTTTTATATTCAATCATTTATAAAACAAATTCTTAATCAAATCATTATCCTTTAATACTAGTAACATGCAATACATCATTAATAAAACTAACATCCACATATGTCAATAAAAGTTAAAATTAGGTGCATCATTTTTTTTATAAAAGGATCCAATATAACAAATTGTAAAAATTTAAGGACCCAATGTAAATAGTTTTAAAAGTTTAAAAATTCAATAAAAATAAATTTTGATATCATAATGCGCTATTAATGGCAATTGATATATACGCGCTAAAATGATATGCATGTTACTATAATATCTGATACCATAGACTACAAGAAGAAATATGCACTTCTATGTTTAGATACTATAAACTCCTAGATAAACTTAGAATTGGATTAGAAAAAGGATTAGATATCACCATACAGAAGTTTCACTTTCCTTTCATAAACAATAACGACTCCACCTGAAAGTCAAATGTTCATTCTATAAAAGGGTTGAAGAGAACTATTTCTAATGAAAAATCACGGGTGGTGAAATATCCATGAGAATTTCGAAAAGCCTTAACGCCATTGGTACAGAGGGATTCAAAATCTCTTCACTGTAAACCAAGAACATAAACATTCAGCTCTTTGAGTATACTGTTAAAAATTCAAACAGAATTTTGAAAGAAGAGTAGAAAATAGCGAACAGAGTAATTACCAGATTTTGATGATATTTAGCTTGTCTAGCTTCTTTTGGTTTGTTTTAGCCTTCATAGTATCAGCCATCCTTCACAAGGGAACACAAAGAAAAGAGATTCACATTCGGTACAATAATTTGAAAATATACAGGTAAAACAGAGAGCAGATTTTCAAATACATCAATTTCAACAGAATTACAAAAACAGTGTTTTCGATTTGATAGTAGTAAGATTATAGATAAAATATTCAAAAGGTTCTTTAGAACAAAGAAGCAAATCTGAAGGATTGAATGAGTGAAATCTCGGGAAGTTTTGCATACTTCACATATGTTATAAACTCTCCTCGTGTGGAAGATTCAAGAGGGAGGAACTTGAATCCTGGATCAAGTCTGCCAAAGCAGAGCAACAGACCGGAAGGGTTGGAATCGAAGATTTTTCGGCGAAGAGTATGGGCGTGATAAAATTGGGGATTTGAAATCAAAGATAACCGTTGTTTTGATACGCACTTCAATTTGAGTAGCGGCTTTGCAGGTACTCGGAGCAAAATCTCGATGAGAAGATCCCCATTTTTGACAATTATCACGACAGAATTAGATGTTTCGGTTTTCATTCTAGGCTAGGTGAAGAAACATGATTTTCGTAAAAATGATGGATAATATAAAATTGAAATTGTAAAATTAAAAAAGATATTGTTGAAATGTGAAAATGTACAAATGAAAGAAAAAATAAGCTACATGCAATCCTTGAAGACAAAATAAAAAAAGTGGGTAAATAATATAATTTTCTCTAGTTTAATTCCCATAAAATTTTTCGGTATTGCTACGATGCGCACGAGCATGCGATATGCTCGCATGCACCAAATAGAAATTCTTCATATATTGATGAAATGACACCAGAGAGATATAACTGAAATTTTTCGAAAAAAAAAATCAATTATTCAGGTCAATCCATTAGGGTCAATTTTGGATTACAAATTCAATGAAGTTTGATCTTTAATTTTTCGGGTTGATTGGATCCACAGGTCTTGATTCAAAATTGATGGATCTATCTGTAAGTATTTAAATGCAATTTAGTTATTAAAGTTTAAATTTTCATCCCAGCTCCAAATAAATAAATAAATAAATATTATATATATATATATATATATATATATATATATATATATATATATATATATATATATATATATATATATATATATATATATATATATATATATATATATATATTCTGGTGCGTGAGGTTAGTGTGGCATAGCAACAAATAAAAAATAATAGTTTCCATTTTTATGAGATCAATTAAACAGAGAGACATCATTGAGAGGTTTGTGGGCTTTCAATGTAGCCAATTGCCAGGGCAGTTCTCCTGTCCAATTCATGCTTTTTCCTTTTTCTATATATATATATTCAAAATCAAAGAAAATAAGACACAGTGCCCATACATGCACATCTCAGTTAAATGAATGCATGTAATTTAATGATTTAAATGAACGCATATTAAATTACTATTTAAATTTAATATTTTTTTCGTTTTTTTTTATATATAATTTTTAAATAAAATTTAAATTTTATTTATTTTTTTTTTTAAATTTTAATATAATATAATTTTCTTTTTTAATAAAAATTATTTTATTTAAAATTAATTAAATTTGATAATTTAGTTAAAATTACGTAATTTAATACTAAATTTAGATTTAATTAATATTTTTAATTATACAAAAAAAATAAAAATATCAGATAAAAAAAATGAAGATGGTACCTTTTAGGTGGTTGTAATTTGAGTTTTCTCAATATTTAGTGAAGAAATTAACAACAACTGATGTATACATTGTACCATTGGGATTTTTCTTCACCCCAATGATTTCAAGATTGAAAGCGCATTTGAGTTCAGGGTGTGTAACATGGGCCTTTGTAAAACGCAGTCCTGTAGTACGTATGAAACGCTCATTCTTGGGGAGGTTTTCTTGTAAATGCTGGTCCCACAAATGTAGCTTTGATGACCATCCTTTTCCATTGCTTGGCTGCGAGAGATGTTTGATGAAAACAAATAATACCATGCAGTTTTCAGCTTATTCTTCCATTGGTTCCCTATCATGATAGGCTAAGAGTAATCTAAATCTCCATAGTTAGAAGGGGAAAGGTTACGGACTTCCGTGCCAACACGAAAATACAATAACTATTTTGACAATAAAAATTTAACCATTTTGATTTTCTTTTTTTCAATTAAAAAGCCACTACATCATTACTTTCACTAGTAAGTATCACCACAGGCACCACACTTCGATTTCTAGTGATCAAATAGAAATGTAACACGATTAAAGTTACTTTTAATTTAGAAGCTAGACAAGCTAAATATCATCAAAATCTGGTAATTACTCTGTTCGCTATTTTCTACTCTTCTTTCAAAATTCTGTTTGAATTTTTAACAGTATACTCAAAGAGCTGAATGTTTATGTTCTTGGTTTACAGTGAAGAGATTTTGAATCCCTCTGTACCAATGGCGTTAAGGCTTTTCGAAATTCTCATGGATATTTCACCACCCGTGATTTTTCATTAGAAATAGTTCTCTTCAACCCTTTTATAGAATGAACATTTGACTTTCAGGTGGAGTCGTTATTGTTTATGAAAGGAAAGTGAAACTTCTGTATGGTGATATCTAATCCTTTTTCTAATCCAATTCTAAGTTTATCTAGGAGTTTATAGTATCTAAACATAGAAGTGCATATTTCTTCTTGTAGTCTATGGTATCAGATAATTTTTTGATTATCATTTTAGCATATTAACTTACTAATGATAGAAAACAATTTATATTTAAATTTTTTTATAGAAAGGAAATACTTTAATTATATATCCACAAAAGCGCATGAGTTACAGATGTGCTGACATGGCAAAAAAACAATAATATGATGGCATGTGTCATGGTGACATTTTTAAATTTATTGACGAAAACTTTCATCGATTTTCCATCGGTAACTTTGATTAATTAAAAAAAATCTCCTGCTAATCCTGCATTGCTAAAAACATATGAAAGCAAACCACAAACCACCTATTTGGTCCTTGATATCCTAAGTGCCACTCCTTGTTCTCCTTTTGACCCTACTTTATGTGGAGCTATGTGTTGTACTTTGTTTTTATAAGCCAATATTATCATTGAATATGGGAAAATACAAATAGAGCAAGGAATGCCTAGGAAACAGAGTAGTAAACAACACTTCTGATAGATACAAGACTTGGGACACAAAGCAACAAACTGCTCAAAGTCAAAGAATCATAAATGATTGAGTTAGAAGGGACAATATACCCTTCACATTTAGTAACAAATTTCATTGTCCTCACTAATTTTCATTTCTATTCTGCATTTTTTTTAATGGATGATGAACGAGAACTTCTATAATGAAATTAGACCGTATGAACAATGGCAGGCCAGTAGATGCTTATTTGGTGCAATTAAGAAAAAAATACTATATGCTATATGCTTTTTCATTCCTATATTCTAAACTTCTATAATTTTCATTCCTACAGATTTTTCTCAATACTATATGCTTTACCGGATTAGAAGTTTAGATGTAAAAATAAAGAAAAAATAAAGCAATGCAATTAAGCTAAAAGAGAATTAGAAAATATGCCAAAAACTACAAGAATAATACAGAGAAAAGTGGATAATAAAAAAAAGGTGAATTTGAGATGTACCCAACACGAAAAATGCCGAGGAGTGCATGTAATTCTTCAAATACAATTATAGTAGTACAAGAGAACCAAAAGAAAAGTGACAATGGCAATGATAATAACAAAAACTGGGGCATTAAGCAGCAATCCCTCCAACTTCTGGGCAGTAGAATCGGATGGGTTCTCCAGATAAACAAAGTTGGCGGAGGCAGCTTCTGAAAAAGGGTTAGATTGGGAGAGGGAATAGACAATAAAGACCACAAAAAGCATAAAGATTGAGACTGGGGACATAACAACAATTATCTCTATCCCTGTGCATCCCAAAGTGATTAACTACATTGTTAGTTTGACCTTATTTTCGGAATTTTGTCGAGCAATTTGGGCGGGATTAAGGCATGTAGTGAGAGTGAGATCGAGATCGAGAGAAAAAGCTAGATTGAGAGTGAGATTGAAGGAGAGAGGGGCGAGATTGAGACATAGAGAGAGTGCGATCGACTAAGGAGAAGATGATGACTGTTGGTTATTGGTGGAGAAGGACAAGAATAAGAGGCTTTGGGGGAGAAAAAGGTTTTTGAGGATTTCTACAATTTGTTTACTATTGGGGGACAAGAAGGTTGAATGCTAGGAGGTTAACGCTCTGCTAGCAGCGGGTACTACACGCATTTTGCCAGGTCAAATTTTCTATTTATTTGTTATATAATATACAAATTTAGGTATTTATTTGGTCATAATTAAAGTTTAAGTGTTAAAATGAACTTTTAGAATAAGTTCAAGTGGCTGGAGATGAATTTACCCAAAAAAAATTAAAAAGTTCGTAGGCTTAAAAATGAATTTCACCTTTTATGTACAGTTATTCGTGGTGGATTTTGACAACCGTATAGAATATTTTTATTGGTAATATTTTGAGTAATTTGCATTTATAGTCTTTTTTTTTTTTAACTTTTAACCTTATATCTATTATATATTTTTGAATTTCAATTTATTACCTAAAACTTATTGAATTTCATATTATCTCCTTAAGAAAATCAGTGACATTGATTGTTATAGGGTTATGGTATGCAAAACCAGTCCGAACAACAAACAAGAATTGCACATAATTTGGTATACTTAATTCATATTTTCAATTTTCGATTTAAGCTATTTTGTTTTTCATGTTGGAGTCTGGGTTTCAATTATTGATATACAAAACTATTCAATTCTTCAACTTTTAACATGTTAGTGTTAAAAGAAAACAATATCTTATAAACATATAAAGAAAATATGAAGATATTTAAACAGAAAATCCAATTTAATATATCGAATTGTGTACGGTTGGTGTTGATTTTATGTTTCAGTTTTGCTTTGCAGAATACTACCGACAACCCCTGTTGCTAAGGTATTTTTCAATTAGGTAATATGAAGTTTATTAGACCAATTTTTATTGAGAAACTAAAATTGAAAAATATTAGATGGCAAATTACTTAATAACGTTAGGATGTTGTGTGGTCGTCAAGTCAAAACAATTGGCATCAAGGACTTTCAGGGGTGTGCAAAAACCGACACGACCCGAACCGACATATTCGGGTGAGATTAATCGGATTGTTAAAGTCGATTCAGTTATAGGTATGGAAGTTAATTGATTTCGGGTCGAGTGAAATCCGACTAACCCGAACAACCCGAATTGTTAATATATAAATAAAAAATTATAATTTCTCTACAATATTAATTAATATATAATATATATTTAATGTAATTTTGAAATTGTTAGTTTGTTGTATTTTTAAAATATTTTTATGGTATTTAATATTATTTATTTGTATTAATTTAAAATTTTAATTTAAATATATAAATTAAAAAATTAATTTTGGGTTAATCGGTTGTTTGGGTTGGAGCCCGAAAAATCGGATTGTTCGGGTAGAAATCCGATATATATATATATATATATGATAGGGTCGGATGAGGAAAATATATAAATTTCGGATTTTAGGTTAATCGGGTTCACCCGAATTCGACCGATGCATACCGCTAAGGACTTTTAACTTTTTAGAGAGAGAATTTTAAATGAAGATAATTTTGGATTACTTACGGATGTTGAAAGAAATAGTAGATATGAAGTTGAATGATAAATGGTGATGGGTGCAAATTTCCTCATTCTTTGAGTATCGTTTTGTTTGTTTGTTTATTTTTTTTTCTAATTAGGGTTTTTTTTTAAAATAAAAAAAAATGATGTTACGTTGGTTTTTTGTGGGTCAAAAATCGGCACAAGGTGTGTCTCCTAGATCCAAATTTCTGATAGAAACCGATATATCTTGTGTCGGTTTTTGACACTATTCTATTAGTGAACTTTGCAATCTACACTGACTAAAATCGATACAGTTTGTATAGTTTTTTGACACACCAAAAATCAAAATAAGTTTACTGTACCATCATTTTTAAATTTTTTTTTTTTAAAAACCAATTTTAAAAAAATCCCTTGAATATCAATATCAATTGTGTGTATAATTTTACGGTTTTATTTGCCGATCCTCATTTATAGTATAGAAAATAGTTTGGCAGATCGTTAAAAAAGAATTAGTAATTTCATAATTAGATAATATAAATGTTTAATAGTAGTATTTCGGGTCAATTTCACCCATGGTCACTGAACTTAGACCATATTACCCAAAAGTAACTGACTTATTTTTTCTAACATAAATGTCACTGAACTTAGTACCTTTTTTCATAAAAGTCATGTTCACCGGTTTCCGGCGACGATCTTGGCCGGAATGCTGACGTGGCATGCCACGTCAGCAGTCCTTTACCGGAATGATGACGTGGCACGCCACGTCATCCGCCACGTCAGCAACCCTTGCCGAAATGATGACGTGGCACGCCACGTCATCCGCCACGTCACGTGAAGATGCCACGTCAGCCGCCATGTCACCTGTTGAAATAAACAAATGAGAAAATGACACATGTCAACCCATTTGCCTTAACCAAATCCAAATTGGGTCATCCATCCAAATTGGGTCTTGCTAAGGTAATGGGCCTCCAACCTTATAAACCCATGCCACTCCCTTTCTCTTTCCAATGTGGGATATGGGAAGTTTGAGAACATGATATTTTCATGGTTTTTCTAGCTTTTTTAACCATTGAATCCATCACATTTTCATAATTTTTTTTGCTTTAACCATTTCTAATTCTTTCATGGGATGTGTATGTGATGGTTAAAGCCAAAAAAACCATGAAAATGTGATGGATTCAATGGTTAAAAAAGTAAGAAAAACCATGAAAAAATAAAAATCTTCTCAAACTTTATTTTTTCATGGTTTTTCTTGCTTTCTTAACCATTGAATCCATCACATTTTCATGGTTTTTTTGGCTTTAACCATCACATACACATCCCATGAAAGAATTAGAAATGGTTAAAGCAAAAAAATTATGAAAATGTGATGGATTCAATGGTTAAAAAAGCTAGAAAAACCATGAAAATATCATGTTCTCAAACTTCCCATATCCCACATTGGAAAGAGAAAGGGAGTGGCATGGGTTTATAAGGTTGGAGGCCCATTACCTTAGCAAGACCCAATTTGGATGGATGACCCAATTTGGATTTGGTTAAGGCAAATGGGTTGACATGTGTCATTTTCTCATTTGTTTATTTCAACAGGTGACATGGCGGCTGACGTGGCATCTTCACGTGACGTGGCGGATGACGTGGCGTGCCACGTCATCATTTCGGCAAGGGTTGCTGACGTGGCGGATGACGTGGCGTGCCACGTCATCATTCCGGTAAAGGACTGCTGACGTGGCATGCCACGTCAGCATTCCGGCCAAGATCGTCGCCGGAAACCGGTGAACATGACTTTTATGAAAAAAGGTACTAAGTTCAGTGACATTTATGTTAGAAAAAATAAGTCAGTTACTTTTGGGTAATATGGCCTAAGTTCAGTGACCATGGGTGAAATTGACCCTAGTATTTCTAAACTTGTCAAGTCTAAATGGTTTTACTATTAAATTCTGTCCCTTAACGTATTTGCTATAAAATTAGTTACTAACTAATTACATATATCAAAATTGACAATTAACTAATTCCATTTATTGATTTTAATTTTTTATGAAATCAAATTTAATGCATCATTTTTTTTATTATTATTATTATCATTAAAGATTGCCAAATTCTTTGCTTTATATACATTTTGATCATAGCATACGTCAGTGCATTACCATCCACGCATATTAATAATTACTTTATTATTTTTAACTAAATTTATATAGATTATAATACTTTATTTAGATCGAATTTAAAAGGTGTGTGATAAAATGCACCAGCGTTCAATTTGCATAGTATTATTAATCATTCAAGCCGAATTGACATATTATACAGGTAAAATTTTTTTAATATTAATTTTTTTTCATTCATAATATTCAAAATCAAAATTTTATCAAAAAAATAAATATCAAAATAAATGAATAAATCAATATTGGTAATTTGCGTAGTATTGTAATGATTAAAAAAAATCCAACTTGAACCGTCCTTTTCAGTTTTCACATCATAACAAAAAAAAAAAAGGCACTGTAACCCAGCTGTCCCTCACGTTAGGCCCTTCTTTGGCCCACAGCTGGGATGGGCCCTAAATTGCGATTGTGGAATTGCCAACTCAGAATTATTTTATTTTTATATCAGAAAATAATATTTTACCTTAATATAACTTTCCCCTTTTACACGCCACACGGCACCCAGCACACGATTATGAATCCTATAATCCATCCAGCGGAGTTAATTACATACGTGATTATCGAATTTGTACGATTATAATCAAATAATGATAATAAAATAATTTATAATATAAAATTATCAATTTTTTTTGTTTTAATTGAAGTTAAAAAATTTAAAAATTAAATTTTTATATCACTAAAATAATAATTAAATACTTTGCTTATAATTATTACATTATTTTAAGATCAATAATTTTTATAAATTAAATTATCAGATAAAAAAAATTTTACGTCATTATATAAATATGAAAAAAATAACGTGTACAGAAAATAAAAAAAAATCAAAGTAACGAATTATGACCTATTTATAGAGTTAATTGGTGTTAAAATAATATGACAATCATATGTAATTTGCTTAATTGTCACTTTAATGACATAAAAAAATAATTTTTATATCATTTTTACTTTAATTGAAACAAAATAAACTTTTAATAATTTTTTTATTATAAATTATTTTATTATAATCATTTGGTTATAAGTTTAAAAGTTCGATGATCACGGACGTAATTAACCTCCTTCTAGTGGCTCAAACCTTCAGAGAATTTTCATTAAATAATCAGGTGGCAAAAGAGTCATGTAGGATCTTTGATCTTAGAATATAAACTAGGATATATTTTTCCTCCTTAAGTTTATAATTTTTTTTACGGAACTTAAAATTTAATTAATAAAATAAAAATTACATCTTACCTATTATAAATAAACTTACAAAATTTTAAAATACACAATATGGTCTAAACTAATGAAATTAGTTGAATGCATCTAATATCTATAATTTTTTTTAACTAAAATAATAAATAACGATAACATACCATTTAATCCATCAATTATCTATACAAAAGCTCGCGAATCACTTTTCATGCAGAAATAATATATTCCATTTAAAATACATAAAAACTTAAATTCAGAAAAATAATAACATCCAAATTGAGGAGACAAATTTGCATGACAAATAAGATATGAGCAAACACAGAACTAAATTTGAAATCAAAACTTACATATATCAATTTATTCAAATAAAAAAAATCAAAATAACACAAAATTAAGAATAATGAATAAATATCACAAATTCATATTTATATCGATTTGAAAATTATTATAGAAAGGTTAGAAAAAAAATGAAAAAAACACATATAAAATTCAAAATACAAAATTAACATTGATAGACCAAAAAGAGAAACGGGGATACAATTTATAAATAAACTGGCAGAAACTTTAAACTTTAATGAAAAGAGAAATGATTTTAAATTTAGAGAGAAAAGCAGTAGAATTTTGAGAGTGGGGTTTTAATAGAATTGAATAATAAGTATACTCTAATGTCGTCCATCATATGAAATGAAATTTATTGATTAAATACTTCTATCTATTAATATTTTAGAATTGGAAATTTATCACATTTGTTACAATGAACTAGATCGATTTTTAATTTGATGCACAATAATAATGTAAAGAACTAGTATTGCAATAATATTGCTTAAATATTGCATGGTTAAAAATTTATTTTTAGATTTTTAAAATTTTTTATATTGAATTATTTTATAAAAAAATTATGGATTAAATCTATATACTTTAATACGAAATAATATACAGTCTCTTATAAATAGCATGTTAGCGCTTATATTTCAATCGTTGTTAATGGCGTGTCATATTGGCAAATTTATCATTGATTACGTTTCTGAATTTTTAATTTTTTTTATTGGATTCCTAAGCAAATGTTTATATTATATATTTTTAAAAATAATTCACTTTTAATGGTAGTTGAAATATATATACGTTAACTTTATCAATAAAAAAACTGTGCATTAGTAAACAAATTTTTATAAAGAAAACCAATATAAAAATTTTAAAATTTATGTAACTTGAAAATAAATTTTGCCAAAATTACATATAATGGATTCGTGAATGCAAAAAATTACGTCTCCTTCACAGCTTGGGCATTTGGCAGGGATCTATATAAAATTAGAAACACACACATATATATTGATTGACATTTGACATTTGACATTTGGCACATTAACGATGAATAAATTTGATCAGTAAAAATAATTAATAAGAAATAAAAAAATCGCAAAAATGAAATTATTTATTTAATGCGTGCTTAGCACCTTTGCTAAGGTGGAATAATTGGTTTATTTTGGGAATTACATATCATTGTTTAGTTTTGATTTTTGTGGATCATTTACATAGTTATTTTCATAATCTAACTCACTATTTACTAGGGGTGTGCAAAAACCGACCCGAATCGATAAATTCAGGTTGGGTTAATCGGATTGTTAGGATCGGGTCAGTTATTGATATGAATGTTGATCGGATTTCGGATCGGGTGAAATCCGACTAACCCGAACAACCCGATTTTTTTAATATATAAATAAAAAATTATAATTTTTCTACATTATTAATTAATATATAATATATATTTAATGTAATTTTGAAATTGTTAGTTTATTATATTTTTAAAATATTTTTATGGTATTTAATATTATTTATTTGTATTAATTTAGGATTTTAATTTAAATATGTAAATTAAAAAAATTAATTTCGGATTAATCGGATTGTTCGGGTCGAAGCTTGAAAAATATCGGATTGTTCGGATATGGATCCGATATTTATGTAGGATCGAATCAAATGAAAAAAATATATAAATTTTGAATTAATCGAATTTAAATCGGGTTCATTCGAACCCAATCGATGCACACTCCTACTATTTACCACAACCCTGAAGATTCTAAATTAAATTGAAAGCAACTTCCGACCGACAGAAGTTTTAATTATTCATGTCTAATTTTCAGTCCGATGTTGAGAATACTCCTCTTAATTAAAAAAGGAGGTTGCAATTAATAAATCGATACGAACAGAAAAAAAAAAAAAAAGAGAGAGAGAGAGAGAAACTAACATCACCGACACTTTAAAATAAAAGTTTAATTAATTTCCTCGAATTTTCTCAGAAAAAAAAAAAAAAAAGATGCAGGTGATGATGGCGGGAGGAACGGGAACCCATTCCCACCTCAAAGTCAATTCCTTTAATTTATTTGTTTTTATTTTATATAACTTAACGGCCTCTTAGGTCCCGTTCCGCTGTTAACGGCCCTACACCGCCATTCCTAGACTCACTGTCACTGGCTAGTAAAGTGACCACTTGGGTTGGGTCTCTCTCTAAAAATAGAAAAACCAAATTGCACTCTGAGATCTGATTGGTTTTTCCCATTCTCTTTACGCTCTCTCGGGTTCTCTGTCTTTTGCCCGTTTTTCCTTCTCATTATAGAACTTACCGTATTTCTCAGATCCCCTTACTGCAAATCCAGCCTTCTGTTCCTTCCTCATTCAATCGAACACCGTAAGCTTTCTTCTTCTCCTTCTTTTTTTGAATCCTTGTTTGAAATTCGTTATTTGCTCGATCTGATTGGATTCCCATCTGGGTTCTGATTCGATTGAGTTCTTAATTTCAATTGTATTCGTTTTTCTTTCTTTTGGTTTTGCCTGCTAAATGGGTCTATTTTATTAGTTCTTAATTTGTTTTCAGTGCAAATTAGTAGCTTTGTTTCAGATCTGCTAGTTTTTGTTTGTTTTAAGTTGCTTAGGAAACTTTCATTTTGTTAGTTTACTTTTCCTTTAATTGATTTAGCTTACTGCTTCCAGTAGTGCACCAATTGTATAACTAAATGTTGCTTTTGGATCAATCCATTTCATTTTTTGCTTGCTTTCGATTCACTGCGTACATTGTTAGTTTTTCATAATTATCATGCTTTTGTACTCGCCAATATTGTTGTATTGTGAACTTTTAGTCTGCGGTTTTTGACTGTGTACACGGATCTAAATCTCAAAGCAGGAGCTTGCAACTTGCTGTTGAGCTATAATATTTTTATTTTGTCCTCTAGACCAGTGGCAATCAATGGGAATATTTAACTTTTTGCTAAAGACTATTGCTTTCTTGATGGCTGATCTTAGAATTTAAATTTATTCCACCAAATTGCTGTTATCTGAACTGGTCAGACTTGAAATGGGTTGGGTCAGATTTGTTAAATGTCCAAATGGTTTTGTTGGTAGGATATATTTGCTATTTCGTTGACTCGATGATTATCTTTTTGTTGTTTGTTGGTTTATATGCACTAGTAAACGTATGTCATCTTTGGATAGTGACATATGAGAAGATTCATTCCAAAGTTTTTGATTTAAAAATAGGAAGTAATTGATCTGTTCTTATGCCTACCTGCTTAACTAATTACGGAGATTTTACTTTTGCTGATAGTCTCTTGCTGCCTTTCCCCTTCTAACAGGTGGATTGGTCAGTCACCGTTGTTTATAGCTGATAAATGCCCAAGTGAATCTCTGTTGCCTTTTTTTTCTTCTCAAAATTAGAGGCTTTTGCCTATCATATACGCTGGATTGTTTTGGACTATGAGGGGAAAGATCTTGATATTGTAGTATTTAAGTGGAGTGGAAAGATCTGTTCAAATATATTTAAAATTTGGTAAACGATGAGGGGAAGGCCTGATGGGAGCCAAAAGAAGCGTCTGATCACTTCTGTCTGTGTAGTGGCAATCTTTCTTGGATTTATATACTTTTACTATGGATCCATTTTTGGCTCTGAAGGCCGTGGTGCATCAGCTATAGAATATGGGAGTAAGTCCTTGAGAAAACTTGGATCATCTTATTTGGGAGGGGATGATGATTCTGATGGAAAACAGGATGATACCAAATTTGGGCAGGAAGATGGAGATGATAGCATACCAAAGAGCTTCCCTGTAAGGCTTTTTACTGCTAATTTGGTTTTTGGCATCCCCAGATTTCCCACTTCCTTTTGATTTTGATAGCTCATTTCTTCTTTTTATATTTCTGTTTCCCTGTTAATTCATTTTTCTTATCCTGATTTGAAGGTTTGTGATGATCGGCATTCAGAACTTATCCCCTGCTTAGACAGGAATCTTATATATCAGTTGAGGCTTAAGCTGGATCTCTCTGTGATGGAGCACTATGAACGTCATTGCCCTCCTGCAGAAAGGCGTTACAATTGTTTGATTCCTCCTCCACCAGGGTACAAGGTATATATGTCAGAATGGTGTTATAATCTTTTTCTTTTTATAACTGTTTTACCTTCTCATAGTTGGTATTTATCAACTTATGCTTTCCATGTCATTATTCAGGTGCCAATTAAGTGGCCAAAGAGTAGAGATGAAGTATGGAAGGTAAACATTCCCCATACTCACCTTGCACACGAGAAATCTGATCAGAACTGGATGGTTGTTAAAGGTGACAAGATTATGTTCCCTGGGGGAGGCACACATTTTCACTATGGAGCTGATAAATATATTGCTTCAATTGCAAATGTAAGGAATTGATTCTTGCTAATCCATGCTTAGGAGAAACAAACAGATCGTGACTTCTTGATTTTCAATTCCTATCCTGAACAATTCTCAGTCCATATTATTTATTCCTGTACTGTATTTTGATTTGTTTGCTTTTTTTTTTTCCTAATTCTTATATCCATTGCTTGTACTCATGGCTGGAGCAATAATTTAATTTCTCATTCTCTGGGCAGATGTTAAACTTCTCCAACAATAATTTGAACAATGAAGGAAGGTTAAGAACAGTTCTGGATGTTGGCTGTGGTGTTGCTAGCTTTGGTGCTTATCTTCTGTCATCTGATATAATTGCAATGTCCTTGGCACCTAATGATGTGCATCAAAATCAAATCCAGTTTGCTCTGGAAAGAGGAATTCCTGCATATCTTGGTGTTCTAGGAACAAAGAGACTCCCTTACCCAAGCAGATCT
Organism: Excoecaria agallocha; assembly: GCA_037975025.1. Taxonomy (NCBI): domain Eukaryota; kingdom Viridiplantae; phylum Streptophyta; class Magnoliopsida; order Malpighiales; family Euphorbiaceae; genus Excoecaria; species Excoecaria agallocha. The sequence goes on along the minus strand of CM075808.1, from coordinate 105,265,320 downwards.
TTTGAGCTTGCCCATTGTTCACGCTGTAGAATAGATTGGCTGCAAAGAGATGGTATTCTTCTTCTTGAGCTTGATCGTTTACTGAGACCAGGAGGCTATTTTGCCTACTCCTCTCCTGAAGCTTATGCACAGGATGAAGAAGATCTCAGGATCTGGAGAGAGATGAGTGCCCTTGTTGGAAGGATGTGTTGGAGAATAGCTGCAAAGAGGAATCAAACTGTCATTTGGCAAAAACCTCTGACAAATGATTGTTACATGGAAAGAGAACCTGGCACACAACCTCCGCTCTGTAGATCTGATGATGATCCAGATGCAGCGTGGGGTGTGCCAATGGAAGCTTGCATTACACCTTATTCTGAGCGTAAGTTTTTGTTCTCTTGTGTCCCTTTTGTAATATTCTTTTTCTTTTCCTGAAAGTCTGTTTTCTGATAATGGTTAAAATATCTAGTTTCTTTTTATTCAAACAATGTTTTTCAATTCTTTTGGGAAATTTGTCGTGCAGCAAGATCTATGCCTTGTTTACTTAGATTACTTGCCTTTTGGTTTGATTATCATATACACAAATGCTTTAGGGATGCACAAAATTTGATGCTTTGTTTGAGAAGTGCAAGTATATTATGCTTGTAAAGTCTTTTAACATCAATCTAGTCACCTCAAGTCTTTTTGCAATAATACGTGTGTGTCTGTGAGCTTCTGTTGCAAAATTATTTGTACACATATAAAGAAATCTTGTGCAACAGTGTGCATGCGTATGAGCTTGTGTTGTTGTTTTCTATTTATTTATATAGTTTTTTTAATTACCCTAAATGCTTGTCCTGTGTGGCATGAAGCCATTGTTTAACTAATTACAAATCTTTACTTTTCTATCAGGTGACCAGAGAGTGAAAGGTAGTGGTTTGGCTCCTTGGCCAGCTAGATTAACTTCTGCTCCTCTTCGACTTGCTGATTTTGGCTATTCAAATGACATGTTTGAGAAGGACACGGTAAATGGTGGATCCATACCAAACAAGTCTTAGATTTTTCTTTTTCTTTTTTCCCCTTCTAACGATTCCATTTGCTGGTTGGCTCGGTCACATCGACTTAATTTCAAAATCAACATGAGTAAGAACTAAGGTTTAGGTTTTTTTTTTTTTTTTTTTTTTTTTTGCGTATGTGGACCAGGAAATCTGGAGGCATAGAGTGGAGAGTTACTGGAATCTGTTGAGTCCGAAGATTCAATCAGACACCTTGAGGAACTTGATTGACATGAAAGCAAACTTGGGATCGTTTGCAGCTGCTCTTAGAGGCAAGGATGTGTGGGTGATGAATGTTGTCCCTGAAGACGGACCGAACACACTGAAGGTTATATATGATAGAGGCTTGATTGGCTCTGTTCACAACTGGTATGGAAATTAAATTACTTGAATTCATTAGAAAAAGTTTATCTCAAAGACCACAATATTGAGCTGACAAAATTTAATATTCTGAATTCTTTTGAGCTGTTCATTCTATGAACCTATTGAGATATTTTGTTCTCCCAAAGATCTCTGGTATTCTATTTCTCCAAGACTCCTGAGTCTTTGAGCCATGTTAAGTCACTCCTGTAAATTGGAAGTGCTGGGCAAAGAGATAATCCGTGATCTGCTTTTCAATCTCATGATGATTTTTCCAGTACCTTAAACTTTCTTCTGGAGACCTTTGATGGGATCTGAATTTTTTGACAGGTGCGAAGCCTTTTCAACGTATCCTCGAACTTATGATTTGCTACATGCTTGGACTGTCTTTTCTGATATTGAGAAGAAAGGCTGCAGTGCTGAAGATTTGCTTTTAGAGATGGATCGCATGCTTAGACCTAGTGGTTTTATAATTATACGTGACAAGCAAGCAGTGGTAGATTATGTAAAGAAATATTTAGTGGCATTACATTGGGAAGCTGTGGCAACATCTGATTCAAGTTCAGAATCAGAACAGGATGGAGATGAAATTGTGTTCATTGTCCAAAAGAAATTGTGGCTAACAAGTGAAAGCCTCAGAGATGCAAAGTAGCACAAAAAAGTACGTGCCTTTCTAAGCGCTTCAACAGATTAAGAAGGTTATTTCAGGCAAATGATGCAGTAAACAATTTCATTTTGTAGCATTAAGCAATATTTTCACATTGAAATTTTCCCCTTTTTCTTATAACGATTCAATTTGATAGCTACAAACTATCAGCAAATTTCAGAATCTATAGGCTATTATTATTCTTCTTCTTTTTTTTTTTTTTTTTTGAGTGCAATGAAAAGTACTTCAGCTATTGACTAATAATATAATCTCACGCAATGTGTAGCTGAAGCAGATAAAAACTGTGCTTCTAATTGTCTAATTATTTTATAAAGAGATATTTGCATTATCAAGTTGTGCTTTTATTTGCCTTTGAACCTATATTTTGATAGATTTGACAGTATAAATTTGGCAAAGATTATCACTTAGGTACTTGAACTTTTAACTTCTCTTTTTAATTTGTTCCTAAATTTTTATTTTGTTTTATTAGATTTTGATCTTTTTCACCCTAAAGTCCATTTATCAATAATGGATTGAATTGATGTTTAGAGACTAGAAAATAATAGAAGTCGGATTTTTCTATAGAAATTCGAAGATTGATGAGACAGAGTAATATTTGAGGATTAAAAAGAAGTTTTTTTTGTCTATGATTTTATCCTGGCACAACTTGCTTTTCTGAATTAGATGTTATGTTTCTGTTTTTAGTGCATTGCGGTAACACTATGCCCTACGAGAAAGCAGCATTTACCGACTCCTTTGTCGGGTATTTTTGTCTCTTTAAAGGAAAGAGGAAGAACAGTGCAAGCAAAGAGAGAAAACTGCTAACTATGGCATAAGGATGGAAATCCCCACCTTTGTTACCAACAAACAAACCTAATCATGCATTTGCTGCATGGTACGTTCAATAGCTTATGTACAAAAGAAAACTCAAAACCCATTAAAAAGAACACAATTCTGAAGCAGCTAGTGCATTATGTCTTCTCCTACATAATAGTCATTACCCCACGAAGTGGTCCTGCAATTCAAAGGGTCATCTGATTATTTCCTATTGTAAACCTATACCCGATTCAGTTCATTAAAAAACCAAGCACATGTAATGTAATGTTGTTGCTATATCTAATGCTGTCAAGTGGGCTTTCCCTTCCCTACCATTCCAAGCTTGTAATAAATAATAATTTCCACTGCCCATTTTGTTCCTTTAACACCAAATACCAGTTGCTCAGCCAACATCCTTTCATGTTATTCGACTCCAGTTGGGACCCCTTCTTTGCTTAAGCCCGAACCACAGAAATCTTGGTGGTTTTTTGGTTCTTTCTTTTTTGTTATCTTTCTTGTCTTAGTGTTGCAGTGATATTTGGTTTTTGTTGGTGACTGGCTGGCGGCTAGAGCAAGTAATATTTATTCATCTTTCTAGAGTCAGATTTTTACTTAGTCGTTTGCCGCCCTAGCAATATGAGAAAGGGAAACTGTCTTTTTACCTAATACTCACTTATCCCTATGCAATTATTCAAAAAATCAACTTGAATTCTTATGAATTGACTAATTCAAATTTATTTGACATAAATCGTATCTACCTCTAAACTCATACTAAATGATTTCAGTCTCGTTAATAAATACATAATTCATTATAATAATTTGGACAATTTTCATTTTATAAACTAATTTTTGGAATTAAATTTAAATTTATTTTTTCAATATGATATCATAATCACTAATTTTGTAATGTTCGATTCAAATTTTTCGTATATATTCAATTTTTGTCATATTAATTATTAAAATTGAATTGGATTCGAGTTCATTTTTTTCCAATTTCTTATATTGAGACACGCTATACCAAATCGACTGACCATAATTGAAAAAAATAGTTTATTTTTCACAAAAAAAATAAATAATTAGCTGGAATGGAAAAGTTCAAGTAAGTAACAGCTAGTAATTGAGAATTACAAAGGAGATATTGTAATTTGTAGAATTAATAGAAAGTGGGAAAGGTAATTAAGGGGAATGATGGATTAAAAGACAAGTGGGATAATTATGTTTGAAAAAACAAATAAAAAATGGGTAGAAATGAAAAATAAGTAATAAGAAATAATTGATGCATATCTGAAATGGCCTAATAAAAGATGGTCCCCATGTTGCCTTACTAATAAGGGAATTCCGACTCCACTCAATTTTGGCCTTTTGTCGTGGGGTCTAATTTTTTTTTTTGAAGACAAAGGGAGAATAGGACTTACTGTAGCAGAGACACGTTGCAGGCAATTGCTGTCGTGGGGTCTAATTTAATGCTCTATCTTCTCTACTTAATTCACCAAACCTTTTTTTTTTCTATTACTTCCTTTTAGCATAGGGAATTTATGAGATTTATTCACTCAACTTCACTATTTTTTTTCCTTAAACCAAATCAACATTTTAATTTAAAGTAAGTTTAGCCTTTTCTAATTGGCAAGATTTGATGATGCACTATCTCCAATATTAACAAAGATACATATATGTATTCATTAGATCTACCAAATAAATTAAACAAGAGTATCTATCCTTCTATTATATATATACACACACGTCGAGTTTTAAAAATAAAATATTTTTAAATATTTGTAAGAAAATAGTTCGTCCTGTTTGTAAATTTATTCAGTGTGAATTTAGGTTAATCCGGTTAGTAGGGGCATAGCCAAGAATGGAATTTAGTGGAGTCACAAATATATTAACAGGTTAATTTTTTATTGGTATCAATTATAAATAGGATCATTTAAAAATTTTCGTGGAGTCAATTTTGAAAAAAATAAGTTTATCAATGGTATTTTTAAAAAAAATTTAAATTGAGTGGGGTCAATTGATTCTCGTGGCTATGCCCCAGCCGGTTATTGGGCTTCTGATGCTATATATATATATATATATATATATATATATATATATATATATATATATATATATATATATATATATATATATATATATATATATATATATATATATATATATATATATATATATATATATTAGTGATGGAAATAAAAATGCATGAAAAATGGGTAGATAAGATAATAATTTTTGCATTGTTTTAATTAGAGTTTATTTTTATTATTTCAAAGTGAATTTAAATATAATGTAACTGTTAAACACAGAATTTAGTAGTTTTTTTTTTTTGAATAAAGATAAAATTTAGTTCCAATTAGGTGCTTTCAGATCTCAATTGCTAAAGACATAATTTGAAGAGCTGATGTCAGCATTTTCTCCTTAATTTACAATTCTCATGTACTGATTATTTTAGCCTAATTCATTCGCTGGAATCTATTGCCGGTACTAGGATATTATTAGTGTTTGTAAGGTTGGATTTTCTGATATAATTAAATCAATTTCAAATAATTAAAAATTAAAATTGAATTAAATTTTGATGCGAACTAAACCAATAAGTAAGATTTTCTTATATCATTTATTTAAACCAAAGGTATTATAACAATTTTGGAAATTTTATTAGTGCAAAATGACATCATTTCAATCATTTTACTTTTTTAAAAAATTAAACGGTTAATCAAATAGAACCAACAAATAAAGTTTACATATATTTTATTAATTGAAAATGAAAGAAAAATGGAGGTAGACTAACCTAATTAAAATCGAATCATACTCATTCCAATTTGACGTACTTGTAATTAACAAGAATTATAAAGAACTTGAGAAATTGATGATGTCACATACTTAGTATACTTATAATAAATTACGAAATTATCTTTTGATAATTCCATTAATACCGACTGTATTTCAACCAGTTACCAACCTAGCTAACCATTATTATCTCCTTTATAAGTATTTATAAACATATTACATTCCTATTAGGGTCTCAATTGGGACATCATAGATGATTAATTCCTTAAATGCTACACTCATATTGTTAATATTTTTTATAACTATTTAGTGTTCAAAGTTTACTGATTTAATTAATCTGAATTTATACCGAAATAGGTTTACGAAGGAGTGTAAAGCACTAATTTTTATATATTTAAAAATATTTCATTCATAAAATTCGAATATAAAATTCTTGCTGAAAGAGAAGAGACCCGTGCCATAATTACACCGTTAAATGTATATATTTGTAAAATACCATATGACCTCTTTAATAGGTATTCATATTTCGTTAAATTTTTTTTTTCCAAATTATGGCCAGGATCTCTTTATTGAAGCCCACACAATATATATATTTTTTTATGGTCCAGTCATCAATTAATAAATTTAGTTTTATTTTATTTTTATATTATAGTAGGATTAACTGAACAATTAACAATTAAACTCAGTAATGGACTGTTGTTGGATGAAGTGGAGCTCAAATCTAGTGAGAGAAAGTGGGAGAGACGAGCACGTGTCAATCATGGCCACCGTGTCTCAGGCGGACATTAAGCCTTTTCAAATATATTTTTAGCAGTATTTGATTATTTATAAATTATAATCTTATAAATATTTAATTAATTATAATAAAAAAGTCATCGCTGTTTACGCAATTATGCTTTGCCAGTTTTCTGTTGATAGTTTGATATGGTCCAGCTCATCCCCCATTGCCTTATCCCATTTTTGTAATTTCGTCTTTCCTTTTTTAACCATCTTATCCTAATTACCACAACTAATTATTTTTCGTCATTTTAACGCTATTTTATTGTCCACTCCTCAATTTCTCGGCTGTTCAATGCGGTTCCACAATATGTCCGATACTGATTGGTGTGAGATACATATTTTTTTTCGTTAAATTTTATATTTTCAGTAGGTAGATATTATTTTTTAAAAATTAAGTGTTACGATTGTAAAAATTAAATTAAAAATGAATATAATATATTACAAATTTAATGTTTATAAAATTATCATTTTCGAATTTAATTCGAGAAAGATTGAAAAGTCAAATAGGCGTGCTTTAATAACTATATAAACTTCTCATGTTTTAATCGGGCCAATTTTACAATCAAAAATTTTAAACTTGGTTAAATAGATCTAATATAACGATCTACCTAACCTAAATAATTAAAATATTAGAGATTTAATTAACTATTGAAATAAACTAATTAAAAGATTTATCTGACCTTAAACCTTATATAATTATTTAAAATTTGAAGTACATTGATTTTGATAGAATTATTTAAATTTTGAATTGCACTTGTTTTAATAGGATATAGGATTTACACGGTACTCCATCTGTTTTAAAATAGATGATGTTTGAGAAAAATACACAATAATTAAAAAAATACAATTATTTACTATTAAAAAACTTTATTATCTTTACTATATTAATTGCATTCACTAATAAAATTTTGTCTTTTTTCAAAATCAGTTAAGGATATATTTGGTAGAAATTAATTAATGTATCTTGATTATATCAAAGCGTCATATACTCCCTCTATTTCAAAATGTATGACGTTTAAGAAAAATTTTTTTGTTTCATAATACATGACGTTTTGATATAATCAAGATACATTAATTAATTTTTATAAAATATACCCTTAATTGATTTTGAAAAAACACAAAATTTTATTAGTAAATACAATTAATATAGTAAGGATAACAAAGTCTTTTAATAGTGAATTAATTGCATTTCTTAATTATTGTGCATTCTTTTCAAATGTCATCTATTTTAAAACAGAGGGAGTATTATAAAATAAAATTTCTTTCCTTAAATGCCATATATTTTGAAACAGAGTGAGTATATAATCGTTATTAATGTAGCAATTAAAATAGGTTTAGCGGTAAAATAAGTCTTTCATATTTACATAAATAGTTAAATACGTCTCTTATTATTTTATTGATCAGTTTTGCCTATAAAGTATTAAAATTGAATCAAATTTAACTTAATTTAATGGTTTGTCTAGTGTAAATAATGGAATACTCAACGATTGAATTCATAGCAAGAAGGACTAGGTAACAAATCGTCACATAAATGTGTTAATATGACGAAAAAAAGATAAAATATTTTATCTCGAGTAGGATTTAATGGCTTGATTTTGATTTTTTAACAGTCTATTTTAGAAAATTTAATTTTTTAAATGTAAAATTGGTCACTTAAATTAAAAAAAATTAATTGATTGTTGAGATAAATTTTAAAACAAGTCCCATAAAATTAGGTCCATTTAAACATGTTTAAACAAATGGTAAAATTAAGTAGAGCAATTTTTTTCCACATAAAGTTCTTATCTTTCTAAGATAGCTACTCATGATCGGAAACTAAATGATTATTACACCACAGTAAAATCATAAATGTTGTAGGTACCACTTGTTTATCATGTATTTTTTTTAGAATATTTTATATTTTGGAGATAAGATAGAAGATTTATGGTTTAATGTATTGAAGCATTTCACATTGATGTGAATTGTCATATTTTAAATTGGATTGGCTACGAATAGGATACTCGTCAAATTCTAAACTTATATTCAAATCCATTTATTAGTCAAAATATTAAAATTATATATGATTCATTTAAAATTAATATTACTCTATCGGTATTTATTCCAAATTGAATTACTAAGATTTATATACTATTCTTTCCGTTATTTTTTATTAGTTACTTTTTATTATTTTTATTAAGATTAAGAAATAATAAATAAATTTAAATTTAGTATTAAATTACGTGATCAATACTGAATTATCAAATCTGATTGATTATAACTTTATTAAAAAAGAAAAATAAATTGAAAAAACAAATTAAATTGTATTGAAAGTTTAAAAATGACAGATAAATAGAATATGAATTTCACTCAAAAGTAACAAATAAAAAAGAATGGAGGGAGTATTTGATATCCATTTATTAATATTTTTTTTTTCTAAAATACAAAATTAAAAGAAGTACAAACAATAAATAATCACATCCATAAATACTGAAATAAAAGCAAATTGAATATAAATCAAATAAAATACAATTATGAGAAAAATTATTATCCATTAAAAAAATTACATTTTTTTTTTTACATTGGAAATGGGGAATGGATATCGATAAACTAGAACTTTATCATACCTATCACAGGCGGTGAAATAACTATCCAAATTCATTTACTAACTATTTTAATCCGTTTCATTAGAATCAGAATAGAGACCAGTAAAGAAAAAAAACCTGCCATCCCTTATTCTAAATTACCATTCTGATATTATTGGAACATTATGTTAATTTTGGATGAATTTATTGACAACATTTTGAATTTGAAATATAATTAAAGATTTTACAATTTAATATTTAGTTAAATTTTAAATTAGAAATTCTATTAAAAAATTTATTCAAAACTAAGGAGGTGTTCTAAAATTTTATGTGAATTTCATCGAATATTTTGTAAATTTTGGATGAATTTTTTGACAACATTTCTAATTTGAAATTAATTAAAATTAGATGTTAAATTTTAAAATATTTTAATTTAAAAATTAAAAGAAATTAGGTGTAAATTTTAATTAAATATAATTTCCAATAAGAGTTTGTTTAAATTAAGTTAAAGTTTCCTAAAAAAAATTAGGTTAAGCAAAAAAAAAAAAGAATATAAAAAGGGAAATAAAAAGAGAAAAGAGAAAACGATCTAATTTATCAAAAGAACATTATCATCTCACGATAAACTGAACTTGGTTTTTGTGACTTGATGTAACAGTAAAGACAGACGCGCTTTCCCGCAACTAATTAAGAATTTTTTTTTTCTTTTAATTTTATTTTTAAGAAAAAAGTAAAAAACGCATACTAAGTAACAGCAAAACTCAAAAGTCTTCTCTTCGATCCCTAAGAGAAAAATAATGTTATTAAAATCGAATCGAATAAAAAATTGATAAGGCCGAAATTTTTAATTCAATCAGTTCAATTAATTTTTTTTATTTTTAAAATATTATAATTTTATAAATACTATTGTATAAAAATTAAAAAAAATATTCATCAAATATTAATATATATCACAAATATCCTAATAATAAATTATAAAATATAATTTTAATTTTATTATTATAAGTAATTAATTATGTATTTTTAAATATTACATATTAGAAATATAAAAATATAATCATATTATAAAAAATATTATTTTTTAGATAAAGTACTAATGAATCAAATACAGAAAATATTAACCTTACATATATGAGTATAATTATATTTAATTACAATAAATTTAAATAGATAATAAGTATATTAAATAATTAAGTATCATCTTTAGAATTTAAAATATTACATTTTTTAAAGAAATAAATCATAAAAATTATATATATTTAATATATTTAAAGAAATTAATATTTTAAAGTCTAAAGATATCAGTTAATAATTTAATATATTTATTATCTATTTAGTTCGTTATATATATATATATATGATATCTTTAAACTTTAAAATATTAATTTTTTAAAATAAATAAATAATAAAAAGTTTAATATATATATACGCACACATATATTTGATTACAATGAACCAAATATATAATAAGTATATTAAATTATTAAGTGACGTATTTAAAATTTAAAATACTAATTTTTTCAAATAAATAAATAATGAAATATATATATATATATATAGGGGGTGAAAAAATACAAAAAATTATGCAATTTTTAGCCAAAAATTCTGTTTTGTTCGGTTCCCAGTTTTTCGGTTTAATTCGATTTTATACGGTTAAATCAACCGGTTGGCCTGCATTTCGGGTTTAAACCGGTTCAACCTACCGGTCCGGTTTTAATAACTATGGAGAAAAAAAAAAAGAAGGAAAAACAGTGAAACAAAGCAAAAGCCAAAGGAAGGAAGAAAGAGAGAGCTCATTACCTTTCAACGCAACCCAAAAATGCAAAGTCTAAAATCATGAACACAAATTGCTCTTCTTTCTCTACTCTTCTCTCTCCACCGGGAATTGCGGGCCGTCCGCTTCCTTTCTCTTCTTTTCTACAATTTACGCGGTACTCTTTTCACTCTCAATCACTCTCTACAATTCTCTGATTTGGTTTCTACATCTTATCCTTCTTCTGTTAGTGCTCTGCTGCTTCACTGCATGATTTTCTTTCCTTTCTTTTTTTTTTGTGATTTTGTTGTTTTTTTCTGGATGCGTTTTCCTTGGAGTTAATTTTGAGGCTTTATTTGCTTCTGATCAAGTATTTCAATTTTCGTTTGGTTTTTGAGAAAATGTGGGTCGGAAGTGAGGGAATTTGGTAGTGTTTGGTGGTTGGACTGTTGAAGTGCTTATTTGTCGGAGAATTCGGATTTGATGTTCTTTTTGGATTTGTTTGGCTTTTGAGTTCTCTCAGTTTTGACTTTCAGTTTGGTTGGTGGGAAATTGTTGGAAAATGCTGAGAATTTGATGTGAATTGCAATGATCGAGGATTTTTTATTTATTTTTATTTTTTTGGAAAGAAGAAATTAAGGTGCTTTGGCTTTCTGCCTGTTTGAGTTTTTTTCCTTTTTTATTTTTGATTCAGAGTAATGTATGCGCGCACCAGTTCTCTTTCTCAAGTATTGCCTCTTCTTCTTGTCTCTCAAAGTTTTTCAGTTTGGGTCCCTACTTGGTTACTGAAATTGTGTAAGAGAAATTGAGGAAATTTACTTCCAAGTTCATGTGCCTTTCTTTAGTCAGTTCATTATTGGTTTTACTTATTTTCTTTGCACTAGTTGAGGCGGTGAGCTTTGAGAAAATATTTGTTTGATGGAATAGAAAATTTAGGAGCTTGGGCTGGAAACTTTTGTTTCCTTGAGGATGTTCAAGTTAGTTAGTAATACTGAACTCAATTGCTCAGAGAGTACTTTTAGTATCTGGAGATATACAAAGGAGTTGGATTGGGGGGTGTGAAAAATGCAAATCTATAGATGCAGAAGTAGGAAAGTAGGGAGCCTCTGTGTGTGTGCACGCGTGGTGGGGGGGTGTTTTGGCTGATTATACAACTCACGCCAATGGTTGAAGCGTTGGATTGAGCTGCATCTGATTGAATTCTTAGATATTATTTAATAGTTAATATTACACTTGAGGTGTGTGAAATTGAAAATCGTTGAAGTTTTGAGTTACCAACTGCAATGATAGTTTTACCTTTATGTTCACTGATTTCTTATTTGCACGAGTCTATTGAATTGAACAATTTTAAGCTGATTGAGTGTTGTCTGTCTCTTATTCATTCACAGGAAATGCTCGAAGTCTTGAATGATCAATGCCACCTATGAATCTGCTTGATCTCTCATGTTAAATGAGATTCTTAAGTTGAAAAGTTTTTGTATTAATTATTATTGAACTCCAATGTATATTTAGCAGTAGGTGTTCGCTATAAATTCATTTTTCTTCTTTTCCTTCAAAGAAAAAAAAGGTGGAGTATTTATTGATTGAAATACATGGAGTCTGCAAGGTGTTGGTTTAACAAATTGAAGTCAAAAATTAAGTTGAAGCCTGCAAAAAAGAAGGAAGCCGCAGGCAATGCGAAGGAGGGAATGAAGGCACCTACAAGTGAAGAAGCACCATCAAATGTAACCAAGCAGAAGGTTGCTGCTGCGAAGCAGTACATTGAAAATCATTACAAAAAGCAGATGAAGGACCTACAAGAGAGGAAGGAACGGTATGGTTTAATGCTTCTTTGCATATCTATGATCTTTAAATAAAAACCAATAACATGGTCAAAATTTTATTGTATCTTTATGTTTTTTGTTTAAAATTGCTAATGGTTGGAAGTTGCAGATACTTGATTCTTGCGAGTTGTATCCTCTTCTTGAAACGCACTTGCATGATATTCCTTCATGTGCATAAAATAGACTTTGCTCATAACCTCACTCATTAACTGCTATATATAGAGATTGGCTTATGTTTTGTGTTTTTATTTATTTATTTAATCATAATCTTACCATTTACTTCAAATCCTTTGTGAATTTCTCGTGTGTTTCAATTAGAAGGAATAGTAATGTTAATGGTGTTTTGTCCTTCTTTATAAAGCAACTAGCTACTTATGAAAGTGGCTTGTGTATATGATTGTTTTTGCATTGCGGCTAATGCAAGTTTATTTGTTCATGTGTTCTTATTGATGCAGGATAGATTGCAAGGTTTGTAAATTTAAGGTTTTAGGATAGAAAATTAGTAATTAGGGTTGCAAGGGTTTGCTTCTAAGAGTCAGACGTAGAACTTCTCAGGAATAACACCTAAGAATCCAAAAGGAGTCACATTAATGGAGAGAATTGACTGTCACAATTCAATAGCAAAATGCAGAAAAACTACTGTTCATTGACTGAATAAAACATAGTAGAACTCTTGGTATTTATTGGACTAAACTCGTCCTAATCCTGTAAGACTTTGAACTCGGTAAACTAATCCTAATCCTATAAGGATTAGAATAACTACTTATAATGGAGACCTTTCTAATCATAAGTCAACTAGTATTTGGAATAAAGGAAAAAAAAAAAACTTTAGGACTAAAAAAAAATGATTCCAGCAGATCACAATTACAAAAATACCCCTATTTCTAAAACAACTAGATATAGGCAGAAGATACAACTTAGACACTACTGCATCACTCATCCTGAATGAGTTTTCTTTTCTAGACATCAATAGTTTGGCCTCTTATATGATGACAGCATCATCACATATACTTGCATGCTGCAAAGTGGAAATGCAGTTGAAATGCTTTCATTAAGATGAGAAATTTTCTTCCATTTTCACAGCCAAGAATGGGTTATTGTGGAGAATTGATCAATTAGAATGCTGGAAAGGTCAAACATTTTAACCATTGATTTACAAACTGAATCTCCAGCAAACATTAGAATGCTTTCATTAATTAGAGTGCTTGGTGGCTACTTAAACTCATTTCTGCATTTTGGAGAAACTTTTTCATAGAATTATCTTCATAATCTTCTTGGTGGTGTTAAAAGATGCTGTGTATAAGGTTTCTTTTCTGTTGATACCAGCACTTACACAGAGGTTATGGATTCAATGATAAAATAGACTGTTGTTTTTGTATTGTTTTCTTGTAAAATATTAAATGATATGGAAGATACATTTGAATAATAATACATCACGATGTGCCATGGACAAGGTTTCTTTTTTATTAATCCCACACAGAGGTTATGGAGTCAATGATAGCTAGTCAAAATACACTGTTGTTCTTGTATCATTTTCTTGCAAAATATTACATTATATGGAAGATGCATTTGAATTATCATACATAAAGACGATGTGCCTCATTAGTTAGATCTTATTGATAGGCTAGGCTTCATCAAATAAGTGGCAATAGCTCCTGTTTGAACCTAGAACATCTTGAAATAATTATTGTAGTAGGTGGTAAATCTATTAATATTCATATACAAAAACTTGGCTCAAAGGCTTTTGGCTAGGGCATTAACAGCACTAACTATTGTCAGCTCATTAAGATGAAGTATATCTGTATGGTTCTAAAGTAGTTTTTGGCTCTTACGATGTTGGATTGGAGGAGGAATTTTGAAATTAGGTAATTGTGTTAGTGCTCTTAGTGACCATACCGTACACCTGCTTTGATGGCTGTTATCATGGTTGTATGGGTTTACACTTTGTTGTCTACTAACCAAGAAATCAATAACTAGATTGCTAATTAAGCTTTAGGGTGAATGTTGGAAAGAAGCTTTTGCACATGGAAACTTCTTGCATGTAAATTTTTTGCGAGTCTTTATATGAATAGCAAGCTTGTTTATTGTCTGAGATGATTTCACTAATGAGATTCCTGAATTTGAGATTTTAGCATGTTATGGTAATGGACCTAATGGTGGTGTTCATGATTTCTTGCAGACGTAATATACTGGAGAAGAAGTTGGCTGATGCTGAGGTATCTGAGGAAGAACAAAATAACTTGCTGAAGAATTTAGAGAAGAAGGAAACAGAGTACATGCGCCTTCAGAGACATAAAATGGGTGCTGATGATTTTGAGCCCTTGACCATGATAGGCAAGGGTGCATTTGGGGAGGTAATCATGCATTTGCCTTCTCAAATATATGATATCATATGTTTCCAACGATATGAAATGCATATACAGAAGTCTATTTTTGTTTGCATGAATTCAGTCCAAAATCTCAAATAATAATATACTTTGCACTCATTAACATAAACATTTAGCAAAGGGAGCTTGCTATAAGTATTGCTGCATTCTGTCTCTTAGGTGTTCTTTTGTGCTGTTCTGGAACTGTCAGCATTTTTACATACTGCATTTAGAATTGCATACTGAAATCACACAAAAACATATCGTATCTGTTTATTTGACTACACATGACAATGCACCATATTTAAAATTGATGATCTTGTGACCCTCAGATTCTATTTTTAGTCGGTGACTTGTTTTTATGCATGAATTTTGAGGAGCTATGTCTTCTCTGAACTGATGTTGTTTATATTGCATTGTTTTGGTTTTGTGATATTTTGTAAATATTCTCAATGCATGTATGATTGCGCTGTTTTGGTTTTATGATATGTTGTAAGTATGTTGGAATCATGTATAATTCCTAGATTCACTTTTGTTGTTCTGACATGTCTAACTCCATAAATGCACAGGTTCGAGTTTGTAGAGAAAAGTCAACTGGTCATGTATATGCCATGAAGAAGCTTAAGAAATCAGAGATGCTTCGCAGAGGCCAGGTCTAAACTTATTAAGCCTCGAAGACAATGTATAAGGGTTTTTGTTTATTATGCTTATTGCTAATTTGGATCTAAACTTCAGGTTGAACATGTGAAAGCGGAAAGGAATCTACTTGCAGAGGTTGATAGCAATTGCATTGTCAAACTTTATTGTTCCTTCCAGGATGAAGAGTATCTATATCTCATCATGGAATATCTACCTGGTGGAGATATGATGACTTTACTCATGCGTAAAGATACTTTAACTGAAGATGAGGCAAGGTTTTATGTTGGTGAAACTGTTCTCGCTATTGAGTCTATTCATAAACATAATTATATTCACAGGTAAATCATTATTTTACCACTTGAAGAATTGGTATGCTTCTTCCTGTATACCTCTGATATTACAATGGTTATCTTTGCTTTTGTTTACAGAGATATCAAGCCTGATAACTTGCTACTTGATAGAAATGGTCACATGAAATTATCAGATTTTGGATTGTGTAAACCGTTAGATTGCAGTAACCTCCAAGAAAAAGATTTTTCTCTAACAAATAGTCTTAGTGGAGCACTTCAGAGTGATGGACGCCCTGCAGCGCCAAAGCGCACACAGCAGGAGCAACTGCAGCATTGGCAGAGGAATCGGAGAATGCTTGTAGGTTCTTACCTTTCCTATAGTGACGTGCTCTTTCTTTGTGGTGACAACATTAATAATTGAGTGAAAACATGCAGTTCTTCAGCATTTTGTGGATACTGTTCATACTTTTATGAGAGATTTAAGAAAACTTATTGAGATTTTATGCCACTTATTTCTGTTTCCCTTTCTAGAACCATGAACCTGTGGTCCAAAAATGACTTAGTTTTGGTAGAAAAGGCACATTTTGGTTTATGGAAGGACCCAAGTGTTGACGCAAGTGTTTGATCTTGAAAAGTGGGACCAACATGGATATTGAACTGAAACTCAAGTTGGTTTTTGGAACTTTTTAAATTATTATAATATATCTGAATTCTGTTTTCCTTCATAACTTAAAACTTTTGTGGTGTTGATTGCCTAAGAAATTCTAGGAAGGCATTGCCTCTTCCTTTCTCATCTTACATTATCTATGGAATTGCAATGGAATTTCTGTTGTCTGAACTTAGAGAAATTGTTGTTGCAGGCATATTCTACTGTTGGAACACCTGATTATATAGCCCCGGAAGTTTTGCTGAAGAAAGGATATGGAATGGAATGTGATTGGTTGGTAAACTGATTACGCCTTTCCAATTTATCATATATCTTTTCTGATATAAATTCATATGCCATTTTGTTTATGTCTATAGGTGGTCTCTTGGAGCAATCATGTATGAAATGCTTGTGGGATACCCACCTTTTTACTCAGATGAGCCAATGTCAACTTGTAGGAAGGTAAATACAAATTTACTTCTCATTGAAAAAGAAAAAAAGAAAGGAAGAACGGTTGTGTACTTTTCTTCCTTATAACAGCTAATACGTGCAAAACTGATGCTCTGAAGCATTTGTTCTTTTACATCTTTTTTGTTATTATTTTTATGCACAAACCATTACTGTTCTTACATGTAAAGGAAATGTGACTTTAATGCGAGATGTATCATTAATGGTGATGACCTAATGCTAAGCAATTATTTTCTAAAACTATGATTCTGACTTCTAAATGTTATCTCTGTAGTTGATGATGTTCCTGAGCTCTAATTATTTTACATGTTAATGTTATTTAACCTTTTTCATGTTAGTTTTTATGTTTTTCTATTTTACTTTCACTTTTGACTGATTAGCTCTTTTAATTTTATTCAACATCATCAATCACTGAATGTTGTTATTCTACTCTTATTATGCAGATTGTCAATTGGAGAACTCATTTAAAATTTCCGGAAGAAGCAAAGCTTTCTCCAGAGGCTAAAGACCTTATCAGCAGACTTTTATGTAATGTTGACCAGAGGCTAGGCACAAAGGGCGCAGATGAAATAAAGGTGTTGTGTGGTGTGTGCTGCTAAATTCTTTGGCTTATGTTTTAAACGGAATTCTGAACTGTCAATTTAATTGGTTTACTTGTGTTTTTTCAGGCTCACCCTTGGTTTAAAGGTATTGAGTGGGCCAAATTGTATCAAATGAAAGCTGCTTTTATTCCTGAGGTCAATGATGAGTTAGATACTCAAAACTTTGAGAAGTTTGAAGAGGTATATTGATATTTTTTGTACAAATTTGGTTGTTAATTGCTAGCATTTTGTTGCTCGTATATCTACCTATTCACACAAGTATTCTTGCAGACTGATAATCAAATTCAGACTTCAGCAAAAGCTGGTCCATGGAGAAAGGTCGGTGCTAAAAATATTATGTTATGCTTGGTAACTATAGGGAGTTGCTCTTGTATGATTTATATCTTCATTAATGTTCTGCAGGGAATCTGCAATTTTTACTCTAATATAATTGCTGCTGGCTTGCATCAGTTTGATATTTTGAACCATTGTTTCAGGATATTTTTTTTTTAATCTGTATTCTTTTCTTTATATGTTGTATCTAGTGTGATCAAAATGCTTTTCCTGACTAGATATGATGATTAATGACATGGAGATGTACAAATTTGCTTTCTTACAGGACAGTCATGTGACTTGAACTATACAAATCACTTGTCAAAATACTATTTCTCATCTTTGTTGATCTAGTGTTTCCTTGTCATGATGTTTCTTCCTTGAGGAGACTGGTCACTTATGGATCTGTGTTTTATTTCTGAAACATAAAATTTTTTTGGTGTTAAATGGAACTGATGAATTTGATACCAGCAGAAAAGTGTTGACTGTTTGATCTCAGCATCCTCATTTAATTAATTGTTGTTGCACTGTATTTTCATATATAGATTTTGTTATTCAATCTGGCTGTTTTGTCTTCTGTGCAGATGCTATCATCAAAGGATATTAATTTTGTGGGTTACACGTACAAGAATTTTGAAATTGTAAATGATAATCAGTTGCCTGGAATGGGTATGTGCCTCTTCAAACACGTGGATATAAGCATATTTTTTACCCAGGAAAGCCAATGTCTTGACATGTCTTCAAGATAAATGGGAAACTTCCCATTTTAACTGTGGTCTGTTGTTGGGAAGGGAATAGCTAGTGTTTTTTAATACTAGTGATTCTATTTGTAGCCTGATCTGGTCAGAGACCAAGAACTTCATCTGCAGTTGGGGCTAAACCTAGTTTGGTTTAGGATGGATGGTTGTCTTGTTCCTTGGTCCTGCTCTATTTGAATTATGTTAACATAACATTATGTCATGTTTAATATTCATTATTGATGCGTTGAAATAATGTAAAACAAACACGTCATTTTGTAGTCCAACCTAGGCTGCTCTTACTAAATAGGAAAAGCATTGGTATATTCATGTTTGACATGTTCCCACTCTCCATCATTGTAATCAGTATTTGTAAGGAGCAGTGCTTTTATCCTCTTCATGATTATCCAGCTTTATGATGATTCACTTGCCATGATGCTGACTGTTTTTTTTGTTAACGCATTGCTTTATCCAGCTGAACTGAAGAAGAGCACAAAACCTAAGAGGCCATCTATCAAGTCCCTTTTTGGTAGGTTTTTGTTTGTTAATATTTTAATAATCCTCAAGAATTCCTTTTACAAAATCCCTTTTCTTTTTTGGTGCATCTAGGGGTTGGCATTTCATTGCGATGTATTAAAGTTGTGATACTATTGTGGGGGGATGGGATAAAATTTGCAAATACTTGGTTCTGGATTTCCCATTTCTCTAAGGTCCTGTAAGTTAATCTCTTTAGAAGCCTCTCTTGTACAATGATGAAATAATGAAATCATGCTTGCGACATTATCATGATTTATATTTGAGAGTGTTGGGTTTTTGTTTATGTCTGATGAATGATGGCTGTTGAGTTGGATTTTTGTTTATCTGATGAATGATAGTTGTTGAGTGATTTCTTTTATTCTCTCTCTCTCTCTCTCTCTCTCTCTCTCTTAAATTGCCAAAGTCGGTTACTCTTGCTATTATAAAATACACCATCAGAAGCAGAGAGTCAAAAAAGGAAAAGGGAAACAACTCTGGCAAGTTAGCCTTCTCCCAAGAGATAATTTGCAAACGCAAAATCCTTCTTGTTCGTTTTCATTGGTTCACTGACACCATTATTTTATGAATGTGCAGTGTGAAATTCTTAATTTTGTTCATGTTTTTAGTGCAGTCAGATTCTAGGAGAACAATTTTAGAGCATCACTAGCATGCCATGATCAAGATATGATCTCTTTTCTCTTAATATTGTGGTTTCTATTTTGCAGAAGATGAGTCAACTACTGCCAATCAACCTGTGCAAGGGAGCTTCTTAAGCCTTCTACCTCCAAAAATAGAGGAAGATTCTGAGCTACCTAGTAGATCCAAATGAGCAGTATCGATGTCTCTGTTGCATCAGCATCACATGCCTGGAGATATTCAATTCAAGGTTGGCTAAGGATGATTCTCTAATGATTAGGGGTTTTTGGTTCTGCTGATTAATGCTGATATGGTTTCCGGGGTGTGAGTTTGAAGAGCAAAGGCTCCAAGAATTGAGTGGTTTTGAGATGCTAATTGGCTGTTAACTCTGTAAAATAATCTCATGGTATATATTCTTTTGAAATTTGTTCTGTATTCCTTTCTCAAGCTGTGAGAAAATCATTACGGAAGTTGGTTTAAGGTTTTTGATGTAATTATTAATTTTCTGTTGTTGGGTTGATTATAGGTGTTATACATGTAATTATTAACATCTGAGTTGTCTATTTTCTTGGAGTACTCGACATCTTGGAACTGGTCAGCATCCTCATTCTGTCGTGGTCTTTTATTTTCTTAAACCGACAGTTAATGTATTCTGATGATAATCTTCGTGGCTATAACATCCTCAAGGGGTGGTTGGCAAAAAATTCGTTGTTTATTTAATTAGGTCTATAGTTGTAGCTCCAAGTTGAATGGAGTCTGCCTCTGCCATCAAAACTAGGTCTGTTATATTAGTCCCCGAAAGTGGCAAGTATTGCCATTTTGGACCTATTTGACATCTTGTACTAAGGAGGCGAAATGATAAAATTGAAGAGCGTTAAAGTGATAAAAACAATTGAGAATATGTGCCAAAGGCTATGGAGGCGAAGCGATAAACAGTAATAAGTATTGGGTTACTTGTATATTATTCTTACAATAGTGTAAAAGGCAGCATTGTTTCAAGGTTTCTCTTTTAAGAATATCTATGTATAAAACTAATAACTTTATTCACTACATGATTATCTTATAAAATTATAAAAATTGAGAGGTTGATGTTCTTATATTATACTGTAATATTTGTGGAATTAAATTATATTAGAAAATTATTGTGAGGATAGTCATGTAATAAAAGAAATCAATTATAATAAAAATGTCTAAATTTTCAAAAGTCAGGGGATAAATTTGTCAAAAGAAATCAATTATAATAAAAATGTCTAAATTTTTAAAAGTCAGGGGGTAAATTTGCCAAATTCTATCAACGAAGGCGGCTTTAAAGAAAAATCCTCTCTTATATATTTGAACATTTTCTTTGCAACTCGACTCTCTCACTGGTCAGGAAAATTTTCTGAGTGCAGCTTCGACGACTCAGACTGCCAACATGCAGGTAACCACCGCTTTAATGCTTCAATTTACTTTTTTTTTTCTCACAAACCAATTTGTGTTTTATATTGCAGATTCTTCAATAAAAACTAAACCCTAATATCCGAACCTCCGATTTTAATTTAGCTTATCTAATTCTATGTTCTCAGGCCAGCGATAGGTTTAACATCAATTCTCAGCTTGAGCATCTACAAGCCAAGTATGTTGGGACTGGTCACGCCGATTTAAATAGATTGTGAGCTTTCTTTCTTTTTTCATCCTTTTATTTTAGTTTATCGATTTACTTTGGGTTTCTTGGCTTGTAAGTGGTTTTTTTTTTTTTTTTGGTTAAATCAGTGAATGGGCAGTGAATATTCAGCGTGATAGCTATGCATCGTATGTTGGCCATTACCCTATATTAGCTTACTTTGCTATTGCCGAAAATGAGTCTATTGGAAGAGAACGCTACAACTTTATGCAGGTTCTTTCTATTTTTCTTTAATTTTCTTGCTCCGCTATTTGAATTATTTTTTTTTTCATTTATTATTTTAAGTTGCTGTTTTGAAGACATGAGATGCTGGGGGAGTGGGTTAATCGTTACATTTAAATGCTTTTTTTTGTAAAGTATGTGTTGAAATTGGGAAAAATCTTCTAGTCGATTTCTGTGGTCTAGTGCTCAGCAACAAACATTAATCAATGCGCAAATATCATCAATTTTTTGTTGAATTAAACGACGGTAGGAGGAAAGTTGCAAATGTTGGGGTTTGGGACATGTAAAAAATCACAAATTTGACTATAAATGAACTGGAGTAATAAATTCTAGTTGACTAGGAATTGTTATTTCAGGTTTGTTTAGCTGAATCACATTAATCTGTTTAGTGCAGCTTTGTTTAGCTGTTGCGCATCTTAGGTCTTTTCCAGCAACTTATATTATGCAATGAATAGTTTGATGCTTTGGTCAATGATAGCTTTGTGAGTTCAATGCTTGCAATTTAACTTTAGCTTTAACATGTAATGCTAAAAAGCTTTGAATATTGAATATCTTGCTGATTCCTTTTGGTGGTGGAATGGAGAATTTTGTATTGTGGCAACTTTTATTTAATTTGGATAAATGATACATGCAAAAAGAATGATCAAAGAGTTATATTCAGAAGTGTAAGATGCACAAGTTTCTGGTTAGATGAGTCGCTACTTTGATTGGTTTAAATGTTTGATTGGGGATATGGTCCTATCTGCTCTCTCACTGAGTTTTCTGTATGGGTAGCAGAAGGAAAATAAGTGATAGCTTTGTGAGTCGCTTGTACTAACTTGTATTTATTTTAATGATTTTCACCAAATGTATCTTTTCATTTTGTGCAGAAAATGCTTTTGCCTTGTGGTCTACCCCCTGAAAGAGAAGATGATTGAGAGTGCAGCCTTTGAAGTTGTTAGCCGTAGGGCTTATCATTTGTTATGTTTTTGTTTATGTATGCTTGAAGTAACAAATGGCCTTTTATAAAACTTATCAATACTGAATGTTATGTTCTTTTATGTTTGACACTGTAAAATTTACTGTGGTTAGAATTTTTTAGCAAAATGGCAAATCAATGAAGATTCTGCCAATCACTGATCCTTGTATTCGGCTTAGTTTGCAAAGCATCATCCGACATTATCCTAATCTCTCTCATTTGCCAGCTTTGTCAAAAGGGCTTACCCTTTTCCTGCAAAAACAAATATAACTTGTATGGCTTTTGATCAGTTTCCGATGTTTTTGAGGACTTCAATGGCTTAAAATCCTTATGTACAAATTCAATGCATGGTAGAGTAGCTTGATACTGGGTGGAAAAATTCCCCGTTTGTTCACAAATAAATGTGCGCATGTCATCTATTTTCACTAAATTGTGGTCAACCTCAATACTCCTATAATGTGAATATCATCTAGCGCGAGGCTCTAGCAGGGTGAGCTGTGATGATCCAATCAAATATCAGCTGTAAAGAGACTGGAGAGCAATCGAAACCGGGAGAGGTGCCTTTTTTTTTTTTTTTCTCAAAATCGTTTTCAATTAAACTTCAATGCAGTGATAAGAGCTAAAAGACTAAAGGAAGATTTCTACAGGATTAGATATTTACTTGCGGTAGAAATTGCTTCTTTTTTAAAGTTTTGCTTCGCGCTTGAAGCCAATTCTGCAAGGGCAACAAGAAAAAACAAATCCATGACTGGCGCAAATTCTTTACTCAAAACTCTCCTCCGAAACCCCAAAACCATAAATTCCAAGTATCAAGCCAAAGAATTGCATGCTCAAATTCTCAAATCCGGACCATTGTCTTCCTATTATCTCTCCACTCTCATCTCCATATATTGCAATTTTAACCTCTTAAACGACTCCCTGCTTCTCTTCAACGCCCTCCAGTCGCCGCCAATTCTTGCCTATAAATCCATCATCAAATGCTACACTTCCCATGGCCTTTCTGTTCAATCCTTGGCGTGTTTTATGCAAATGAGAGCTTCTGGTAAATACCCAAATCATAATGTGTTCCCTTCTGTCCTAAAGTCTTGTGCTTTGTTATTGGATCTAAGATTAGGGGAGTCTGTCCATGGGTGCATTATTAGGCTGGGAATGGACTTTGATTTGTACACGGGTAATGCCCTGATGAATATGTACGCAAAATTTCAGAGTTTGGATCTGGGTGGTTCTGGGAGATATGGGGTGCATAATATACTTGACGTAATGCCTGAGAGAAAATGCTATAATGGGTTTAGTGGTGAACTGGCACACAAATTCGAGAAGCCGATCATGGGTGCTGACAAAAAAGTCAGCTTGAATAAAGATAGAAAATCTCTGCCTCGAATGAATACAGAAGAAAAGAGGAGTTCAAAAATGGATAATGTACGAAAAGTTTTCGAGATGATGCCAAACAGAGATCTTGTTTCTTGGAATACTGTGATTGCAGGGAATGCACGGAATGGGATGCATGAAGAAGCTCTAATAATGGTAAGGGAGATGGGAAATGCCTGCTTGAAGCCGGATTCATTTACTTTGTCAAGCGTGCTTCCTATCTTTTCAGAATATGTGAATGTTGACAAAGGGAAAGAGATTCACGCGTATGCCATTAGACATGGCCTTGACCAAGATGAGTTTATTGGTAGTGGCTTAATTGACATGTATGCAAAGTGCGCACGAGTTGAAGATTCAACACGGGTTTTTAGTGTCTTACCTAAACGAGATGCCATTTCATGGAACTCTATTCTTGGAGGGTGTGTGCAGAACAGTCTATTTGATGAAGGCCTGAGATTCTTTCGGCAGATGGTGAAGGCTAAATTTATGCCTCTGCCATCTTCTTTTTCCAGTATCTTACCAGCATGTTCTCATATGACAGCATTAAATTTGGGAAAGGAGCTGCATGGATACATAATTAAGGGTGGGTTTGATAACAATATGTTTATTGCTAGTTCGCTTGTGGACATGTATGCCAAATGTGGGAATGTTAAACTAGCTAGGTCGATCTTTGATAAAATGGCGGCACATGATATGGTAGCATGGACAGCCATGATAATGGGATGTGCTTTACATGGTCATGCCCAAGATGCCATTTCTTTATTTGAGCAGATGAAAATGGAAGAGGTGAGGCCAAATTATGTAGCTTTTATTGCTGTACTAACTGCTTGTAGTCATGCTGGTTTGGTAGAAGAAGCTCGGAGATATTTTGACAGTATGACCCAGAATTATGAAATTGCACCAGGGATAGAGCACTATGCTGCAATGGCAGACCTTCTTGGTAGAACTGGAAAGTTGGATGAAGCTTATAAGTTAATCTCTAGTATGGCTAAGCCTACAGGTGGTGTTTGGTCATCCTTGCTCTCTGCTTGTAGAGTCCACAAGAATTTTGACTTGGCTGAAAGAGTTTCCAGGAAGATTTTTGATGTTGATCCAGAGAATTCTGGAGCCTATGTTATCCAATCAAACATATATGCAGCTGCTCGGAGATGGACAGATGCATTAAAACTGCGAGTCTTTATGAGGGATAAGGGCATAAAGAAGACTCCTGCTTGCAGCTGGATTGAAGTTAAACATAAGATGCATGCTTTCATGACGGGGGATAAATCTCATATGGACTATGATAAAATAAATGAGGCTTTGCAAGTCCTGCTATGGAAGATGGAACAAGAAGGGTATGTTCCAGACACAAGTGAGCAGTGAGGGATTTGCAATAGCGTTTTTGCACCACAATGCGCTGCTGGGACAAACAACAACGTTCTTGTTCGGGCTGCCATATGACAACAAATTTTTGTTCAAAGATAGTCCAGACGAGGATGTTTTATTTTTGTTCAAAGATAGTCCAGACGGGGATGTTTTCCTTTCACGCTTATTGCTTCAAGGGCAACATTCAGTTTTGTGCAAACTTACCATGCAAGAACAGATGCGACAGGCAACATTCAGTTTTATGCAGAGTCACCAGGAACAACAGAGGGATTATCATTTCATCCCAATTTAGGAAAGGGAAAAAAATTAGTATAACAATTAAGAAAATGGGGAAATAAAATTCTTCTATAATAACATGCAAGGAAAAGTGCGTTTCTGAACATGTTAGGGGAGATCAAAGTTAACATAGAAATTGAGCTGCAAAGATGAAGGCTAAACTTGTTAGAATCATATCTTCAGTAAGCCTATACTCCTCCTGTGTGGCACATTACTTGGCAACATCTTTTAAGAGCAGAGAAACATCATCTAAACTTCGAAAAGCTGATGACTTGGATCTTTTTCTAATCCTCTTTAAGACAAAAGATAATAAAAGGTTACGTTTTTTTGTCTAGAATTCCTTCCAGTTGACGTTTCTAGCATTTCTAGGTTCATATTAAGTTTCATTTGTTTATGGTGTAACTATCCTTTCTAGTTTCTATCATTCTTGCTTTGAGGCCGATAGTATGAAGTCTTTAAATCTGATATTTGTTAAAATAGATAGTTCAATGTTTTCTTAAAGCAAATTTGTCTGAAGGTATAGACCAAAGAAACCTGTCTTTAAATCAATTATTAAGCAGATGATGGAGAGATCCAACTTGCCTGTTTATTAGTTGCTTGTATTTTAAAAGATAGGGAAACCCTAACTAAAGCAAAACCCTCATTATTGTAGCAGAAAGAATGATATTAGTGATATTTGCTGCTTTGTCTCCTTTGAAAAAGACATGGCCGTGTATGATAGGAGACCTCCATTTCATAAATATCTCGCCTTTGTAGCAAGAAACAATGCTACCCACAAGATTTAGATTCATCTTCTATTTCCAACATTTTAGACATCTATGTTTTTTCTTGAGATTATGATTGGTTACTCATATATTCCAATTGCAACTGCTTTATTACGAGCTAAATTAATTTAAAAAATAAAACTACTATTATTGATTTAAAGACTTCGTAATGTACTATTTAAATGTCCTTTCGGAGACATTTCAATGATAAAATTAGTTCTGATATAATGAACAATTTCAAGTTTGAACTTCCACTTCGCAATAATAAATTTTAAGCTTAGCAATAATAAGCAAGCAGAATTTATAATTTAATTTTTTTTTAATTTAATATTTATGAAAAGAATATGTTCTGTTCTCATATAGTAGACAATTTCTATTTTCAATTCAGAAAATAATACAAAAAGAAATATATCTTTCAATATTATTGTTAATGAATAGGCATTTTCTCATTATCAATCCTTTCTCTCCCTCTCTTCTTTTTTTTTTTTTTAATATTCTGCCAAGCATTAAGGCAAAAGGGTTTGCTTCCACATGGAGTAAAAACTATGGCCCAAATCAATATAATAAATAAGTTGGGTAAGATAAGGTGGGAATTGAGCTACTTTCTCTGGCCCAATAAATGGCTTTTCATTGAAATCCTACCTAAAGGATTGTACTTATAATTTGTAATTTTATATTAAAAAAGGAAACAAAACAACTTCTCTTACTTAAAAAATGAATAAAATAATCTAATTTGGACCACTAGGTTGTATGTACTCTAATTTGTTAACAACCTGTAGGTCAATTCATTTTCATCATATATGAGTACCTATTGATTTTGAAGTATTATTATATTTCTTTAGAACAAAAATTTGTTAATATGTAAATTTTTTTAACAAGAGAGTTGCATAATGCCTATTTGCAAGTTTAAATAATAGAAAAATATTGGATCAGAAATTTCTTACTCTGATCTATTATATCTTTTTCTAGAAGGATTACGTCCGTCCAATATTCAAGTTCAATTGACCTAACTAATCTGTACTGGATATTACAGAGGTCTATTAATGAGGACGACTCTTTTAATATCGTAATTTTCATATATAAATCTAACTCGCGAATTGAATTTGAAACATATTTAAAAGAGACAGAATTTTCAACCATTTCTATCAGCAGACGTTGGTGATCTATTGTATCTTTAAATCAATAAAAAAAATAAATTTAAAATAAAAAGTTACAGAACTTCAAATCTAAATATTAAATAGCTTTATTATCTTTTTAGGACCTACTTATTGGTATTGGGAATTTCATCCTCGTCGTTATTCATCTTGTTTCAATTGCGAAATGAAAAGAGAAATGCAGGTGTTTTTGACTAATTGGCTACTTAAGCAAAAGCTAAAGCAAACAGTTTGAAGAGAGGACGACATAGCTCCTCCGCATTATTACTTGTGTTTTCTTTATTTCATTTATATATTTTACTTTCATTTGCTAATTGCTATGCATATTCTTAGATTAAAAGGTGGAATTAAAGTAAAAGTAAGTCGGTAAATTAAAAAAAAAAAGGAGAAAAAAGGTTTTGCTTTTTTTTTCACATTTTTTTTGAAATTAATTTTATAAATATGGGAGATTAGATTTAATAAATCCGATATCACGTATAGATTATTATTGGAAGATTTATAATAAGCTTTTCCAAAAAAAGAAGATTTTAATACATTGGTCAATTGATAAATTATAATCCAATATAACTGTTATCACCTTAGAATTTATGGTAAGAAATTAATGGCCAAATGCCATTCAAAATTTAATAATTATCTGTGCCTGATTTAATCATCATATCATTTAAATCATAAAAAAAAGCGTCTAACGTTACGTTTTCTTTTAAAGTCATTATAAATGTTTCAAGCACCATTGATTTAAATAGTTCATATTTTAATAAATTCGATATATTTAGAATTTTTTCAAAATTTGAGGGTTATAATAAATAAAATAAAAAACTATTTTTAAGAATGTGTAGAAAGTCTAATAAAGTAATAATAAATTCAAGATTATTTCAAATTTCCAATGCTGGTTGATAGTAGTCTGTAATTTATTAATATACTGTATAGTATATTATAGTATAATTTTAAAGATAAATATTTGGAAAGATTGTACGATAATATGTAATTTTATAATATTAATTTTAAATTATCATATATAATATATTAATTAATATTGATTTTAAATTATCATAATAAATATTAATAAAATTAATTATAGTAAAAAATAAAAGCAATAAGATTAAAATAATAAAAATAAATAATGAAAATAATGGAGAAACACCAAATTGATGATTTTAAAAATTAAGCAAAATTATGAATTAAAAATTATGCAACAAAATCATAAAATGTAATACCATAAAAAAAATTATGCTCCAAATATTATACTCTAAAAAATAATACATTAATAAACTATATCACACCACAAACCAAACAAACAAGCTCTAATTGGAAGACAGTCCAAGAGAAAGTAAAAGAAAGGCAGCCATTTCACAATAGAGCAATAATTTCTTTATAATATTTTCCATTTTCAATACGTAATTTATTTAAAAATCAGTCTTACTAGTGATAAGTAGAAGTACCAACAAGAAATTAAAATAAACGGAAATTGATGCAAAATCCATTAATATCATTATCACTCTCAAATCGTTTTCTCTTCATCAATCATCATCCATAATTTTTCTTTTCATTCAATTTTTGTGTTTGTGTGTTGTCAATGTTATTTTTTCCCAGAATCTTGAAATTTTCTGAGAAAACTCAATCCTTGTCCTTGAACCATAGCCTTCAAGATCCCCAAATTCTTGCCGCAAATACCGTCTGGACTAGATATTCTCCTCTCCTTTCTCTCTACTACGCTTTCTCTCGAGGAAAAGGAAAGCTTTCTTTAAGTCCAGTAATTTCCTCAGAAGCCCACCTTTCTTTATTTCTCTCCACCTTTTCTCCTCTCTTATCTTGAGCAAATGCAGTTCCGTTAGCCCTACTCACTCTTTTTCTTGCACTGATTATTGGGCATTTCTTAGATTTCTGAGCAAAATATTGCTTTGCTTATATTCTTTACATATTGTTGGCCATTATTGCGGGGTTTTTGTTTCGTGTTCTTTTTTGGAAGTTTTGTTATCGAGATTGTTGGGGGATATGGTTGAAGAAAATTGATTGATCCAATCGTTGCTGGCTTTTCCGATAAAGGAACAGTTCGGGCAACTGGGTTCGATGAATATGATGGTAGTGCAGTAAGGGATTTGTAGTATTTGAGCGGACTTTGATTGGTGTACCGCAGTGTTAAGTTGGGACTGTCAATCATGGATCATGTGCTTGGTGGCAAGTTTAAGCTGGGACGGAAGATCGGCAGTGGATCTTTTGGTGAACTTTATATGGGTACGCACTTTTAGGGTTTTATTCAGCAGCATTGTTTGTTTTGATTACTATCTCTTTCTGTGCTTTTGGATTTTGAGACTTGGGGTTTTGCGTTCTTTTGTTAATGGTTGGCTTTCTTTGTTTCAGGCGTCAACGTACAGAGTGGAGAGGAAGTGGCTGTTAAGTTGGTATTTTTTCCTCCATACTTATTGCTTTATTGACTGTCACGATTAAGTTTGTATTTGCTAAGTAGAAATTTCTCACTTAATATTCCTCTTTTTTTTTTACTTTTTATTTTTTATTTTTTCACTTGGTTCTTGTAAATTTAACATCTTGGCAATAAATTATTTGATGAATTTGGTTTGGGTCTTGTTCTTGTGCATGGCTTCTCTTGATGTCTTACCAGTCAGTTTAGTATTTCTGTTAGCTAGTTTCTATACGATATACAGTGTCGCAAGATTTTGTGGTGAGTGTTCCTATTGCTTTTCACTGAATATTTTCTCTGTTTCCACAATGGGCACTACTTTGGCTTTGGCTGGTAATTGTCAATATATTGGACATTAGATGCTGAGAGTTTCTTGTTGGTGATTTATAAGCTTGTCTAGACAATCGTTTGGAGGCTTTATAGAATAGTTTGACTGTATATATAATGATAATGGATAGAAGGAGATTTTGGGGCAAACTCTTTTGATTTTGCATTAAAAGCGACTGCTTGCTGAACTTGCATGTTCATGTTACTAATTAAAGGCCTATTACAACAACTTTCATGGAAGGGATTGTTTTGACCGGATAACAACAAGCTTTCTTTTAGCTTTTTCGTTTTAAGTGTGAGTTTTTAGATTATTGTTTCTATTTTCATTTATTTCTTTTTGGTTGTAATCCAAGGGTTGTCTTTCTTCTCTATTAAATTTTAACATGCTTTCTTTCTTATTTATGTTTTGACATGCTGCAACTTAGTGAAGTGTGCAATTTATTTTGCCACTGACTTGCATTCTTATTTTTTTTCCAGGAATCTGTGAAGACTAAGCACCCTCAGCTTCACTATGAGTCGAAGCTTTATATGCTTCTCCAAGGAGGAAGTAATTTTCTATTTAGAACCTCTTTTTGTTTTACATTGCTTTCTGTATTTTCTTTCTTATCAGTTTTTTTTTTTTTGTCTTTGTGAAGCTGGTATTCCACACCTGAAATGGTTTGGAGTTGAGGGTGATTATAATGTCATGGTTATTGATCTTCTTGGACCAAGCCTAGAAGATTTGTTTAATTATTGCAACAGGAAGTTTTCCTTGAAAACAGTTTTAATGCTTGCAGATCAATTGGTAGGTATCCAGTTTTCAGAAAGATTTACTGATAAAATAGCTGCTGTACTTATATTTGTTTTTCTGAATTTCTTTTAGATAAACAGAGTTGAGTATATGCACTCTCGGGGTTTCCTTCATCGTGACATAAAGCCAGACAACTTTTTGATGGGGTTGGGGCGCAAAGCAAATCAGGTACATTCTTCTGTTTAATGCTTTCCATGTACAAATCCTTTTAGTTTCTGGATTTTGACTATGTTATGTATTTTGACTCTTCTATGCATACATTATGCAGTTTAATATTATGCTTGCAGATTTTCTTAGGGCCTGAATTAGAAAAACATTTATCTGAAAGCACAATTTAGTTTCCATTGGTAATAGTGCTGTAAGATATCTTCCTAAATGTACTGTGATTCTTTGAGTAATATGGATGGATACAACTTAGCCAGGATCCTAAAAAAACAACACCTACTAAGATGAGTTGATGGGGACTTGAATGCAGATACCACATTTTTTTATTCGCCATGGACAGTACTCTCTCCTTCCCCTTGTTATCTGGTGCTACTTCTCTTTCAATTTTATTCATTGACAGCTGGCGTACCTTACCAGACATCAAGATAATCCAGCTTGCACTAACATGTTATAACCGGCATGAATCAATTAAAGGAAGTTTGAACTGTTGTCAGACATGACAGTAATTTGAAAGAGATGTGGCTTGCAAGTCTGGAAAAATTTTTCCTTTTCAAACTGTGTCTTTGAATCTATTTAATGAATAAGAAGATGAGATACTGCAAAATTAATGAAATTATGAAAACAGAATTGAGGAAAAAGCGAGGATACATGCGATAATGATGAATCTATTGTGATTTTAGGTAATTAAAGTTAAAATTGTTACGTGGTAGGTCTTATAACTTTTGATTATCAATTGCAACAGTCTTATCATTTTGATTTCAAATTTGATCGAGTTCAACGTATCACCTTGTAGTTTCTTAGGTACTTAACATGTGATTGAGTTCACTTGAAGTGGTTTGGCAGCTTGTTTGAGGCTTTTTTAGTCAACTTTAAACATGTTCTGACACATTGCAAGGTCTGCATGCCTGGACAGTTTTTCCTCATTGTTTGTTCAATGTTTTCTCCATTAACAGGTTTATATTATTGACTATGGCCTTGCAAAAAAGTACAAGGATCTTCAGACACACAAGCATATACCTTATCGGTAAGGGGTGTTCTATTTCACCTTCCCTTGCATAATATGTGTTTCACTTTTTGGTTACTGAACTGAACAAATAGTTTGAAATACCCCTGTGGTGTTGTTATTTGATTGGTTTATCTGGTGCCTGAAGTCTATCAATTTCATTTTTCTTATAAAAGAAAAAAGAATCTAACCACTGTTGTTGTAAAAGATTGTCTATTCTAAGGATGATAGCAGCTTGCTACAGTTGATTCATTGCTTAATTGATGGACTTCTGACTGTAAACATTTGATGCATTTTTAGTCTTGATATCCTATCAATTAATCATTTCCAGCTTTCCATGCTCATTTTTATTTTTGTTAGTGACATCTATTATAGTCTATTCTAAGATAATAGCACCTTGCTACAGTTGATTCATTGCCTTTATTGTTCAACTGTGACTATGTAAACATTTGATTCATTTTTTTACTCTTGATATCCAATCAATTAATGATTTGCACCATTGGATATTCATTTCATTTCTGTGAGCGACATTGTCATGTATCTAAAGTTTCTACTTTGCATGATTGCATAATGGATGGAAAGCTTATTAGTGCAAGTTGGAACTTTTTCATGAGTTTGGAGAAAAATTTAAAAATAAAGCTGCAATTGGCCAAATTATAAATTCTAATAAGGTTGTAATCGTTTATGAGGGAATGCATCCTGCTGTTTTTGAGGCTTATATAGCTTAGGATATATAATTTTTTTTGTATCTTGTTCTTAGGTTAGTGAAGGCTGGAGCTCGCTGCAATTTTTAGCTGTTGCATGCTTATGTAAACTAGTTTATGTAATTGTTGGTTTAGGTTTGCTTGCTGATTTGAAATTGTCTCATGCTATTGGGTCAATTGGATTTGAACATTTGGCAGCAGAATCTATCTCATGTAGTAATAACGGATTACTTTGTGTGGTTTTTTATTCCCAAAAACTTCAACAGGAAGCCCCATGCATTGAGACAATCTGATGGCTTTTTCAATATTCAACCAAGTCACAATTGATTTGCCTTCTTCCCTATGCAATTTTCTTTCTGTGATCAGTCATTAATGCCATCTGGTTTTCTCGCAGGGAAAACAAAAATCTCACTGGCACAGCTCGTTATGCTAGTGTTAATACACATCTTGGAGTTGGTAAGTGACATACTGTAGCTACTTGTTGAAAATGGGAACTAGAAGTTGCTAATGCATAATCAAAAATTTCTATCCTTCAATGTTGATCTTGACTCTGAAAATTTTACTTCCAGAGCAAAGCAGAAGGGATGATCTGGAATCTCTTGGTTATGTGCTCATGTATTTTCTGAGGGGAAGGTTGGTGCTTCCTGACTTGCCTCGCTGTGTCTTTTGATATGTCTAACTTGGTTTAATTGTCTCTTTATTTTTGCTCATTCCTTATCTGTGTATTAAACTTTAGATTTTCCTTGGATTCTGCTTTTTCAGTCTTCCGTGGCAGGGCTTGAAAGCAGGTACCAAAAAGCAGAAATATGACAAAATCAGTGAAAAGAAGATGCTTACTCCAATAGAGGTATAATCTTCTGCTTTTTCTCAAAGCCTCCAAAAACTTATTTTATGATCAAATATATGGGTTTAGTTTGAATTGGGAGTGAATGAGCGAAACTTAATCTTATGTTGTCCAATGAATATGTTAATGATCAACTTCTGGACAGTATGCTTACAAGTCTTTATCCCTGTTTTGGCAGTTTCTTTGCAAAAACTACCCCTCTGAATTTACATCCTACTTCCATTATTGCCGATCACTGAGGTTTGAAGACGCACCAGATTATTCATACCTGAAGAGGCTCTTCCGGGACTTATTTATTCGAGAAGGTTAATTTCTACTTTTAAGACCTAATGCTTATTCATTGCTTGAATCATCTTGCCAAAAAACGTTTATATGCGATTTAGTTAATATCTGTTTTGCCAAAATGTAGAATCTTCAAGGGAGTTTTTAACTATTGTAATTGATGCAGGCTATCAGTTTGACTATGTATTTGACTGGACTATTTTGAAGTACCCTCAGATTGGCTCCAGTTCTAGAGCAAGGGTTAGTTTTTATTAGTCTGGCATTAATTTCTATGGTAAATTTATATATATTATGTTTTAGAACATGTGATAATTATATTTGAATAATTTATGATTGCTTGTCTTTGTTTACTAGCCAAGTAGCAAACCAGTTGTGAACCCTGGTCCATCAGCAGACAGGCCAGAACGACCATCAGGTCTATCTTCTTACTGTAATTTGACATAGTATTTTATTGATAAATGAAGTGTTAATGGGTTGTGTTGTTTTGCTGTACCTAGTTTGCTCCTACCTGTAGCACCTCTTTTCCTTTGGAGATTCTCATTTGAATGTGAGGTTTAGCTAGTAACTGAACTTTGACATGATTTTTTTTTTTTAAATAAAGTGGGCCAAGAGATTCGAGAGAGATTCTCAGGTGCAGTTGAGGCGTTTGCTCGAAGGAATGGCTCTGGGCATGCTTTGCATGGGGATCACACCCGGCACAGGTCTTCAGATGAGGTACTATCACCAAAGGATGTGGTGAGTTGTGCAATATGTTTATGGCACTTTGTTCGTCATTGTACTTTGAATTAGGGAAGGATTATCATTATCTTCCTGCAATTAAATTTGCTTTTCTTGGATTTCTATTCTCTAATCTCGCTAATGCTTTCTTTTTCTCCCCCCTCTTTCCTGGCATTGACCCTCAGCATCCTGGTTCTGAGAGGCAACGATCATCATCACGAAATGGCAGTTCTTCAAAGAGAGCTGTCATATCTAGTAGCAGGCCAAGTTCATCTGGTGAACCCAATGAGAGTCGATCAAGCCGACTGCTATCAAGCAGTGGTAGATTGTCGACAACCCATAGGGCCCAACCTGGATTTGAGTCCAAGTCATCTTCATTTACTCGTGCTACAGCCACAAGAGGTGGTCGTGATGATGCACTTAGGAGCTCCACAAGAGGTGGTCGTGATGATGCACTTAGGAGCTTCGAGCTCCTTTCTATTGAAACAGGAAAAAGGAAATAAGTGATGGATCCATCTGGTCAGAGGGGTTACATCGTGTTAGGGGTCAAATTTCCCTTGCGTAGTTGCTATCAAGATATTGGCATTAAAATGGTGTGGCGGTTGTATATGTTTTGCCGTGAAACATTCCTGGAACACAGCAAAAGCTCAATGAAGTTTTGCCAGAAAGACTGAGACCCTTGCCATATCTCTTCAGGTACTTTACAAACTATGAAGTCTGATGGACTCGTCATTGGAGATGAATGATTTCAGGTTAGGGAATTGTTTATAATTTGAGACACTAATCGCTGTAATAAATGTCTCTCTTGTATTTCCTTTTACCCTGGAAAAGAAAACTTCTTTTAAAGAAACCACCATGGAGGTTTTTCTGTGCATGTCTGCTATGTATATTTTTATCTTTTCTTATGCTTTGTTCATAGTGCAACCTATGAGAGGAATGTTGCTTTGTAGAAAGCTTTTAAAATAGAAGATTTTCTCTCATAAAGAGGGGATGCTCCCATCCTTCTCCGAGTTTTATTTTCTTTTAAAACTTTCTTAAAGCTTGAAATTTAAATGTGGCACAGGTGCTGTTTTATATAAAAGCACCAAAGGCTAAATAGATCGCCTAATAGTTAATTAAGCTTTTCATAATTTAATTAGAGTTAAGTTCTAATTGAACTCAATTTGATTGATAAAATATTTAGCGGCTGGTTTTGTAACATTATTGAAATACTTAAAAAAAAAAAGGAGACATTATATCCTAAACATGTTACTTTAGTGAAAAGGGATAAAGCGTTTTATCGTAATTAGGATTTATTTCTGAAAAATAAGTTAAATTACCTTCACAAGTGAGAAATTACAAAATTTCATAGAATAGAGAGATCAATATCTGAATTAGAGACATGATACTTGATCGAAGAAGAGGCTTGGATGACCTGTAAAAAGGAGACTAGTCCGTTCTTGTCCGGCGTTAGTGTTTCGATACTCAAGTTAGCTATCGAACTATGAAGAGAAAATTAGAGAGAGAGTGTTAGAGAGAGAGCCATCTGTGGCTTATGGAG
The DNA here is from genome assembly GCA_037975025.1 of Excoecaria agallocha. Lineage (NCBI taxonomy): Eukaryota > Viridiplantae > Streptophyta > Magnoliopsida > Malpighiales > Euphorbiaceae > Excoecaria > Excoecaria agallocha. The sequence continues at coordinate 105,229,014 of CM075808.1, read as the reverse complement.
AAAGTTATCTCATTTATAGAGCCTTTGCCATTGAAAAGTAGTTCAATTGTAGTCCATCTATAACTTTTAATAGCAGGCTTCTAGTTTTTCAATATTGGACATTTTTAGCGAGTTTTTGATGGGTTGACATTAGCTCTCATCTTGTATTTTATTTTATTTTTATGTGTTATCACTTGTATCCCTCTAACTAGTTCGATCGTTTCTTAAGAGAGATCGAAGGTCGGGGTGTTTGCTGTTTATGATGGCCATTTGATCATTTTGCGATTGGTGGCGGAGTCCCTTAATTTATTGAAACTAAAATTTAATTGTTGCGATCGGGATGTACGTCGATCAAAAAAATATTCGTTGCTTTGATGTGGATATACATCGATCGAGAGTTTTGAAATAGTTGTCTTGCAAATAAATTTATAAATATAAATTATTTTATTTTACTAAACTGCATTTCGGTTTCTTTTGTTATCGGATAAATTTTTCAAATTCGTATTCCTTTTCTCTCCAAACTTAGGCTTCTAGTGTTCGACCATTCATTTTTCCGAGAGGAGTACCATCCGATCAGGACAACTTTATTTCTCATGTCTAGCCAGTTGGCTTTTGGAAGGCTTCCTTGAGCCTTCCTCACTTGGGCTTCTTAAATGTTCTAAGCCTTGTAATTTTATTTTTTAGGTATTATTATTTTTCGATCATTGGATCCACCGTTGGTTGTGGATGAGAATTTTTTAAAGTATTTTCATGACTTTTTTGATCCGATCCGCCATTGGCGATGGTCGATCATCTGATCCGCCGTTGGCGGTGGATGAGAATTTTTAAGGCATTTTCATGCTTTTTTTTAATGCGATCCACCATTGGCAATATTTTCGATCTGACCTGCTCTTCACGGTGGTCAATCTTTTGATTCGATCATCTTTTGGCGGCGGATAGGTTTCTTCGATTCGATCCGCTAGTGGCAGTGGTTGATCTTCTGATTCGATCCGCTCTTAACAGTGGATTGGTATTTTCGATCCGATATGCTCTTGATGTTGGATAAGTATTTTCGATCCGATCCGCTCTTGGCGGTGATCGATCTTTCGATCTGATCCGCTCTTAATGGTGGATAGGTACTTTTGATTCGATCTGCTCTTGGCGGTGGTCGATCTTCCAATCCGATCCACTCTTGGCGGTGGATTGGTATTTTCGATTCGATCCGCTCTCATCAGTAATCGATCCTCCAATTCGATCTACTCTTGGCGGTGGTCGATCTTCCGATCCGATTTGCTCTTGACGGTGAATTTAAATATGATAAATCGTCAATCGAAATTTTCATTGATTGGTATTAATGAGTCATCAATCGGGATTTTTATCAATTGATATTAATGAGTCATCAATCAAAATTTGGATCGATTGAAATTTAAATTATCACATTGTGATAATAATATATTGTAAAAAATATATTGTGAAAAGGAAGTTTAAGTCACTTATATTAAGGTGCATAAAACAATGTGCTTGTTCTCATGAATTATTAAAATAATTAAGCACTTATCAACAAATTCAATAAACTCGTTGGACATTGGATGAGAAATCACATCAATTGGAATAAATAAGCAAATGAGGCAAGGGAAAGCTCTTACCATAAAACGATGTCGTGTAGGCTGAATGTGGGTAGCTTTAAAGTTGGAAAGGATAGACACTCCTTTTCCCAAAGTTATTCATCCTTTTTCGCTATCTTTTATGACGAAATTTTCAATTTTACAACTCTTGTCATGGCTTTATTGTTGAGCCTTTTGATATCTTCTTTGGCACGAGAAGCTTTTGCTTTATAATTTTTTCATGTTGCCTCAAGTTTCTATCTTATGATCACTTTGCAGGAAAGGCTTGGTGCTTTGTAGCTTCAGTGTACTTCATTAAGCAACTGTTGTGCTTCCCACTGCTATGTCTATGCTCCCGAATATAGAATAGCCAAGGCAAGCTCAAAGCTGTCGACGATACATTTATGTGACTGAGACTTAAACTGCCTCAAATATTCAACTTCAAGAAGATATGTCTGGCCAAAAAAATAAGCGGCTGTTGTACTCCCCCTTGCTGCATCTGTACTCCCTTGCCTTTTTCATCGACCGGGGTTGTCATTGGTTGAAATTAAAATACGTCAACCGCGGTTAAGTGATCATCAATCGAAATTTTCATCGGTCAAAATTTAATGGCTCGATCAGAATTTTTTTCGATTGAAATTAAATAAATCGTCAATCAAAATTAAATTGATCATCAATCGAGATTTTTATTGGTCAAAATTAATTACGTCGATCGAAATTTTCTTTTATTGGAATTAAATAAATCGTCAATCGGAATTAAATTGACCATCAATCGAGATTTTCATCAATCGGAATTAATTGCATTAATCGAAATTTTTTTCGATTGAAATTAAATATGTCGGTTGGGATTTTTCGTCAATTTAAATAAAAATACATAGGTTGAAATTTTTATCAACTGAAATTAAAATATATCGATCACAATTTTTATCGATCAAAATTAATAATTTTAATAGTAGGTCAAATTTTTAAGTTGCCACATCCGTATAAATGAAAAGATATTGGCCAAATACATAATCAACAATATGGAGCCCAATTTTGCATTTTATGTTGGCCGAATTAATATCATGCCTTGCAATAGATACACTTACAATGGAGAAGTAAACTTTAAAAAAGTTTGACCAGAAGAAGTAAATAGATTCATAAGGTAGTACGCATACCTTATATTAGGCTAAAAACTTTCAAAGCATGGTGTCATTAAAGAATTAAGGGTTTGATGGACAACCCTCCACCTGTCACCCTTTTAGGAAAAGTGGGAAAAAATGGATTTATTTGACCAATTTTTTATCAAACTGGTTAAAAGAGAGCAAGTCAAATATTGCTAAAGTGATTATTAATTTGAGTGGTCCCGTAATTCCTGGTTGATGACTTAAGCTTAGGCTTTTTTTTCTCTTCTCTTTGCTTTTCCTTTAACAACAACAACTTGGAGAATCATGCCATTACAGATGAGATGTAGGAGGAGGCGATGTCGACTGGAAGTGGGGCTGTAAGTTCTCAATCTTTGGCAACGATCTTCTAATAGAGGGAAATAAACTCCTAGTCGATGAAGCAAACTACCGATCAGTGAAACAAACTCCTGATCGATGACAATAGACTTCCAATTGGCGATGACAGCCTCAACTCAAAGAGAAAAGGGGGATGTGATTTTTCACAAAAATTGATTGTAGCTTGACCAAAGGAGCTTGACCGGAATTTTCCACTTTGTAGGCATTTTCATGGGTTGATTTATCATTAATGATGTCGACAAATTCCCAGCTTGAAGGAACTTCGAAAGAACCAATCCATCCTAGTTTATCTTTTGTGAATGAGAGAATCGATGAACTAGTTGAATTTGTAAATAAAGCTTCAAAAAACTCCAAACCCAATCTCAGCTCCCCTCTTTGGACTGTCGCCGTACTCTATTTTTCTTGGAGCACAGTATCTGTTGCTACTGCTTCACAGCTACTGAGGGTAGCTGCAAAGATCTTAGATCTCCGCTTTTTGCTATCTTTCGATCTCTGCTCTCTCTCTATTTTTTTTTTGTAAAATCAAACCCAAAATTTTTAGATCTAGACCTTTCTTAAGGAATCGAGCTCAAGATCTTTCAGATTTAGACTTTCTTTGCTTGTTACTCTGATTGATGTGGTGGTCTTCGTTCCATTTTCAGGCTTTAAGTCTTACCTATTGCTGGATCTCAGCGATGGACTGAATAGGAACGTAATTTTCACCATTAAATTACAAAGAAGAAGAGTATATCTAAAATTTGAGGTTGAAAATTTCCATGAAAAGCAGCCATAGAATGAGCGTCACTTTTCTTTGGTTTCAAGTTGAGTAGCTCATTTCCGACGGTATCGTCTGTCAACGAAAACATCATACGATAAATTATAAAATTTCATAGAACAGAGAGAGATCAACACCTGAATCAGAGATATGATGGTTGATCGAAGAAGAGGCTTGGATGACCTGCAAAAAGGAGACTAGCCCGGTCCTACCAGACGTTAGTACTCCGACTCTCAAGTTAGCTATCGAAATATGGAGAGAAAATTAGAGAGAGAGCCATTCGTGGCTTATGAAGGAAGTTATCCCATTTATAAAGCCTTGGGCCTTGAAAAGTGATCTAATTGTAGTGCAGCTGTAACTTTTAATAGTGGGCTTCTAGTCTTTTAATATTGGATTTTTTTAGCGGACCTTTGATGGATTGGCCTTAGCCCTCATCTTGTATTTTATTTTTTTATATGTTATCAAGAAGAAAAGCTAAATTATTTCAACAATTATATATATATAACAATTTGGTTTTCCATACTGTGTTTTGGATAGAACTTCGATAAAATTTTTTTTTAGATCACCTGAATATTTAAAAATAAAAAATTTTGGTGAAATTTTAAACAAGAAAAAGTTCTGACGGTCAAGTTACAATGATATTCTTAAAAAACGATTTAAGGTAAAAAAAGTTAAGAGAGAAATTTTTGTAACATTATATTTATTTATCTGAGATACGATTTCTATCTTTAGTAGACTTCGGTTTCCTTGTTAGGTCAGATTTTTATTGTAAATAAGAGTCTCGTTAAGGAAGATATATTTATTAATTAGGAGATCGAGCTGCATCCCTAAATAAAACTTTTATCCATTTTAGGTGACTTGAATGTACCTGTTCTAATTTAACTCCGAAAATGACTAACATTTATGTCAGTATATGAGCTCGAATCTAAGTTAAACCAAGTAATCGGAGAGAGCTTGGCTATCATATACACATATAATTGTGTGTAATTCTAAAATAACGTTGAAAATAAAAAAGATAACATTATTACGATAGCAACCTGGAACCTGGTATTATACATATTTATATAGGGCGCATAATGGCATTAAAAGTTAAACTAACTACCTGGGCATATTTCAGTTATAACTGTCGATCCAAAAACAAAAAAGCGGGGATGCAGATGATCATATGCGACTCCGTCCGCGGGCAGTTCCGATTGTACTGTGCATGCAATTTGCGTCTGCCATTTCTTTTCCTTTAATTTTTTCATTTCATGAAACACTCTGGCGTCACCTTTCTGATTTCTCCCTTAACTCCGACAAAGCTCTTCTCTTTTTTTATTTCTCTCCACCAATAACTTTTTTTTTAAAGAGCATTTCTCTTTTTGTAAATTCTCTCCGTTTTCTGTATTCGATTTTTTTTTTCTTATTCACTTTTGCGATCCAAGATTTATTAGAGGGAGAGATCAATGACAATGACGGATACGGAAGGCGTAGTGGGTGATTTGCCATCGTTGGACCAGGAAATGCTACAGATACCGGAATTACCACCGTTGGCTCTCAAAGCTCATCCCTATCTCGCTGAGGAGCTTTTCTCGTTGTGGCTTTCTCTTCCTGATAGTTACCGATTGGTAACTTAATCTGATTCTCTGCGATCACTTTATTTATTTCGAATTTCCGAGTCGAGAAATTTGCTTTGGTTTATATTTTCTCAATGCTATATCTGGATGAATTTCAGTTATAAATTACAACCACAACTTAAAATGTTTGCTTTGCTAGTTTGATGGGATTTTTCACGTGCATTCTTTTGGGTTACTACGCCTCCGAGACGATGGTTTACGTAAATCATAGGGTAGTTTATGACTTTGGAATTAGCTGCATGCTTAATTTGCGCAAATTCAGGCATTATTAAATTTCTATATAAGAATGATCTATAGGGAGATGTAATGACTGGAAAAATAATAAATGCATAATTTTTATTATTCAAAATTTGTATTTACATTAGGAAAAGAAATAATTCCTTGATACAACACTATGCCTTGCTTGTGATGGATCTGGCTTCATTTTATTTTATTTTACTTATGAAGATGAGTAAAAAATGCTTTTCTTATGAAGAGAAGGAAGGTGATCGTTAGGATTTGCTAAGAGATGGCTTTTGGTGGCTAGTGCTTTATGTTATCATATGTTTGGAGCACTAATGAAGCTTTCAGCTCTTGATTTGAGCAGCTGAGTTAAAGCAGTAAAAAATTTTCCTCCAGGGTGCTTTCCATTTCATTTTTATTGTTTTGATCCAGTGTCAGGCTATATCCCTCATGAAAAGGTGTTTGAATATAGGTTAAATCTATGCTCGGTGATAAGAAGACAGGGATTCCCTTGAATGCCCTTGGAAACTCTACTACTTCATCTGCTATTTTGAGCAATACATTACCTTCCATGTTTGCTGGTGGCAGCACCCCACCGCTCTCACCACGTAGCATATCCGGTTCTCCACGTGTTATGAAACAGAGGACTGGCCCCTCTTGTTTAGGTTCCCCACTAAAATTGGTCAATGAACCAGTACGAGAGGTCATACCTCAGGTGCTCTTAGATAAATATTTTTTCACCTGTATTCAGTGAGATATCTGTTATTAGTAACAGATGGTTCTAATTTAATTATTATACTTGCAGTTTTTCTTCAAAAATGGTCGTCCCCCTCCAAATGATGCGAAGGAAAGATGCTTAAATGAAATTACTAAGCAATTCCAGGGCCACATAAATGGATTGCAAGAACATGGTTAGAATATTTTTGCCACGATTCTCATTCTGCTACCCTTTTCAGTTTCTCTTTCTATCCTTCTTTCAAACATTTCTTGCTTTTTTTTTTTTTTTTTTTTAAATTGCGTTTATCTTGATTCTGCGGCAGAGTTTAAGTCAATAACCAAGGACTTTTGCAAGCTTCCATCTTTTTTCTCCACAGCTCTTTTTAGGAAGATTGATACTGAAGGCACTGGAAGGGTGACAAGGTGCAATTCCTCCATTAACCAGTGCATCTTTGTTATCTTAATTTAAATTGACAAATAACATACACTGCTGAAATGATTGGAATAAGAGGTTCTTTGGTTCCCTAGGCTATTGATAACATTATTAATACCGAGCCTGCTTAGCCAATCTTACAAGATTTCTTGTAGGTTGATTTCTTTTCTCCTAAGCATGAATTGACTGATTAATTTACAAATTGCTTCAGATTCTCTTGTTGCTTGTAACGTTATAAAAAATGAATTGGTCAAGAGCCTATAATTCTCATTTTTTTTCCCTTTTAAGCTGAAGGAGAGGAGCTGCTGCGAAGTTCTGCTGATAAAAACTGTGTTGAGATGTTTGTTGCTGTCTTTGTGGCTTTTTCTTTTTAATTATTGAAATCCTTCAACTAATTTCTATAACTCCCCTTTATAAAGGAGAGCTTGTTGCATTAGCTGGACTCAAGGTTGCTTAAAATCCCATGATACATCCTTGCTTCAGTTAGGATTGCAGACCAGCAGAGTTTTCTTTCTATATGGTTGAATTACTGAGGCCTAGTTGCTTCACTTTATATCTTCTCTTCAGAAGGGTTGTTGGGTGGTCTCTTAGTTTTTTTGGATTTGGGGGGAATATTTCAAGGTTTGATTTGAGTTATTACATGGAACCTGTCATGTTTTTTTCAGTTGCATGCCAAATTGAACTGCATTGATCTAGGAAAGCTTACTTCAGTAGAGATTGTAGAACAATTTACTGGAAGTTCTTCCCATTCTATCTGTCTTGATACTGGAGGAATTTAACGGAGAGCATTAGCGTCTTGAAGATGGTTAAATTTATTTTCTTTTTTCTTGGCTAGTTATCAAGTACTTCCTGTTCAGGTAAATTGCAATTCTGAGTTTTTTTTATCTGGGACAACTTCATGCTGATCTGAACTAGCAACTGAACAAGTTGGGAATCAAAACAACAAAGTTAATTATGAGAATATCCATCTTGATCAATGGGCACAGTATGATACTTTTTTTGCATTCTTCTTTCATATCATTTTTGAGTAATGTGGTAAATTACCTCTTAGTTGACTATGATATTACGCCTTGCTGGTCTGGGAATTTGATTGTTGTATCCATTTTTTTTCTTTGTCCCTGCCAAGTTCATGCATCCTCTTTGTAATCTGTCTTTTCCTCTTAATTCTGATCTCCAATAGTCCATATAGATTTTAGAGATACATCTACCATTTTGAAATTCTTTGCAATGCATTTGACTCATTACACATGCACACATCCTAATTTTTAAGCTTTTTAAATCAATTTTTTATTCATAGATGCACAATCAGAGGTGCTCATTTCTATTCATACGAGTTTACTCACACAGTCACTAACTGAGAACCTATTTTGCACTTCTTTGCGCAATGCATTGAAATACCTGCCATGCTTTATAAACCATTATTTTTGTTGGGTCTCAATTCAGGGCAGTGCTCTCTAGAGAAAAGTTGCTTTTCAATAGAATTATATATATACATATATATATTTTCTTTTTCTTTTTTCTTTTTTTTTTTGTGTCTTGCATAAGATTCTATACGAAAGTAAAGCTTCAAAACTTGTGGAAAAAGAGACACATTAAAGCGATTACTTCAAATTCCTTGTAACTGATCTTATGTACTTTTTAAAAGCTATAGCAGTCATATTTAAACATAAGCTCCTAAAGATCCACTAATAAGACATGATGAGTAGTGCTGAAAATATGACAACTTTTAGATGGTAGATTGCTTCAACAATTGTTTATGTGTAATAACTGAGTTAAATTTCCTTGTGAGCATACTTAGCTCACTGTGTAACATATTGTAGGGACAAGTTTATTGATTATTGGATGAGAGGCAACTTCTTGACCATGGATCTTCCAACCAGAATTTATACTGTTCTAAAGCAACCGGATCGTGGATATCTTGCTCAGGTCTGCTCTAGATTGAAAGATGTCATACTATGGTCCTGATATTTTTTAGTTTTTCATTTATCATCTTCTTGGATCAAGATTGGAGGAACTCTCTGCTGTAAAATGAAATTGTGGTTGCAAGATGATTCATTGTGACATTTCTTAATTCTCTTTTAAACATAGGATGATTTCAGGCCCATTTTACATGAACTTCTGGCAACTCACCCAGGGTTGGAATTCTTGCAAAGCACCCCAGAATTTCAAGAAAGATATGGTATGATTATAATGGGTTAGACCTATAGTCTTTTTATCCACTATTCTATTATCAATTTTCAGATATTTTTTTAACAAATTTTATTGTATCCTTACCCTTACTTATAGTTGTTCTTTATACGTGGAAAACCCGAACTACGTGATTTATTGTTAATTCTTGCCTGACTACTGAATAGAAAGCATTGGCTCAATGCCTCAATATGTGAGCCCAGTAGTGGGGGACAATTATATGTCTTTCACATCCATATCTTTTGGTGCCTCTCTCTTAAGTATATCCTATATCCTCTTCCCATGTTTGCAAGTGAAGCAGTACTTTTACTCATGCTCTAGCATGCTCTTCTTGAGATGCTTGGTCACTCTCTCTAGTCACTCTATGTTTATTATATTGCTGTTCATATCATTTGGAGTGGGCATTTGGTGCAACAGTGAGGTCGCTCCATTGAGACTTGGATCTATAAGTATAAACAATGGAAATTTTTGCCTATGTTGATTGCATTGAATAGGGAAAACTTCACCTGTGTCCATCTGAATCTTCTCTACGCCTGGTACAAGAAATCTTGTGCACTGGACATCATTTCAGTTATTATTCTTGTCAATTATGAAGTCATGCTCTGGTACACGCTAGTCTTTGTTTTTGTAAGTGATTGGATTGGATATTGTTTGTGCTCTCATATAGTTAGATATGTATTAATGTCATTTGTACTGAATTGGATTCTACAACCTGATCTGCAAACAAATGACTGATTTTAAGATAATCAGTGCCCTGTGCTGGTTTTAGAATTATGCACAGAGGTATTGCTTGCTGTGGGATCTAACCAGTAAATTCTAACTTCTGTTGCAATGGAACAGCTGAGACAGTCACCTACAGAATATTTTACAATGTTAACAGATCAGGAACTGGCCACCTTACTCTCAGGGAGTTGAAACGTGGAAACCTCATTGCTGCATTGCAGCATGTAGATGAGGAGGAAGACATAAATAAAGTTCTAAGGTATGACTGTTTGTTGAAGCCTGTATTGCTTACTGAACTGATACTTCCAAGATTTATTATCAGACCAAAAACTTTTGGTGGTCTCCCAGTTACTTTAATTGGTTGTACAACTTCCAAGAAGCAGCTTGCTGCTTGGAAACTTGGTTCTCCCAGATGCTTGTATGCAGCTAGCATACAAGCTTGAAAAACATGAAGTTCTTTTTGTTTTGTTTTGTTTGTTTTGTTTGTTTTTTTTTTCTGTTGTTCTCTGCAGCAACTAGCATGAAAAATATGAATTTCAATTTGTTCAACACAGTGGGTCTACCTCTTTGTTAATGTCAACATAAAAACCAGAAAGAAGAAGGGGGTGGGAAAGAAGGATCATTTCCTTTTTGGATGATTCTGAAACTTGGCCAAAGTCCAATGTTCTATTAAAGTTATGCTTATAATTATAAGTGTAATATTTATGGCATTTTTGAATTCTTCTCATTAATTTATTCTAAGCATCATTTCCTTTTGTCTTCTCTGTTTTCCTTTCCTATATATATATATATATATATATATATATATATATAGGTACTTTTCTTACGAGCACTTCTATGTGATATATTGCAAATTTTGGGAGCTCGACACCGACCATGATTTTTATATTGACAAAGAAAACCTTATCAGATATGGTAACCATGCTCTTACCTACAGGATTGTTGATAGAGCTTTTTCTCAGGTTTGACCGTTTGAGATCATGTCTTCTTTGTTGGATATATTTTGTAATTGAGAATATAAGCTTTTACCAACAGAAAATGCAAATTCCTTTTGTCATTATTACTTAACTTTACTTCAGGTACCAAGGAAATTTACTAGCAAAGTTGAAGGGAAGATGGGTTATGAGGATTTTGTTTACTTCATACTGTCAGAGGAGGATAAGTCCTCTGAAATTGGCATAGAGTACTGGTATACTTACTTTTTCTTAAGGCAAAGTAAGGTTAATAAACATTCTGCAATATTGGGTCTTTGATTGATATGTGAATCTGAAAAATCAAAATTTTATTTTTTTGTAATTCTTTTACTGGTAAATTTGACATGAAGAATGTGGCTTTTCTTTTTCTTTTTTCTACCTAATGCTGCCAAAATTGAAGTTATAGCTTCTATAAGTTTAGTACTCCCTCCTCTTTTTTTTTTATTTTTTTATTTTTTTTATTTGTCACTTTCTTTGTTTTCACAAAAATTAAGAAATATTAATTAAACCTAAATTTAGTATTAAATTGTGTGATTTTGATTAAATTATCAAATCTAATTGGTTTGAAACAAATTAACTTTTATTGAAAAAAAAATGAAATTATATTGAAAATTTTAAAAACGACAAATAAATAGAATTTAAATTTTACTTAAAAGTGACACATAAAAGAGAATGAAGGAAATATTTATCTTTACAGGATAAAATGTGTAAAAAAGCAAATTTTAAAAAAACCTTTAACTTTGCTTGTTTACTTTAAAGTGACCAATGGGGGCATCATCTCTAAGCTTGCATGTACATTTGATGATATATCATATTTCTCACACTTCGAATTATAAATGTTACCTCTGTTTTTGCTAATATGTATTGTGGGCATATTTGAATTATAATTTATAAGAGATTTCAAGTTCATATATGTCTATAATAAGATACGTGATGAAGGGCATATTAGAGATTCAACAAATTGATTATATTGTTAAAAAGAAAATGGGCTACAATTTGGGATAGATGAAAAAGGAAAATGTTCCTATCTTTGTGGGACAGAGGGAGTAAATATTTTTGCAGGGTAATTGTATATATGATATTAATCTTAACAGTCAATATTGTTGCAAAAACATTTTCTGTTAAGATTAAGTGAGAGATCCATGTGTTATTAGTTAGATATCTAATAATTTTCAAACAACAGTCAATAACAATTAGGACATTGTTATCAGGTTTCTCGCACCATATGAGTTTGGGGAACTCTACATGAAAGTTGATTGAGGAGAACTTATGGGCTTGGGGCTTTCTACTAGAGAGATGGCAGGTTCTTCTGTTAGTCCCGCCAACTTTTTGGTAGTACAAGAGAGTACTGCAGACCTTTTTAAGGATAGGACATTGTGGAAGTTTTAGATTGTGTGGATTTGCTTATTGCATATGGAGCTTCTTTTGGCATATTGTTTAGCATGTCCTTTATCCTCTTAATATCTAGTTTTATTTGTGGGGAAGCAAATTTGCTTTCATCTGCTACTCCTTTGAGAGATGAAACAAATACCAATTCTAGAATTTGTGTACCTGTTTCTGCTGCTGGGTCATTAAAACGAATCTGTTTCCTTTCTATGAAGGCATCCATAAGGATGTTCTGCTCTCAATGAAATGAATCTGGATGTCATTTTTGTTAACTTGATATCTTTTACGTGTAATATTATCACTATGCCATGATCAGTCAGAATGCTTGGTTCAGGTTCAAATCCATTGATATGGATGGCAATGGAATCATTACACCAAATGAAATGCAGTTCTTTTATGAAGAGCAATTGCATCGGATGGAATGCATGGCCCAAGAGCCGGTTCTGTTTGAGGATATATTGTGCCAAATTTTTGACATGATTGGCCCAGAGGTCTCTACTTTAGCAAGACTCATTTTTTGACTGAATTTTTATCTATTTAGTGTGGATATGATCTACTGACTATTGTGGTTACTTGATGTGTGTTTTACAGAATGGGGCCTACATCACACTACGTGACATGAAAAATTCCAAACTTTCTGGAAATGTTTTCAATATTCTTTTCAACCTCAATAAATTTATTGCTTTTGAGAGTCGTGATCCTTTCCTAATTCGTCAGGTAAGTGTGAAGTTCGTATATTGTCATTGATAGGTCAATATTAATTACTGAGTTGTGCTAGTGTATCTGTGGGTTTTCTGATTACTTGATAAATGTATTAGGAACGTGAGAATCCAACTTTGACCGAGTGGGATCGATTTGCACATAGAGAATATATAAGGCTGTCTATGGAAGAAGATGGCGAAGATAATTCTAATGGAAGTGCAGATATCTGGGATGAATCTTTTGAGGCTCCCTTTTGAAATTAGTTAGGTACGTACAGCAAATGTGTCTTCTCAAATTAGAATTCTGTAATATGATAAATGTGGGCATCTGTATAATTTTGATAGACCCAGTGCCTAGAATCACATCCCTATCCCTTACACAACAGTTATATTTATTCATTGTTTTGTCCCTTTTTATTTGTATTGTTCACAACTTCAAAAGTTCAAATGTCTTTATAACTCCATTATAAGTTTTTTCTTTCCTTTACTCCAATAAATTCGTGGACTTGTGTGATATACATATTCTTTTTTTCAAAATAAATACATGAAGGAAATCTGGAAGGGATTTTCTTCGGAAACCAATAGGGTCAACAATTCTTGTAGCTTAATTTTCGGTTTTCTCCATAATTGTTTTAGATTATATGACTGTTAAACTGGTAATCAGTCTCATTAAGCAGCACCATCATTTTTTCTTTCATAATTTTTGTTACGTGCTATCCTTAGTTATATATGCATAAAATGTGCTTTTCATTTTGCTATTTGTTCCTATGCTCACTTCTTTATTTTAACTTCCATTGGAAAAGCAAACATAAGATTCTTTCTATCATATATGTGATGTTTCAGAAAATTAAGTTGTTATTTCTGGCGCCTTGAAGGCTGTGGATCCTCTGATGGAGCATTTGCGGTCATTGAAGAACTAGAGTTGTTTGTATCGGGGACTTTGAATTTTTCTAGCTATCAAAAAAAGCTTGCCCATTGACACTATTTAAGTCACTTAGCAGGCAATGTTCTGGTTTTAATGCAGATCTTCTTGCTGAGGATACAAAAGAACAAATAAGAGTAGGGACAGTTACGCTCCATTGGAATCTTCTGTTTATACTAAAGTAGCTCAAAATAATGAAGGCAGCCGAAGTTTTGTTTGTAAAAAATAAATATCGGTTGTTTTTTTCGTCTCGTTGTAATTTTTTTTTTTTTTGCCCTTTCCCGTTCTTGTAGCAATGTGATATTCTCATTTTTTTTTTATTAAGTCAATTCATTATTTAATAATAATAATAATAATAGGCAGCGAGTAATAAGTTATTATTCTCCAAGCCTTTTCTTGACTAGCTAGTCTCAAGTCTTGATCTGTTTATCATCAGTATTTACCTAATGCAAAATTTGATATCATGTATATATGCTACGTCGGTGTAGAAATCTTAGCCGTGGCTATGGAATAATTTCTGAAAGCAGATTGCTAATTGAAACAATTAGAGGGTATGCACAAAATTATTTTATTCTTTTATATGGATTATTGGTTCAAATGTTTTTGTCACTGACTCGTGAATTATCAATATTTGATACAGATATATAAGATCAAATGGATATCGCAAAAAATCACATAACATTTTAAATATTTAAGAGAAAAAACAAAATATGTAGTTTGCAAGAAAATTTTAACTCTACATTTCAATTTTATGAATGATCCTATTGCCTATCTGAATTTAACAACATACACGTATTACTTTCTTATATTAATAAAAGTATACTTATTACCCTCTAAAATCTTTTTATATGTACATTTTTTTTATTATATTTCTTCGGGGATAATAGGTTATATTTTTTGTAGAGATTAGGCCTCACAACATTGTTTCAAATCCAAAATACAGTCCAAATCCACCCGAAAAAAAATTCAAATATAATCCAACCCAAAAAATGCCTATTGGATCAATATAAAAATGACTCACTAAATATGTGATCCGTTTCGATCTAGCCATGATGTCTAACGGGTTTTCTCCAAATAGTGATCTTTTCTTTGTGGAACTGAATACCATCAACGTTATTATAATAATCACTTCCATAGCCAGTGCCATGGAGATCTTATGTTGAAATTGAAAATGAAATTATGAAAAATTAACCAAATGAAAAATTAAATTGAAAATAATAAAAATATTTAGAAATAAAATGTACTCGTGTCTGGCCAGGAGAGAACATGAAGAAGATGATAACATAGATGAGCTCTATCAGTAAATCAGCAGAGTTGATTGTGGTGGCAAGAATTGAATGTTCTTTCACAATCGGTAGCCCATAAAAGGACCAATTGTACAATTGAACAAAGTTGCAATACAAGGGTCTGGCTTAAAATCTTTAACTGCTTTTTGCTCAAGTATCTCGATAAATTCACAATTAATTTAACTGTAAAATGCTAACTTACATAGGAGATAGAAATAAGAATAAAGATATTATATTTCCTATAAAAATGAAATCGAAATGCAACGTTAAACAAGAAAAAATTAATGAAAATGAAAAAACATAATAATATTATGATAATTATAAAGTATATGGATGACTATCAAATTCGTCCCTCTCCATGTTTTAGTTGAATTCTACTACTTTTATGTTGTACCTATAAATATTTCATTGTGGTTATTCAGTGTTAACAACAAATAAAAGAAAATTCTCTATTCATACTATATTTGTCTTTACTTTAATTAGTTTTATAATACGTTATCAGTATAATAACCTCTATTGATTATTGAAAGTCGATGGTTTATGATAATCCGACTCGAAAGAATCAAAAATTCTAATTTATAAGATTTAACGATAAATTATTTTAAAATTATTTTTATTTTATTAATATGACATACATGTTATCATTAGCATAATTGCTAAGGTGGTAAAAGATAATAACATTGTATTGATGATAATATATATGCTTGCTGTACAAAAGCTGATTAGCATAATTGAAGATTATCGTTTGACTTATGATATAATAATTTGACTTGTTTATAGCATAATAATATTATAGAATGTGGCACCCTTTTTTTTCTGTGGAATTAGACTGATAAATGTATATAGGTATGCTGCACACCTATTAAAATGGCTAATATTAATTATAGCAATGAGATATTTATATGTAACATAGAATTTAGAGATCGTGAGTCAGTTTTGTAGGGTATTTGATTTGTCTTTTACTGATTGAGGATTTTCATTGTTTTACAATTGAGTTGGGTACCAAATTGAATATTTGGTTTGAAGAGGACGGTTCAACCAGAAATTAGTAATTCTATTACCCTATTAATTTCTCATTGCCAACTACTAAACTCGCGTCTTGAATTTTAACACTCGGTTTTGATGATTATTTGTTGGTTTTTGAATGTATTCTTAGTTATATTACTATTATTATTATAATTAATTTTTTTCTCTCAATACCGTAAATCAAATATACCATCTTTTAACATCTTTAATTGAAAAATAAGTATTATAAATGGTTGGCCATAATTATGCCTATATCAAATCAATGACATTTGCATAAAGTCATGTATGCTTAAATTAATTATGTATCATTTAATTTTATTTATGAATTTTTTACAATTTATTTATAGCCTAATTTTAAATTTCTTTTTTTAAGTGTAGTGTGTTTACAATGTTAAATTTTACGAAACTTGAGTTTATTGCTTTTGATATTTCTGGAAGAAATTATCTGTCATGGGTACTTGATGCCGAAATTCATTTGAATGCTATGAATCTTGGAGATTCCATAAAAGAAAGAAATGAAGCATCCTTGCAGGATTGCGCAAAAGCAATGATATTCCTTCGGCATCATTTACATGAAGAATTGAAAACTGAATACTTCACTGTTAAAGACCCATTAATTATTTGGACTAATTTAAAGTAGATGTATGAACACCAAAAAATAGCGATATCCTTCCTAAAGCTCGATATAATTGGATACACTTATGTTTGCAAGATTTTAAAATTGTAAGTGAGTATAATTTAGCCCTATTTAAAATTAACTCTCAATTGAAATTATGTGAAGAGAAAGTTACTGATGAAGATATGTTAAAGAAAATATATTTAACTTTTCACGCCTCAAATGTGCTCCTGCAGCAGCAATATCGAGAGCGTAGGTTTAAAAAATATTCTGAATTAATTTCTTGTTTGTTTGTGGCTGAGCAAAATAATGAGCTTTTATTGAAAAACCACCAATCTCGTCCAACTGGTTCATCTCCATTCCTTAAAGTTAATGTGATATTTTCTCAAGGTCGTGGGAGAGGCCACGGTAGAAGAGGTCGTGGTCGGAAAAATTTTCCAACTGGTTCCAAACATCCACCACGTTCTGACAACAAATGTGCGAAAAATAAATGGGTCAAAAGTGAAAAAAAAAATTCTGAAAAGAAGACATAAAACCATGACAATATTTGCTATAGATGTGGAACAAAAGGGCATTGGTCTCACATATGTCGCACTCCAAAACATCTTGTTGATCTGTACAAGACATCATTAAAAGCTAAAGGAAAAAATGCTGAAGTGAATTTTTCTGAACCTATTGATGTTGCTTATAATAATGAACCTTTAGATGTTAATTTTGATGTCTTTGATGTTTTTGAGAATGACAAAATTGACCACTTGATTGGAGATGGAAATGTCCATTAAGATTAGATTGATTTTTGGAACAATTTCATGTTTATTTAGGTTTATTATTTTCAAACTTAATGTTTTTGAATTTTATTAGTAATAAGAGTTCAAGTTTATTTTGTTATACAAGTTTCTTGTTTATCATTCTTAATTTTTTTTGTGTGTTAATAGATAATACAAAATAAACTTGATGTCATGGAGGCAAACATATGTTTAGTGGATAGTGGTACAACTCACACAATTATTCATGATAAGAAATATTTTATGCAATTAACATTAGCTGAAATTAATGTTAATACGATTTCTGGTTCTACAAATATAATTGAAGGCTCCGGAAGAGTCCAAATTATGCTTCCAAATATAACAAAATTATATATTGATGATACATTGTATTCAAGTAGATCACGAAGAAATCTACTAAGTTTTAAAGATATACATCATAATGGATATCATATTGAAATTACAAGCGCTGAAAATGTTGAATATTTATATATTACATCCACAAAATTGAACCAGAAGTTCATATTAGAGAAACTTCCAAGTTTCTCAACGGAATTGTATTTCACAAAAATAAAAATGGTTGAATCAAACTATATGCACCAGAAGTGCTCAGATCCTAAAACATTTATACTTTTGCATGATCGCCTCGGTCATCCTGGTTCAAGTATTATTGAGAATACAAATGGACATGGACTAAAAGATCAAAAGACACTTTTATCAAATGATTACTTTTGTAGTTCTTATGCTAAAAGTAAATTGATCGTGAGACCCTCACTATCTAAATTACCTTTGGAGTCTCCTATTTTTTTTAGAAAGGATACAAGGAGATATTTGTGGCCCAATTCATTCATCTAGTGGACCATTTCGATATTTTATGATTTTGATTGATGCTTCAACTAGATGGTCACATGTGTATTTATTATCTTCTTGCAATGTTGCTTTTGCTAAATTTTTAGCTCAAATTATAAAGCTTAGGTCAAGTTTTCCTGATCGTCCCATTAAATCAGTTTGTTTAGATAATGCAAGTGAATTTACTTCAAAAGTATTTTATGATTTTTGTATGTCAATAGGAATTGATGTTCAACATTTCATTGCACATATTCACACTCAAAATGGTTTAGCTGAATCTTTCATTAAACATTTACAATTAATTGTTAAACCTATGCTTATGAAATCAAAACTTCCTGCATTTGCTTGGGAATATGCTATAACTCATGCTACATCTTTAGTTCGTATTCGACCATCTGCATACAACAAGTTTTCACCTTTACAACTTGTTTTTGATCAATAACCTAACATATCTCATCTTAAAACTTTTGTTTATGTTGTATATGTTCCTATTGCTCCCCCTCAACGAATTAAAATGGGCCCTCAATGACGTTTAGGTATCTATGTAGGTTTTGATTCCCCTTCTATTATCAGATATCTTGAACCTTTAACTGGTGACATTTTTCGAGCAGGATTTTTAGATTTTCAATTTGATGAATTGGTTTTCCCACCATTAGGGGAAGATAAAGAAAAAGGGCCAAAAGCTCAAGAAATCAGTTAGAACACACCAACTTTGTCCAAATTTGATACACGCATAAATCAATGTGAACTTAAAGTTCAAAGAATAATTCATTTATAGAATACTGCAAATCAGCTACCCGATATCTTTACAGACACCCAAAATGTAATACCCCTAATGATACCCTAAGCGGGATAGATGATTATTTCATATAAGACAGAGGTTAATTATGAGATTAATTAAGGGAAATAGAAAATTTGGGACTTGATTGAAAAGACAAAGTAAAAGAATGGTGGTAAAACTAGAAATAAAGGAAGATGAGAGACAAAATTAAGAAGTCTAAATACAAAGAGGGACCAAAGTGAAATTGTCAAGATTTTTAAAACTAACCAATAAGATTTGAGCAAGTGGATGGCTATGAAGAGAGAAAAAAAAACTTGATCTTCTTCTCCTTGTGGTGGTCAGCCATTTTGGCCAAGAAAATTAATTTGTTTTGTTTTCTTTCTTTCCTCTTCCTCTTCTTCTTCGTTTTCTTCTCTTCTCCTTAAAGATGTTGTTATGCTTTAAGTGAGAAAAGGATTGGAGATGATTAAGAGAAAGAGAGAGAATTAATTTACAGCAACTTAAGTCTAGGAGCAAGAAGAGATAAAGAGCAAAGATAGAGAGGTTGGAGGAGAAAGATAAAGAAGAGAGAGAAAGGTAAAGCTTGAAAGGTTAAAGTTAAAGAGGTATGGGAACTTGAACTTAACCTTGATTGTGTGTATGTTTATTGTGTATATGATGCAATAATAGTGGTATTTGATGTTATAGTAAGTGAATATTATGAAAAAATGAGGTTAGACTTGATTGAAAACCGAAATAGGAAGGGGTGACAAAGATAATGGAAAAACTGTTTTAGGGTTCATTAGACCAGTCTTCACTATTTTAATGATATCTTGAGTTATAGTGATTGGAATTGAGAAATTCCAGTTGGATATGAAACTAGACTCACAGATCTTCATTTAATATGAAGAACACGAAATCTGAATAAATTTTGATGTTAGAGAAAAATAGGCTTGAATCCGGTTCTTGACTGTTGCCGCTGTCATTAGGAGCATCCTGTGGTTTTTCTTGAATATATTGAGATTTATAGCTCTTATTTGGTTTATTTTTGATGTTTTGGAAACTAGAAAGATATATCTACAACTTTGTAGAAGAAAGTTTTCTCTAAAAATGATGTTTTCTGGGTCAAAATTGGTATAGAAGTCGAGTCATAAAATCTGTCTCTGGACGATTTGGGCCTCACGGTTACTAGGTTTTTCATGGTAACCGTGAGGTATCCCATTTTTAGTTCAGAACCTAAAGGTGACCTACCTCATGGTTACTAAGCATTTCATAGTAACCGTGACCCCTTAAAAAGTACAGAACACGGTTATTACTCATCCGGTAATGACCGTGAGGTAGTCTGGCGTAGTCCAGACCTGAAAGTGCAATTAGGTCACGGTTATCATGAATTTTATAGTAACCGTGACCCCTAAATCATGTCTTGGGCCACGGTTACCATGAATTGTTAGTAACCGTGACCCCCCCTTCAAAGTTCAGAACATGAAAGTTAAGATCCCATTTATGGTATAAGATCAACTACTATTTTCTTTAATCTCATAGTTCATTCTAAATATGAAATATATTATAATGTCCAACATTCATTATACTAAATGTATAAGAAATGCTAAGGCAATGTTTATATTGTAATATATGATGCTTGTACGTGTTTATTTAAATATGAATTTATGAAATAGCACAATTATATGATAATGATGATGGCATACATGTGTATATGGTGATAGCTGAGAACCATAGTATGTTATATTGCTTTGAATTATTCTACTTTATAGTGGAATACACTAATATGAATTGATGAATTATATACTATGAATCAAATGATACATGAGATATGATTAATTGCCTGCACTTAAAAACTTGGTTGTGGATAGATAGGCATGCCTATAGGGTTCCATCGCAGCTACTTCTATTTGACTCTTATGAGTTTTCTGTTTGTCTCTACGTGAGACTTCTGTTTAGATACCTAAGGGTATCCTTCTGTTAGATACCTACGAGTATCCTTATGTTTTGATACTTTCGGGTATCCATTGCACCCGTTATCCATACCCATCGGACTTTAGCAGGCATTTCACAGTATGAAATGAACAGTGTATAAATATGTGTGTATATATATATATATACTATTGATAAAGATTTCATTATTTTATTATGATCTATTCTTATACAGTTAAGTTATAACATCAAATATGCTATGAGAGTTATATTATAACTCTTGCATGATAATTATAATATTTTGACATTATTATTGTTTATTGTGTGCTTGGAAACAATCACTGTGAGTGGTTGTTCATACATGTATTGTTCTCCACTAAGCTTTATAGCTTAGCACGGGTGTTTATCCGTGTAGGTTCAAGATGTTGTTGCTTCAGGGTTAAAGCCGACACCAGCTAGGAAGAGAAGTTTAAGATGTCTAAATTGTATTGTTTTCTCTTTTGTTTTATGTAAATCTATGAAAAATATTGTAACGAACATGTTCTGTAACTATTAATTCAAAATATGTTTACGATGTAGCAGAATATATGTTTATACAACTCGTTAAAATGTAAGAACTAAAATGTCAAAGAAGAACTAATTATGTAGTAAAAGAATATATTATGTTTATTATATGTATTGCTTATTAAAATATTAAGATAAGTAACAGTAATCCGGATAGACTAGTGTGGTCCTTACACAAAAGGTCACCAAATCATACATTCCAGCTGCAAATGTCCTTGCACGATTAAATGTCTCTGTAGGACATCTTGGGGGTATAACAACAAATGAGTCTAGTTCACGCCAGAAGCGTGGTAGACCTATTGGTGCAAAAGAAATTGTTCATTGAAAGAAGAGAGAAATAAAAAATCATTCAATCGATCCTCCTGAAGAGGCCAGAAACAACTCAAGTACACAACTATATATTTCTAGAAAAGAGACCCCAAAAGTGGTTTCGATACCGACAAATTATGATATCTCACTGAAAACTGAAAATATTTTAGAAAGAGATGAAATTGTTATTGATAATGTATTTGCATATGCAATTGCTTTTGAAATAGAAAATGATGATAAGCCTGAACCTAAAACTGTAGAAGAATATCGACAAAGAATTAATTGGCTAAAATGGAAAGAGGCAATTCAAGCTGAGCTAGATTTTTTAGCTAAACAAAAAGTATTTGGACCAGTAGTCCTGACACCAAAAGATGTCAAACTAGTTGAATATAAATGGGTCTTTGTACGTAAGAAAAATGAGCTGAATAAAGTTGTAAGATCAAGGCTAGACTTGTGGCTTAAGGTTTCTCACAAAGACCAGGCATAGATTATGAAGAGACGTACTTTTTAGTTATGGATGTAATTAAGTTTAGATTTTTTATTAGTTTAGCAGTCTCTGAAGGACTTGACATAGATCTAATGGATGTAGTTACAACTTACTTATATAGATCATTAGATAATGATATTTATATGAAAAGTGGTACAATCATCTAAGTGAATACTTAGTAAAAAATGGATATGAAAAAAAAATTATTTGCCTACGTGTTTTTATTAAAAAAATAAATTTTGAATTTGCTATAGTTGCAGTTTATGTTGATGATTTGAACATAGTAAGGACTCTTGAAGAAATCTCTGATACTGTAAATTATTTGAAAAAAGAAGTTGAAATGAAAGATCTCGAAAGGATAAAAGTTTTTCTTAGATTTCAAGTTGAATATCTATCGAATGGGAATCTTTTACATTAATCATCTTATATAGAGAAAATTTTGAAACAATTTTATATGGATAAATCTTATCCATTGAGTACTCCAATGATTGTTCGTACTCTAGATGTGAAAAAAGATCCTGAAGTACCATATCTCAGTGCAATAGGAGCACTTTTATATCTTGCAAATAACACTAGACCAGATATAGCTTTTGCAATTAATTTGTTAGCAAGATTTAGCTTTAGTCCCACTCGAAGGCATTGAAATGGGATGAAACATATCCTATGTTATCTTTGTGGCACTTCTGACATGGGTTTATTTTTTTCAAAGGAATCAAAGTAAGAAATAATAGAATATGCTGATGCTGGGTATCTCTCTGATTCTCATAAAGCTCAATCACAAATCGGTTATATCTTCACGTGTGGTGGTACTGTTATTTCATGGAGATCTATAAAACAGACTATCATTGTTACTTCATCAAACCATTCAGAAATTTTAGCTAGTCACGAAGCAAGCCGAGAATGTGTATGGTTAAAGACCATGATTCAGCATATTAAAGAAGTAGGTGGATTAATAATGGAGAACAAACCAACAATATTGTACGAGGATAATACAGCTTGTATTACACAAATAAAATGTGGCTATATAAAAGGTGATAGAACCAAACATATTTCACCAAAATTTTTCTATGCTCATGAACTCATGAAGAATGGTCAAATTGATGTTTGTAAAATTTTCTCAAGTGACAACCCAGCAAATCTTTTCACCAAAACTTTACCGACTTTGATTTTCAAAAGGCATGTGCGCAGTATCAGAATGCATAAGCTTAAGAAAATGTTATAATTATTGTATTTTTAAGGAAAAGTGAATTGCCTATGAATACTATACTCTTTTTCCTTCGCTAAGTTTTTATCCCACTGGATTTTTCTTAGCAAGATTTTAACGAGGCATATTCATAGTGCATAGTCATCCAAGGGGAAGTATTGTGATAATTATAAAGTGTATGGATGACTATCAAACTCATCCCTCTCTATGTTTTAGTAGGATTCTATTACTTCTATGTTGTACCTATAAATACTCCATTGTTCTTATTCAGTATTCACAACAAAAAAGAGAAAATTATCTATTCATGTTATATTTGTCTTTACTTTAATTAGTTTTATAATAAATAATATTTTATAGTGTAGCTTTTTAGTTTCACTTTATTATATTGAAAGTTATTTTGATTAAAAATTGATTAAATGGATTAACATACATTTAGGCCACTATCCGGCCCATTTGGATCACTCAACGTATTTAGGCCATCATATTTAATATTACATTATATCAAGGGTTAATTTCATTAAAAAATGGGTCAAATAAATTGATTTATAATTAGGCTATATGCGATCCATCTAAACCAACTGATCCATTTGGATTATCTAACACATTTGAATCAACGTTTTTTTTATTACAATATTTTTTGTATCACATTATTATATATATATATATAAGTGTTAAATTCATTAAAAAAATATGTCAAATAAATTGATTCACATCTGGACTATATGCAATCCATTTGGATTACAATACGACCCATCTGGTCCATCCGATCCATTTGGGCTATCCAATATATTTGGATCAATATTTTTTTATTACACTATTTTTTACATCACATTATTGTATAAAAATATTAATTTCATTAAAAAATAGATAAGATAAGTTGATTAACATTTGAGCTACATGCGATCCATCTAAGCCATTCGATCTATTTGGGCTATCCAACATATTTGGAACAATATTTTTTTATTGCACTATTTTTATATTACGTTATTGTATAAAAATGTTAATTTCATTAAAAAAAATGTCAAATAAGTTGATCCACATTTGGGTTGCATACAACCCATCTAGGCCACAATATGATCCATCTAGGTCACTCGATCCATTTGGAATATCCAACATATTTGGACCAATATTTTTTATTACATTATTTTTTGTATCACGTTATTATATAAAGTGTTAATTTTATTAAAAAATATATCAAATAAGTTGATACACATTTGGGCTATACACAATCCATTTGGGTTGCCCAATTCATTTGTGATATCCAACATATTTGGATCAATATTTTTTTATTACAGTATTTTTTGTATCACGTTATTGTATAAAAATATTAATTTTATTAAAAAAATATCTCAATTAAGTTGGTTTCCAGCTGGGCCACAATACAACCATCTGGGCCAAATATGTAACCCATCTAGCTAGGTCAATATACATTAAATCTATACCGCTCAATTCATTTGGATATTGACATAATTATGATTCATATTTTTTGATTCATTTATAATTCATTTAAAATTAATCTGATTATTTACGATTCGATCTAAATCAGTTCAATCTGTTTATTTTTCAGTTATGGTAGAGATCACATAAATTTAACAGAGAAAATGGACATGCAAACAAACTTTAGAAGGTAATAATCACATGCCAACAAAATTCAGAAGGTAATAATTTCACTTTTTTTTGTCAATATTAAGAGACAGCGTGTAAAGATTGCAAGTTAAAGTGAATAACAATTTTTTTTTGTCAGTTTTAAATATATAAAATATCATTCGTAAAATTTGGATGTGTAATAATTGCATATGTTTTTTCTCCATTATCCCTATTTAAAAACTAAATGAGATTCTGTCGAGTGGAGAATAAAAAAAGCTACATGAGATAATGGGATAAGATTTGAAAGTGGGGTTTGTTTTATTATTAGTGTTTATTTATTTAATTTCACATTAAACATGTATTATGATGATCCTTATTAGGGATAATCGCGGGATGAAACAGGGATGGAAAGTGCCTCCCCACATACTGTCCTGCATAAGGGAGGGGCAGGGATCGATAGTATTACGAGAAAAAAATTTTCTCCGTCTCCATCTCCATGGGGATCCCCGTCCCTACATTAAAAATATTTGTATTTTTAAAAAAAAAATTAATTATAACTAAAATATAATATTTAATAATTAATTGTAATTGAAATATGATATTTAATAATTAAAAATATAAATTCAATTACAAATCAAACTAATATAAATTTTAACAATTGATAAAACTAAAATTAAATATAATTTAAAACTAAATTATATAAATATAATTAAATTTAGTAATTAAATTTTGAGGGCGGGAAAATTTCAGGACAAGGACCATAATTCCCGTCGTCGCTCCAAATTCTAAGTCGGAAAATACTTTTCTCTCGTCTCCATCCCCACGGAAGAATTTTTCGGAAATTCTCTATCTCATTTGGAGCGATTCCTCACCGGGGACGGAAATTTTTCATCCCATGATCATCCCTAATCCTTATGATAAATCTGATTACGTCTAGTGAATTTTAAAACAAATAAACTGTAAGATTTGGAGACCAAAGCAGATAATTGGTCGTATGAGTTGGCCAAACCATAACATTTGGTATTTAAAGATATTGCCATGTGAATTCAAGGGCCACCATATATTTATATTTATAGGGAAATTTTATTACTAACCATATATGTCACTTCTTTAGGGTATTTCTCATTTATTGTGCCTAAATATTTTACTTAGTTACAGAAATACCCCCTAAATATAAGTTTATTATAAAGAAATCTATGAAATAATTTTTGTGAAAAGAGATAGATTCCAACTAATACGGCTGAAATTAGCTAAACATGATCTGAGAAAGAAAATAAAGGAAGCAATATTTTTTGAACTAAAAAAGTCATTGACAAGCCACATTGTTAAACTAATAAAAGTGCTTAATGGAAAATCAACACTATAGGAATTTATTATTATTATTTTTTTATTGGACCCATTGGCTCTAAACTAATACTTGCGGATTTTATTATTACTTACTGAAATTAACCTACTTTTCCAAGTCCTAAAACATTGCATGAAAATTAACCTACTTTTCCAAAAATAAAAGTGTGAGATTTGATGAGCTAAACTCTCAAATATTCAAACAGGGTGGACCGAATTGCAGAAAATAATACTGCTAAATAACATAATAATGGTAAAAAGTACTTGCCAAAATTGGAATCGGAGTAAATCTGCCAATCTAATGAACTGTATGTACCAAATTGCTCATATGCTAATAAATGCTATACCTTATTGCCAATTTGCCATTGATATTATTGCCCAATGCCCTGAAAGTTAAATAATCAATATATAAGTTGTTAAAGGGCTGCCAATCTTTAAATTTTTTCCAGCTATAGAAATTTTATTATAATCATTTAAAAATTGATATTTATTTTCATTTAAGGAAAGATATCTTACGAGTAGATTCTAGATATTAATTTTTAATGCCATTTAAAAGAAAGAGTAGTAATTATTTACGCCGTATGTCTTCATTGCTTAACTAAGAATTAAGTATTTCATTTTTAAAAAACAAAAAAAATAAGAAAAAGAAATGGAAACTTTATAAATTTTGTAAAATTGGCATGCAGAAATTACCAAATAATAATAATAGTAATAAATTAAAAGGATGAATTTCTCTACTTTTTCACATACTAATTAACAGCTATATATATATTTTCAATATTGTTGTCTCAAAGGCCGTAATTAATTTCATAATTAACTTTCTTTAATGCTCGCGATATCAATATAATCTTTTAGCCTTATACATAGATTCTTTAATTAAAAATATTGCCATCCTTTCCAAATATGCACACTTTTACTATCTCCTTTCCAAAGTTGGCTGCTATTCTTGTGTTTTTTAATGACAAGAGCTTAATGAGCATTAATTATTCAAATCTGTGTTACAGGAGGAATTATTCACACTCTCCTTTTGTATGTATTTATCTTCAATTTTTTTTTTACAAAAATAAAATAAGGTTAATCGTATGCATGCCAAATATACCCGTTTACGCGTAAGTCTTATAAGAAAAGATAAGAAACTTTTTAATCATTTTGAATCCACTAATTCAGTACATGCATTTTGTACATGATAAATTATTTTTATAAAATATGTACGCGACTAATAATTTATTAAATTTATATATTATAGAATGAAAAATATTTATAAAATTAAAAAGAAATGATAGTCTAATAAAAATCAGGATCTATGTAGAATTTAAAAATAAAAAATTATAATAAAGCCTACCATTAATTTTGTTTGGAAAAATTTTCATCTGTTCATACTTTTATATATAAATAGCACAGATAACTTTTACAACTTTTTATATATAATTTAAACTTTTAGATTATCATAATAATATAAAAACATTTAAAAGCGGCCAAATTAATTATAAGTATTTAAAATATTATGTTTTTAGGAGGATATTTCAAGGGTAGATGTTGGTTTCAATTTACTAAAAGGTATCAAATTTGAACTCCAATTTCTCTTTCCTTTATATATATATATATATATATATATATATATATATATATATATAAAGGAACCAATTTGATTTTTTTTATAATATATTTCACGCCAACACTTACAGCCTTTGCAAAATATTAATTATAATGTTTTGCTTGCCCATTGTAAAAAGCATACAACAAAACCTATATATGGTAACAAAATGACCTATAAATTACACTGCATATTATCCAAGAGGCCACACAAACACAAACACAGCCATATCCATCTCTTTCCCTCTAATCTTTCTTTGAAATCTTCAGTCATGCCTGGCAGATATAGCTGGAACTTGAACAACAATGTCTCAAGAAGGCTATATAATCCTAACTCACCCCCACAAATCGCCTGCAGAATTTGCAACCATGTATTTGTGAGCACTCAAGCCCTAATTGATCACATTGAAACTCACATGAAAGATGATTATTATTCTTCTTCTTCCTCAAGAACTAGGCAACCACCTCTTGCTGGTGGTGGCCGTGGCAGCCTTATTAACCTGATGAATACTCAAAGAAACAATTGCCCTTTAACCATTTTCCCTTCAATGTCCTCTCCCTCATCAACTTTACCAGTTTTTAACCCAAATAACATAACATTGCCGTCTTTTCAAGAGAGAAACCCTACTTTTAACCCCGTTCCGCCTCCTCGGATGGCCCCACAGCCGCGGTTCTCGCCCTATTTGGGGCTGAGAAACAACAACAACTACTACACAGTCGGACTGCAGCAGTTTCTTTTTCCTCTTCTTCAGGCTGCTCCGAAGAAAGCCATTGGAGAAGAGACAAACAGTGATTGCACAAAGCCATATCTTCAGATGCTGGACAAACCCTTCCCTTATACTAGTGCTGATAAAAGTAACAAATCTGATCTGGGTTTGCTTGACTTGACATTGAAGCTTTAAGAAGATTAGGGTTTTTCATGACTAAACCCACGCTGTGGCTTGTGTTTGGGCGTGTTTTTTTTTCTTTTTCCTGTTTCGTTTGAAAAAGAATAATAAGAAGAAGAAAAACAGGAGTAAGACTGTTTTAGTTCATAGTTGTGATGTACTATGAGTTGAATTTCTTTTGTATGGTCTGTCTTAATTAATTATGAGATTATCATTTTCTCGAAAATAAATTAATTGTGCCTATATATATATAATTGCTGTTATATATATATATATATTGATGAATTCAGGGGATAATTTACAATTAATTCTTACCAACAAACCAGCAAATGCTTGGCTTGTGTTTAATCATATTTTGGTTCTTGGTTGTTTATTAAAATCGTGATTTGAAAATGTATATATGCACACCAAGGCACAATAAAATTTAATATAGTTTTGTTCATTTTTCCTCGAGTTTGGAGAAACAAGAATTAAATTACTTCCTACGACAGTGAAATTTGTGGATTTTTAGCACATATGTTCTTATCTGGGCGCATAGTGAAAAAGAAAAGGACTTTTTTTTTGTAAAGAAATAATTATGAAGTGGGATTTAAAATTATTGATAAATTCAATTAAAAATTTTGACATATGTTTAAGTATATGTTTTATTTAGTCTGAAGAACATATACTAAGCGAGAAAAAGCTTTTCCAATATAAAGAACTATATAAATAAATAAACAAACAAATATATATATATATATATATATTTTCAAATTATTATAATTGAATAGAAACTACTGAATTCAAATATTTTCACTTCCTTTTTTCAATATTAATTTCTTCAACAAGAAACAATGGTGCATGAAATAACTTCGATTATTTTATACTTTATGCAAAAAATCAATTAACTTAGTCTCTCTAATAATGAAAACACTCGAACTATTCATATTCTAGAATAATTAGGCAATCTTTACAAATTTTAATATAAATTGCGTAATTTTATTTTTAATTTTACAAAAACTCGATTAATACATATATTTACGAATATCTAATATCATATGCTTTTACCAAGTATGAAGTTTTAGTCAATTAAGTAAAATTTAACATGGAAAGGACATCATTAGTTCTGCGTTAGCAATTTCCATTTCATTAGAATGATACCGAGTACATGCAGCGGAGATTTTAAGTAAAAAGAATTTTAAATATAAAAAAATATTCTGTTACACGCGCTTATATAATCTTAATTGCTTAAAAATACAAAATCAACGTAAAATTAATGGTTGGTATTAGACAAAGGTGAGTAACGCGAGTGAAAATAAGATTGTTTAGCTATGTAAGTTACTGACAAGTACAAATCACTCAAGGTTATACAACCATAAAAGGAAAAAATAACCTTAAATGGGAGAAGCTCTACAAGGCAAACAAAACCCTATAAACAGACCCGCCCACCTTCTTCATGATCATTGTAACAAAACCAATTCTAAAAATATTTAATTCTTGGTTGCCAATTTCTCCATTAATATCATGTCCAACTTATTTTGGATGTACAATACTCCTGAAATTCAATGTGAAATATGTAACCGTACAATTCTTGGGCTTGAAGCTTTTGTTAGCCACTATGAAAATCACCTGTTAGAGGAACAGATAAGAAGATTTAGTTTATCTTCTTTAAATGCTCGTAGAAACAACTCATTGAGTTTTGCCCGAGTTGATCGACAACCTGTACGGCAAGTCCCTGCAGCAAACGCAGTTCAGGTTCCTGTGAATATAGAGCGTAGAGAAAATGGAAATGGTTATGTTGCTCCAGCAAATTCACCTGTCCAAGATGTCATTGATTTAGCTCAAACTGATGAAGAAATGGAAGACAATGATTTGGATAATTAATTTTGATGTTTTGGCAGTTAAAAAATAAAAACAGTTGCAGATCAATTACTAACTTGTGCTGCAACTGGTGTTTTTCATTAATTCGTTAATGTTTTTAAGATTTGGGGTCTGTTGTTGTTGCCGTTCTTGTCCTGTCTGTGTGCTTGTCTGCTTGCTGATGAAGCAAATTGTTTTGCTATCCTTTTCCTTTTCAAGAAAAAATCTTTTTCAATCTCTATTTGCTTTAGCAGAAATTAAATAGGATCTCTGGTTGGCCGATATAATTCTGCATTAATTCTCCTTTTCAGTGAAAGTAAATTCCCAATTCGTAATGAAATTAAGGATTATGAAGAAAAACTTGGTAAAATGAAAAAATTAATTGGCAAAGGGGTAATAGTAATTCAGTTAATCAATAAAAGAAAAATTCATGTTTTCTCAAGTTAATCACATGGATTAATTAAATCCCAAAATTATTAGTATATATTTTTTACAGGTTTTACTATAATCACATAATTATTTTCATTATGATTAGTTTGAGCGTTGGAAGAAGGAAATGATATAAGTAATACGAAATTCTTATTAAGTAGATGTATTCATATTTATAATGTGCGAACGCCATATTAATATTTCAAAATAATAAATTTAGTAAAAAGTTTTCTGAAATTATTTACAAGTTTAAATTCAGTTAACGAAATCAATTTTAAATAAATCAAACGAATAACAAAATAATAAAAATACTTTTTGTTCTGGGCAATTTATTAGAAAAGGCTTTTTTACAATTTAAATTGTGGCTTATTCTCTTTCGCAAAATCATTGGCAAAACATTTAAATGTAGGAATAGCAGCAGGTGGATATTCTTAAAAATTGGATTGCCTGTGATAAAATCGGTTTAATTTTAGGATTAATTACAAAAAATGACCTCAATTATAGAATACCTTACAATTTTGGATCCCATCTTTAAATCTTATATATAAAAAAAAACTTCACATATAGAGTATTTTATAATTTTGGTATTCCATCGCTATTGAAGGAAAAATTATCAAATTGCGACGGAGTACCAAAATTATAAGGTACCCTATAGTTGAAATTTTTTTTTTTGCAAGATTTAAAGATGGGACCCAAAATTGTAAAGTAATATATATTTGAAACCCTTTTTTGTAATTAATCCAAGTAATATATCCATATCTATTTTAAATCCGTTTAAATTTATTTTTCTACCATTTACATCTGTTTTAAATCCATTTGTTAATACTCATAGATACCTATACCCATATAATTATCCATTTAACAATACATATGTCAAGAAGGAGAGTTTCAATATATTTCATTCACACTATTTACAGGAAGTACAACTCTGTTTTTATAGGAGCTAAAATACAATCTAAACTAACTGTAATTTAAATGAGATACAGAGATATAAGGGGAGATATCTTAAATTTGAAGGATTGGAAAAATCAGAGATATCATCAGAAAAGGAGGAAGGAGAATTTAAATTTAGAAGAGATGATGAGGTAGAGTTCGTACCTGAAGAGGATTGTTTATGGGGACTTGTAATCAGTTTCAACCATGCAAAAGAGTCATTGGCAACTGCTGATTCTGAAGCTTGAACCCGTGTGGTAGAGAGATGCTGACAAGGAAATGTAGTTTCATCAAATTTAACATGCCGAGCTATGTAAATTCGATCCTTATCCAGATCAAGACATCTATGACCAAAATGAGAAGTGGAAGGACCAAGATAGACACAAGCTTTGGTACAAAATTGGAATTTATGATTATGGTACGGTCTAAGCAAGGGATAAACACAACAACCAAATTGGAATTTTGAGATCATGATTGTTGGGATTTTTACCAAATAATTGGAAAAATGGTGAGTGATTATCAAGAGTGGGAGTAGGCATACCATTAATTAAAGCGACAGCAATATCAAAATAATAAGGCCAGAACCGAAAATTGAGAGAAAAATGAGCTAAAAGAGTTAAACTTGTATCGACACTATGACGTATTTTTCGTTCGACTATTCCATTTTGTTCATGTGTGTAAGGACAGGCAATACGATGAACAATTCCATGGGTTTGAAAGTATTTATTAAGTCGTTGATATTCCCCTCCCCAATCAGAGTGAACAGCTTAAATAGTTGTTTGGAATTGGGTGTGAACAAAGGCTTTAAAATTAAGAAATACATCATATACATCACTTTTATTTTTAAGAAAGAAGATCTATGAAAACCGAGTAAAATCATCAATGAAACAAACAAAATATTTATATCTAACATTTGAAAGAATTGGAGATGGCCCCCAAACATCAGAATATAATATTTCAAATGGACGAGAGGAGTAATGTTCAATTGATGCTAGTGAAATTTAGCAAGCTTCCCTAACAAATAAGATCGACAAAGAGCAAAGGTCTGCTTATTACTAGAAAAGGAAATGTTATTATTTTTTGCTACTTGA